>OU015503.1:118091035-118123535 GCA_907164885.2 Dolomedes plantarius | reverse complement strand
TGAGAGCCCGAACTTTCCTGCAACGGGATTCATATTATAATGGCGTCCGCCTAAGGAATTGATGAATGTTGAAAACGAACTACACCAGATTTTTTTCGCCGAATCATTTTAATTTAAAAATATTATTTGCATTTATTTTAAGCGGAAAATTCCCCGAAGTGTGAAATTACTTTCTCCATTACGGAGTACGATTTTAAAAATAAATCTTTCTAACCAAGTCGGCAATCCTTGGACATATTTTCTCCATAGGTTAATACTGAAGTGAGTGAATCCAATAGGGTTAGTACACTGCAACCTTAAACATGAGGAATCCCTGTTCATTACAAAGAGTCTATTCTTATATATATATATATATATATATATATATATATATTCAATAATAATATTATTTTATTAATAATATTTAGTGTTTATGAATTAAAAATCTGTCTTGTGTAGTTTAAAGTATTTTAAAAGGTAAATCTCTATTTAACGAATTTTCCATATAACGAACTTTTTTTCGGGATTTAGCGACTTTGTTAAATAGAGGTTAGACTGTAATTGCATATTTAAATTATAATGCAATTTTTAAGTTCCATTTGTTATTTGTTATATTAATGTATATGAATATTCTTTGCGAATTTATGTGCTTTGGAGTAACTTTTTGTACTACAAAGCAGGCTGATACAACTATGGTTTTATTTCCATTCATAGAGGTCGAACATAAACATTTTCCAGAATTTGCCACTGAGTATCCATTTTTTCCTCAGTTTTAATTTAGTATTTTCAGGTGAAATAGGATTGAAGAACAATCATTCATTTCACTTGCTACAAATACCTTTAATTCACATTTATTATGTGGTATATATATATATATATATATATATATATATATATATATATATAATACCTTTAATACACATTTATTATATGGTCAGTTTAATAAATTTTAAAAAGTTTTTTTAAAGTGATTTTATGAAGGAAAAAAAATCCAAGTATATATATATATATATATATATATATATATATATATATATATATATATATATATATATATATATATATATATATACTTGACAGGGTTGTTGTTGTTTCCCTGTTATAATTCCTTTAAGCAGCGCATCATCTTAACACTGGTGGCGAGTGGTAGAAATGAAATATATAAGTCCATCCTTGAAACTATAATTTAGTTTATTCATCTTCATCGAACCAAAGCTCCAAAGCAGCATGCTTACTATTCGCCATTTTGTATTTAGAGACGCGGCGAAACACACATCCGACAGCATTGAAGTCTATACCGCGCTCTGACTAATTCTACGGTCAAAACAGCGCGTCTTCTCTCCCTGCACATGCGCAGAGCCCAATTTAGAATCTTCCAGAAGTTTTGTTCTCGCGTCCAATCCTGTACATGGTCTAAAAATAAATTCTCTCTGCGAGACTCCCTTATACCGCGAATCGAAGGTCAATCTCAAAACGGGGAAAATTACCTACTTTTCGATGCGCTTTGGCATATGAAACTATCGGCTTTTTCGTCACGAAAATAAATTAATCCCGAAGCCCCCTTTAAATTTAAATTAATTATTGTTTCCCCAGTTAATTCCTTATATATATATATATATATATATATATATACATATGTATATATATATATATAGATAGATAGATAGATAGATAGATAGATATGTATGTATAAATATATATATATATATATATATATATATATATATATATATATATATATGCATATGTATATATAGATAGATAGATAGATATATATGTATGTATGTATAAATATATATATATATATATATATATATATGTATATATATATATATAGATAGATAGATAGATAGATAGATAGATAGATATGTATGTATGTATGTATGTATATATATATATATGTATATATATATATATATATATATATATATATATATATATATATATATATATATATATACATATGTATATATATATAGATAGATAGATATATATGTATGTATGTATAAATATATATATATATATATATATATATATATATATATATATATATATATATATACATGTGTGTGTGTACATATACTTTATTGTTTATTGCATTTTAACTGTGCCGCAAATCGGTACATAATTAATCGGTCGCATGACGTGATAGTTGACCAATTATCCGAACCGATATAAGCTCTTGAGTCAACAACTGTCGCACGTGCCCTTGGCTGGGGTAAGCAGTAAATTAAAATCTGAAATCCATAATGCACGTTTCCAGTGGTTGGTGATTGAATAACTAGTCTCTTGCACCGTAGGTGGGCGGTGCGAATATTTAGGGTTAAAGCATTTTATGTTACCTTTTGCCAGTTAAAAGCGTACTAGAGATCATTAAATATGTAGAACTAGCCGCTGCGCGACCAACATGGTCGCTTTTAGTTATATATTTTCTTTTGAAAAACAATTCAACTGAAAGTAACATATGTAAAGAATGTTACCATTACCTGTCATCATAAACTTACGTTGTTAAGGGTTAGTGGGAGTTTAGCCAAACAATTTAAAATCATTGCTAAATTCACTATAAGGCTGATTCTAAAACATCGTGATTAAAAAATGTGAATTTCCATTACTTCGGAACAGAGTTAAAGACTGAGAAACCCAACACCAATGATTTTAAAAATTACATCCCTCTCTGTATGTACTATTTTTCAAAATGAAGATATATGCACTTTATCATTAAATCAAATAATAAATTGTTGGGAAAATTTCTTCACTTATGAAAAGGAGTAAAATTTCAGCAAGTACTAAAATATAGTATAGATTACATCACTCTCTGTATGTACTATTGTATGTACTATTGTTCGAAATTCAGAGATCTCCACTTAATCATATCAAATGAATAAATTAAAATTATTTCGTGAATAAATTAAAAACTATTCACGAGTAAAATACAGCAATTAAATTGTACCAAGTTACGTGCTATCGTCGAGCCACTACACACACGCGTGCACGGCCGCTAATGTTTACATCCGGTAGTTGTAGCCGTTGCCATTCGGAGTGTAGAAATATCGTCGATTTTTGTGCCGCATACCTACGCGTTTTATATATATAGATTTGTCAATCATCATGTAGTTATGCTACCCTGGCAGAATGACGAATTCTGAATTTGGGAGCCTGATCTCTCATCTTCCAACAGTAAATATTTTTAACGTAGGATTACGTTGTTCCATAACGGTCCTAAAGAAAGCAAAATTTCGGACGATAAAAACCGTCCGTCGCCGGGAGTTATAATTTTCGCAGCGCGCCAAACCCAGTCTGTATCGCTTGGGCAAGCAGTATACAGTTAAACAGAAAAGTACCAAAATGCGTCAAAATTTTGACATATATATATATGTGTGTGTGTGTGTGTGTGTGGCTTGGTACAAGCAGTGCCTAAGTCAGTTTTCTCCAAGATGACTTTCTTTTCTTAAGTATGTTTAAAATAAATATTATTTTCAATGTAAGAAGTACCCATATCTGTCCGATGCTTTAAAAGTGTTTCCTAAACCATTGTACAGACTCGGGTACTTGTTACTTTGAAAATAATATTTTTTTTAATAGACATAGGGAAACAAAGTCATCTTGGAGAAAACTGACTTCGAAAAACGGACTTAGACACTTCTACTACCAAGCCACAGATATATATATATATATATATATATATATATATATATATATATATATATATATATATATATATATATGCAAGGTGCGCCCATAAAGTAACCGGACAAATTTTTATAAATAAGAAAAATATTACTCAACTTCAAATAAATTTATCTCCTTCAAAATAATCGCCAAAGGAGTCTATACAATTTTTCCAACGTTTCTCCAAGTCATCAAAACACCGTTTACAGGCGTTGGAAATCACCGTTCGCAAAATACGCGTAACATTTGATTTAATATCCGAAACGTTTTCAAATCTCAGTCCTTTTATGGATTTTGCATTTTTTGATTCCAAAGGACTTATTCACCGCGAATTTGTTCCTGAGAATCAAACAGTTAATGAGTATTTTTACAAGGAGGTGCTTTTTCGATTAAGAAACAGGATAAGGCGAGTTAGGAAGGAACTGTTTGTTTCTGGGCAATGGTTTCTTTTACACGATAATGCTAGACCCCATACAGCAATTTCTGTACAACAATATCTTGCTAGGCATTCAATTACAGTGATAAATCACCCACTATATTCTGCCGACTTATCGCCAGCTGATTTTTCCCTTTAGCTTAAGATGGCCATGAAATGACAGAGATTTGAAAATATCTCGGATATTAAATCAAATGTTACGCGTATTTTGCGAACGGTTACTTCCCACGCCTATAAACAGTGTTTCGATGACTTGAAGAAACGTCGGAAAAATTGTGTAGACTCCTTTAGAGATTATTTTGAAGGAGATAGATTTATTTGAAGGTGAGTAATCTATTTCTTATTTATAAAAAAAATTGTTCGGTTACTTTACGGGCGCACCTTGTATATATATATATGGGGCGGTATAAGGCAAAGTTGTGTAAGTCACATTTTCAACTTTTTTCATTTGACGGCAAAAATTGTAATCTCCATGTTCAATTTATTGTGGAATTGCAAATAGTCATTATTTGCCATATTATAATAATTATTAGGAATTATAATATGTTCAATTTGTGGTGGAATTTTTTGTAGTATTTGATATAAAACTCTTTTGACTTACACCACTTGTCTTACTGACTTTGACCACTTTGCCTTTCACCGCCTCATATATATATATATATATATATATATATATATATATATAAAACAGTTCCGTAACTGACTCACTGACAGACCAAACCGCTGGACCTAAAGGGCTGAAATTTTGCATGGCGATTCTACTTATGGTGTAGGGGTGCACTAAGAAATATTTTTGAAAAATTCTTCTTAGATTTTTTTAAATTAAATTTTTAAGATGTTTTAGTAACTTTTTTTAAGTTTGCATTTAAAATAATAATCTGAGGTTTATAAAATTTATATCACGAGAAAGATCCTAAAATTTCCTTTAAAATGAAATCTTTTTCAAATCTTTACCTCAATTTTCTGATTTTTGGTGAATTTTTAAAAATTCATTTTTAGAATTTAATTTATTAAATGCCGATCACGTGATTTTTTTTCAGGTACTTTAAATAAATTTATCGTCACGTGCATAACAACTAAATACACAAATAAAATAATTTTTTTTCTTGCTAATGCGGCAGACGAATGGGTATTATTTTGTCAATAAAAATATCCCTTAAGATTTTTTTATAAATATATATATTTTTTCTACATCAATTGTATACATTGATCGTAGTATTTGTTATAAATATATATATATATTTATTTTTTTTGGCATCAATTGCATACATTGACCGTTGTATTTAATTTGAATTTACTCCGTAGCTAAGCACGGGTTTTCAGCTAGTATTTATATATATATAAATTTTTCCACATGAAATATTGTAAAAAATGGCGTCAGACTGCAATCAATAATAGATAAAACAAACTGAAATTCTCAATTTAACGGCATGCAATTATTCTAAAAATACCCTCGAAGGCAAGATAATTTATTAAAATTTTAATTAGATGTCTTCAACTCTAAAAACTAAACAAGATTCTCCTCTAAAGACGTTGAAAAACTCCCCTCGAATTTGATTTTGAAGAAATGTGAAAATCAAATTATTAAGCGTAAATTAACTTAATGTCTAGGGAAAAAAAAGCTGTTTTTAATTGTATCTCCAGGCACTCATTTACGTCAAATTGAAATCGGATTAAAATGACCCTTATGTAAATGTCGGCAGGTTGTACAAGAAATAATTTTCTAAATATTTATGAAAAAAATTTCAGTTTATTGTTTAGTTTGTCTTATTGTCACACGCTATTACTCTATGAGTGTTCAGTTATAAATAGATATACTCAACACCAGTTCTCGAAAACAAAGCATTAGATATAATCGATTAGCTCCTGCAGTAATGTAGTCATAAAAAGTTTTTAATTAACCGTAATGGTATTTATTCATGGGCAAAAATGAAATATATGATTATTTTTGTTTAGTAAAAAGTGTATAATAATTGTTAGTTCCTAAAGCAGTGAATAATTTTAAAGTATCTGGAAATGCATTCTTGAGGTAGAATGATATAAGTAATAATTGTTGCTTGATTAAAAAATATGTAAAAATTGTCAGTTCGTACAGTTATATACATAGTGTCCGGGATAAAAGTATCCAAAAGTTATGGCTTATTTTTACGGAACTACCTATTAGAATTTTTAAAAACATTATTTTAACACAAAGAATATCTCACCAAGTTTTAATATCAATCTTAGATTTCGATCATCTATATATATAAAACAGTTCCGTAACTGACTCACTGACTGACATACAACGCACAGACCAAACCGCTGGACCTAAAGGGCTGAAATTTTGCATGGTGATTCTTCTTATGGTGTAGGGGTGCACTAGGAAAAATTTTTGAAAAATTCTTCTTAGATTTTTTTAAAAATTAAATTTTTAAGCTCTTTTTGTAACTTTTTTTAAGTTTGCATTTAAAATAATAATTTGAGGGTTACAAAATTTATATCAAGAGAAAGATCCTAAAAATTCCTCTAAAATGAAATCTTTTTGGAATCTTTACCTCGATTTTCTGATTTTTGGTGAATTTTTAAAGATTAATTTTTAGAATTTAATTTATTAAATGCAGATCACGTGGTTTCTTTTTCTGGTACTTTAAATTAATTTATCGTCACGTGCATAACAACTAAATAGACAAAAAAAATATTTTTTTCTTTCTAATGCAGTAGACGATAGGATAATATCAAAAAAAAATAAATATCCCTTACAGTTTTTCCTAAATAAATAAATAAATAAATAAATAAATAAATATATATATATATATATATATATATATATATATATATATATATTACATCAATTGTATACATTGATCGTCGTATTTATTATAAATATATATATTTAATTATTTTGGCATTAATTGCATACATTGACCGTTGCATTTAATTTGAATGTACTCCGTAGCGAAGTGCGGGTTTTCAGCTAGTAGTATCATATATTTCGATGTGTGCACCTTTTGTAACACGCCAAACATCTAACCGGTAATCCAGTTCTCTCCAAGTGTTTCGTAGCATATCAGGAGTTATCACATGAATTGCTTGAATGATACGTTTCTTCAACTCTTCTTCAATTTTTTGTTTATACACAACGGATTTAAGGAATCCCCGAGCAAAAAAGTCTAATAACTCCTAATAAGCTACGAAACACTTGGAGAGAACTCCATAAAAATCAAAGATGTTAAGGGGACTCACTACTCTTAAATCTTTAAAACATTCGATTTTTTGAAAAAAAATATATGTTAAAGCCTAATCATTTCTGAACAAAATAAAGCAAACCGCATAAAAATACTCAACTTAGTTCCGGAGATATAAATATTCTAAATATTTAACTACAGATCAAGTTTATAGTAAGAAAAATTTTAAACTCATTTTTCTCAAAATGTAATTTTGCATCATTCCGCAACTGATATCTCAAAAACTATGGAACATAATTCCATGAAATTTTTAGCACTGCATAATCATGTTATTTTATTGCGTCTGAACTAGAATTATCGCAATCACAGCACATTTTGTTATTTTTTCAGGTGTAAATTAATGCAAAAATGTAAGGAAATTTTAAGTATATTTTGAGCAGTTTAAAAAAAAATTGAAAAATATTATAATGTTGAATGTTTTATGTTCAATTGTATTTTGAATTATTTATTATAAATATAAAACAGGAATTATACGTACATTTAAGTGTAAAATCAATTTCATAGTTCTGCGCGCAAGCCAGTATACAATAAAACTGATTAAAAAACAAGGTTTATCTAAAGCATTTAAAAAAATATTTAAAATTATTTTTAGAGTTGAAAATTTGTTTATTAAAATAAATATATCAATTTATTATATACATAAAATTTTGAGAAATTGGGAGTAAATTGAAATAGTTAGAAAGAGTCAAAAAGTATGAAAATATGCCTTATTTCCTCGACTTAAGGGTCGTGAGTCCCCTTAAGTTTTATTTCCCTTCAATTACTTCTGAAAAGATTATTATTTCACATTTTTCAAACAGATCATTGGGCAGATTGATTGGCCGTTTACTGTCTCTAGATTTAAAATTTTACAATTTTATTAGCGTACTTACAACTTTACAACTATACTATTACAATGTGTCGCAAAGTTGTTACGAGCATTTGTGTTTATCATTCCCATCCGGTTAGTGCAGACTTCCGGGTTTGATTCTTACGTCGGGAGAATTTTTCCAAGAATATAAAAATAAAAGAAATTTCATGCAACCACTTGAGTTCTACACGAGTTTCAAACGTGTCAAAAGTGGCGATGAAAAGTACAAGTGGGACTAAAATGGAATCCTCAAGGTGGAAGACGAGGAAATATTGCGTACTGACCCTAGTGAAATGGTGGGAAGTAGGAAATAATGCCAGTTTTAAACATTAGAGGGAAAATGCATAAAATTTCTTTTGCATCTCGTATTCAGCCTTTTCTGAAAGTTGCTATGCAAGTATGCACTTCCGCTTTGCCTATTTTTACCTATTTTGTTGATTTTACTGAAGAAGGTTAAACCAGAAAAAGATATACAGTGATTTCCGCTTATAAGAATCACGTTTGTTATTACTGTTTTTGATTCTTATAAGCGGTTGATTCTTATAACCGAAATTTAAGTTTTTGGACAGGAACACACACACTTATATATACATATATTAGATAATTTACCATAAAATACTCTTTAATTTACATTAACTATCTTTTATTAAAATTATTTTTTATAGTTTTAAAAATAAAACTTAATTTTTAGACCTATAAGTAGATACACATGATTATAGTAAGAGAAGAAAAAAATCCAATATTTGTTACAACATACCTGCTTAACAGTTTTAACATTTCAACTACAGGAAGGGAGCAAGAAAAAGTTTTCTACGGTAGTTTGAAGTAACGAAGTTTTCAGAAGGCTGTTTATACCTCTTTCAATACTTATAGTCTCAGACGAAGATTTACTCGGACGGGTAAAGTTGCCCCCGGATCAAGCTAATAGGACAGTGTTGTGATAAAGCGTTTAAGGGGAAACTATTATGTTATGTCTAATAAAGAAAGGGGTGAATTTTACGACTATATTCCATCCCATCTTATCAATCTTTCTTAAAAAAAAAAGAAAGAACTTCGTTCCTTTTGAGGGTTTAAGTAGCTTTTTTGGAAAAATGAAAGGAAAGCGAAGAGTGTAAACTGATTCTTAAAACCGGTGGATTGATTCTTTAAAGCGAAAATTTTAACATGGAAATAATTCATTTGTTTTTGTTTTCGCGATATTGATTCTTATAAACGGTTGATTCTTATAACCAGTGATCACTATAAGCGGTGGTTACTGTATGTTGATATATCGCTGATTTATTTCATCTTTCTGAAATGATACATTTTTTAAGGAGTTTCAGGACACAAAATTCTTCGAATTTTTCGAAATTTTTTTTATTGCATTAAATTTTTTTTTGTTCTTTTGCGCT
This sequence comes from Dolomedes plantarius, assembly GCA_907164885.2. Classification (NCBI taxonomy): domain Eukaryota; kingdom Metazoa; phylum Arthropoda; class Arachnida; order Araneae; family Dolomedidae; genus Dolomedes; species Dolomedes plantarius. Next base: position 118,113,986 of record OU015503.1, on the reverse strand, counting down.
TAAAATGACGTTTAAGGGGACTCAGTACCTCTCATTTTGACGAAAAATGATAAAATTGTTGAATTGCAGATTTTTACCCCAAAATGAACCTTAACATCTGTAGAACATTCTGACTAAATTTCTTGATGATCTGATTAATAGTAAAGGAGATATGGTTAATTTCGCAAACCTCTGTTTTTAAATGTCCCTTTAAATGCCACACCTACTTCATTGTTTACAGTTGAAAAACTAACCAACTCTCTGGTTTTTACACTCTCTGGTGTTTCATGTTGGTACACCAATTAACCAAGAATATTTGCCAAAAATATTTCCTGTCTATCAAAGACTGGCATCAAATGGTCTTTTAGAAAGATGTATCAGATGCAAAACTAAAAATGCAAATGAAAGCTTGCATAGTATGATATGGGCTAGGTGTTCGAAAGACATATTTGTGTTCAAAAAGCGTGTACATAGATCAGTGGGGGAAGTGATTTGTGAATATAATAAAGGTGTCACTTCTACTCTAAGAGAAATTCATAAAACTCTAGAACTAAAATTCGGGTACCAGACTGCCAGACTTGCAAAAATGTTAGACTTGCGAAAAAATTCTTTTAGATTGCGAAGAAGCACATTTAAGTACCAACGAGCAAGAACACTTGTGAAAGATGCCATAACTAAAAGAGAACGTTTAGAAAAGAAACGAGAAGGCATTACATATAGACCTGGTTATTTTTAAATTTATAATTGGTGCCCTTTAAATAATTATGAAATTTTTTAAGTATTGGTATTTACATTTAATTTAAATATAAATATGAGCTATGATTTTATTTTATTAATAATTTATCATGATTTATTGAATAAGTATAATTATTATACACACACACACACATATATATATACATATGTATATATATTATATATATATATATATATATATATAACAAATTAAAAATGATTATAATGTCTACTTTTGCAATTGTGGGGTATTTTTCTACTGAAAATGTGCAATTTGTTTATTTAATAACTAAGTGCTACCATATACATTAGCTTCTAATTCCATGATTTTAACATCTAACACTTTCTTCTGGTGAGGAAAACTAAAAAAATGTTCCATTATTCATTGAGAAAAAGTTTGGAGACATTTGGATAAAATTTAGTATTGTTTCTTTGTAAATGAAATGTTTAAACTCATTTTTCTCAGTTCGTAATTTTTCAGATTTCCTATATAATCAAAATGCTAAGGCTTCCAGAATATTTCAGCAAATTGTCTCAAACTTTTTTTAGTGTATCTTTAGATGCTATTAATGATAAATAAGCATCTTATTTTTTGATATCTTTAAAAAAAAATTTTTTTTAAATGTGAATTTGAAATATATGCTATTTTCAAGGGGTTTTTCCATAGACATCCAATTATTAATTTTTTTCTTCCGATCTAATTTTTATATCAAAAATTCTGATGCTTACTTTTGTAGAAAAGAGTACCCTGAGTATAAGATAAAAAAAATCTTGTTTCAAACACCAAAATTAAAAAAGAAGAAGAAATTTTAAAAGTGTTAAAAAAATTTTTAAAAATTAAATTTTAAAAAAAAGTTACTATTGTATTATCAATTTAAGGTCTATTATTGTATGTAATGATTATGCTTTATTGAAACATCATCCAAAAACTTAAATATTATTGTTATTTACAAAAATAAAATTTTTGGTACCGAGTCCCCTTAAATCATGTTTCTATCTTAATTAGAACAGGATAAATTATTATTATTTTTTGCAACATTCTAATAGTAGCCAATCGTTGTTTAAACATGTAAGTGCGTTTTTCTGCATAATGGTTTTTCCCCCATTTCTCGTCTTTAAATTGTTATAAGTCAAGAACCATTAAAGATAAATGGTTGAAACCTGAAACATTTCTTTTTCAACTATTTTACTTTAATTTTGATTCAGTAAATTTGAAAAAAATATTTACTTTTGAAAATATGATATTTTAAAAATAAGTTACATAATTTTTTTTTGTAATTTTAAATCTAAATATTTTTAATTTCTTTAAAAAATAATATTTAAAAAAATGCTGACACAAAATTAAAACTTATATATTTCTGTTTAATTAAATGAAAAAATTTTGAAATTCGACAAATAATATTTAGAGTTATAAAGATTTTAAATTACCCCACTTTTATTAAAAATTTTAAATTTTTAAAAAACTTTTTGAGAAATTTTATGGTGTTAATTTGTTTACAAATTATATGGTTGACCATCCCCAAAAAATTCAAAATTTTAACTTAATAAATAAAAAAAAATTTTAAATGTGTCCCGGACCACCTTAAACAAAATTCTTTTATGTCGAATATTCTTGTACTAAAGCACGAGATTTGAAATCGTATTCTAAATTTCTAGGTAAAACTTCATTTTTTTAACTTCGAATTTTATAAAAAAGGAAATTGCAATGGTATTCCTGAGAAAATTGAATTCATCACTCTCCATTTTAAATCTTACGACTAAGATCTTGATTCTCCATCATAGCGTAAAGCTACTTTAGTAATTGCTTGCAAGTACTTACTATGTTCCCCATCTCATAATGTACATATCTGTGTTAACTTCCCTTCGTTGATGAATGTCGTGGATGATATGTCGAATATTTTTGTACTGAAGTATGAGATTTAAAATTACACTTTAATTTTCCAGGTAACATTTTTCGATTGTTTTCTTACTTTGGATTTAAAAGAATTTCACAGGAATGTAATTATAATATTGTTTCATCAAAATTATAATTACATTCCTGTGAAATTGCTTTCATCACTCTCATTTTTGAATTCTACAACTAAGTTCTTGATTCTCATGACTGGCATAAAACTACCTTGGTATATACTTGCGACTCCATACGGGGAGAAAATATATGTGTTTATATATCGTTCATTTTCTTCATCTATCTGCAATGATACATTTTTTTGACAAAATTCTTTATGTCGAATATTTTTTAATATACACGAGATTCAAAAGCACACTTTAAATTTCCATGTAAAAATTTTCGATTGTTTTCTTACTTTGGATTAAAAAGAGGGAAGCTATAATTACATTCCTGAAGAAATTGCTTTCATCACTCTCATTTTTGAATCCTACAACAAAGTTCTTGGCTCTCATGACTAGCATAAAACTATCTTCGTGAATACTTGTGGAGAAGGAAATCGCTGGGAAGTTATGCCGAATATCTTTGTACTTAAGTACGAGATTTAAAATAACACTTTAAATTTCCGCGTAAAAAGTTTCAATTACTTTCTCACTTCGATATAAAAGGGGAAAAAAGGAAATTTCATTTTCCTTCTTGGGAAAATTGTTTTCATCACTCTCCTTTTTAAATCTTACAACTACGTTATTGGTTCTCATGACTAGAATAAACTAAATTCTTCTTCGTTCTTATGATTGGCATAAGCACCAAGGGCGAATATTTTCAACCTTGGTCGCCATGGTCGAAAGTATTCACCTTGGCGAATACTTTAGACTCCATACGGTGTAGAAAATCGCTAGGAAGTTATGCCGAATATTTTTGTACTAAAGCACGAGATTTAAAATCGGGCTTTAAATTTCCATTTAATAGGTTTCAATTACTTCAACATAAAAGGGGAAAAAAAGGAAACTTTAGTTGCATTCTTGAGAAAATTGCATCAACCACTCTACCTTTTTAAATCTTACAACTACGTTATTGGTTCTCATGACTAGAATAAACTAAATTCTTCTTCGTTCTTATGATTGGCATAAGCACCAAGGGCGAATATTTTCAACCTTGGTCGCCATGGTCGAAAGTATTCACCTTGGCGAATACTTTAGACTCCATACGGTGTAGAAAATCGCTAGGAAGTTATGCCGAATATTTTTGTACTAAAGCACGAGATTTAAAATCGGGCTTTAAATTTCCATTTAATAGGTTTCAATTACTTCAACATAAAAGGGGAAAAAAAGGAAACTTTAGTTGCATTCTTGAGAAAATTGCATCAACCACTCTACCTTTTTAAATCTTACAACTACGTTATTGGTTCTCATGACTAAAATAAACTAAATTCTTCTTCGTTCTTATGATTGGCATAAGCACCAAGGGCGAATATTTTCAACCTTGGTCGCCATGGTCGAAAGTATTCACCTTGGCGAATACTTTAGACTCCATACGGTGTAGAAAATCGCTAGGAAGTTATGCCGAATATTTTTGTACTAAAGCACGAGATTTAAAATCGGGCTTTAAATTTCCATTTAATAGGTTTCAATTACTTCAACATAAAAGGGGAAAAAAAGGAAACTTTAGTTGCATTCTTGAGAAAATTGCATCAACCACTCTACCTTTTTAAATCTTACAACTACGTTATTGGTTCTCATGACTAGAATAAACTAAATTCTTCTTCGTTCTTATGATTGGCATAAGCACCAAGGGCGAATATTTTCAACCTTGGTCGCCATGGTCGAAAGTATTCACCTTGGCGAATACTTTAGACTCCATACGGTGTAGAAATCGCTAGGAAGTTATGCCGAATATTTTTGTACTAAAGCACGAGATTTAAAATCGGGCTTTAAATTTCCATTTAATAGGTTTCAATTACTTCAACATAAAAGGGGAAAAAAAGGAAACTTTAGTTGCATTCTTGAGAAAATTGCATCAACCACTCTACCTTTTTAAATCTTACAACTACGTTATTGGTTCTCATGACTAGAATAAACTAAATTCTTCTTCGTTCTTATGATTGGCATAAGCACCAAGGACGAATATTTTCAACCTTGGTCGCCATGGTCGAAAGTATTCACCTTGGCGAATACTTTAGACTCCATACGGTGTAGAAAATCGCTAGGAAGTTATGCCGAATATTTTTGTACTAAAGCACGAGATTTAAAATCGGGCTTTAAATTTCCATTTAATAGGTTTCAATTACTTCAACATAAAAGGGGAAAAAAAGGAAACTTTAGTTGCATTCTTGAGAAAATTGCATCAACCACTCTACCTTTTTAAATCTTACAACTACGTTATTGGTTCTCATGACTAGAATAAACTAAATTCTTCTTCGTTCTTATGATTGGCATAAGCACCAAGGGCGAATATTTTCAACCTTGGTCGCCATGGTCGAAAGTATTCACCTTGGCGAATGCTTTAGACTCCATACGGTGTAGAAAATCGCTAGGAAGTTATGCCGAATATTTTTGTACTAAAGCACGAGATTTAAAATCGGGCTTTAAATTTCCATTTAATAGGTTTCAATTACTTCAACATAAAAGGGAAAAAAAAAGGAAACTTTAGTTGCATTCTTGAGAAAATTGCATCAACCACTCTACCTTTTTAAATCTTACAACTACGTTATTGGTTCTCATGACTAGAATAAACTAAATTCTTCTTCGTTCTTATGATTGGCATAAGCACCAAGGGCGAATATTTTCAACCTTGGTCGCCATGGTCGAAAGTATTCACCTTGGCGAATACTTTAGACTCCATACGGTGTAGAAAATCGCTAGGAAGTTATGCCGAATATTTTTGTACTAAAGCACGAGATTTAAAATCGGGCTTTAAATTTCCATTTAATAGGTTTCAATTACTTCAACATAAAAGGGGAAAAAAAGGAAACTTTAGTTGCATTCTTGAGAAAATTGCATCAACCACTCTACCTTTTTAAATCTTACAACTACGTTATTGGTTCTTATGACTAGAATAAACTAAATTCTTCTTCGTTCTTATGATTGGCATAAGCACCAAGGGCGAATATTTTCAACCTTGGTCGCCATGGTCGAAAGTATTCACCTTGGCGAATACTTTAGACTCCATACGGTGTAGAAAATCGCTAGGAAGTTATGCCGAATATTTTTGTACTAAAGCACGAGATTTAAAATCGGGCTTTAAATTTCCATTTAATAGGTTTCAATTACTTTAACATAAAAGGGGAAAAAAAGGAAACTTTAGTTGCATTCTTGAGAAAATTGCATCAACCACTCTACCTTTTTAAATCTTACAACTACGTTATTGGTTCTCATGACTAGAATAAACTAAATTCTTCTTCGTTCTTATGATTGGCATAAGCACCAAGGGCGAATATTTTCAACCTTGGTCGCCATGGTCGAAAGTATTCACCTTGGCGAATACTTTAGACTCCATACGGTGTAGAAAATCGCTAGGAAGTTATGCCGAATATTTTTGTACTAAAGCACGAGATTTAAAATCGGGCTTTAAATTTCCATTTAATAGGTTTCAATTACTTCAACATAAAAGGGGAAAAAAAGGAAACTTTAGTTGCATTCTTGAGAAAATTGCATCAACCACTCTACCTTTTTAAATCTTACAACTACGTTATTGGTTCTCATGACTAGAATAAACTAAATTCTTCTTCGTTCTTATGATTGGCATAAGCACCAAGGGCGAATATTTTCAACCTTGGTCGCCATGGTCGAAAGTATTCACCTTGGCGAATACTTTAGACTCCATACGGTGTAGAAAATCGCTAGGAAGTTATGCCGAATATTTTTGTACTAAAGCACGAGATTTAAAATCGGGCTTTAAATTTCCATTTAATAGGTTTCAATTACTTCAACATAAAAGGGGAAAAAAAGGAAACTTTAGTTGCATTCTTGAGAAAATTGCATCAACCACTCTACCTTTTTAAATCTTACAACTACGTTATTGGTTCTCATGACTAGAATAAACTAAATTCTTCTTCGTTCTTATGATTGGCATAAGCACCAAGGGCGAATATTTTCAACCTTGGTCGCCATGGTCGAAAGTATTCACCTTGGCGAATACTTTAGACTCCATACGGTGTAGAAAATCGCTAGGAAGTTATGCCGAATATTTTTGTACTAAAGCACGAGATTTAAAATCGGGCTTTAAATTTCCATTTAATAGGTTTCAATTACTTCAACATAAAAGGGAAAAAAAAAGGAAACTTTAGTTGCATTCTTGAGAAAATTGCATCAACCACTCTACCTTTTTAAATCTTACAACTACGTTATTGGTTCTCATGACTAGAATAAACTAAATTCTTCTTCGTTCTTATGATTGGCATAAGCACCAAGGGCGAATATTTTCAACCTTGGTCGCCATGGTCGAAAGTATTCACCTTGGCGAATACTTTAGACTCCATACGGTGTAGAAAATCGCTAGGAAGTTATGCCGAATATTTTTGTACTAAAGCACGAGATTTAAAATCGGGCTTTAAATTTCCATTTAATAGGTTTCAATTACTTCAACATAAAAGGGAAAAAAAAAGGAAACTTTAGTTGCATTCTTGAGAAAATTGCATCAACCACTCTACCTTTTTAAATCTTACAACTACGTTATTGGTTCTCATGACTAGAATAAACTAAATTCTTCTTCGTTCTTATGATTGGCATAAGCACCAAGGGCGAATATTTTCAACCTTGGTCGCCATGGTCGAAAGTATTCACCTTGGCGAATACTTTAGACTCCATACGGTGTAGAAAATCGCTAGGAAGTTATGCCGAATATTTTTGTACTAAAGCACGAGATTTAAAATCGGGCTTTAAATTTCCATTTAATAGGTTTCAATTACTTCAACATAAAAGGGGAAAAAAAGGAAACTTTAGTTGCATTCTTGAGAAAATTGCATCAACCACTCTACCTTTTTAAATCTTACAACTACGTTATTGGTTCTTATGACTAGAATAAACTAAATTCTTCTTCGTTCTTATGATTGGCATAAGCACCAAGGGCGAATATTTTCAACCTTGGTCGCCATGGTCGAAAGTATTCACCTTGGCGAATACTTTAGACTCCATACGGTGTAGAAAATCGCTAGGAAGTTATGCCGAATATTTTTGTACTAAAGCACGAGATTTAAAATCGGGCTTTAAATTTCCATTTAATAGGTTTCAATTACTTCAACATAAAAGGGGAAAAAAAGGAAACTTTAGTTGCATTCTTGAGAAAATTGCATCAACCACTCTACCTTTTTAAATCTTACAACTACGTTATTGGTTCTTATGACTAGAATAAACTAAATTCTTCTTCGTTCTTATGATTGGCATAAGCACCAAGGGCGAATATTTTCAACCTTGGTCGCCATGGTCGAAAGTATTCACCTTGGCGAATACTTTAGACTCCATACGGTGTAGAAAATCGCTAGGAAGTTATGCCGAATATTTTTGTACTAAAGCACGAGATTTAAAATCGGGCTTTAAATTTCCATTTAATAGGTTTCAATTACTTCAACATAAAAGGGGAAAAAAAGGAAACTTTAGTTGCATTCTTGAGAAAATTGCATCAACCACTCTACCTTTTTAAATCTTACAACTACGTTATTGGTTCTCATGACTAGAATAAACTAAATTCTTCTTCGTTCTTATGATTGGCATAAGCACCAAGGGCGAATATTTTCAACCTTGGTCGCCATGGTCGAAAGTATTCACCTTGGCGAATACTTTAGACTCCATACGGTGTAGAAAATCGCTAGGAAGTTATGCCGAATATTTTTGTACTAAAGCACGAGATTTAAAATCGGGCTTTAAATTTCCATTTAATAGGTTTCAATTACTTCAACATAAAAGGGGAAAAAAAGGAAACTTTAGTTGCATTCTTGAGAAAATTGCATCAACCACTCTACCTTTTTAAATCTTACAACTACGTTATTGGTTCTCATGACTAGAATAAACTAAATTCTTCTTCGTTCTTATGATTGGCATAAGCACCAAGGGCGAATATTTTCAACCTTGGTCGCCATGGTCGAAAGTATTCACCTTGGCGAATACTTTAGACTCCATACGGTGTAGAAAATCGCTAGGAAGTTATGCCGAATATTTTTGTACTAAAGCACGAGATTTAAAATCGGGCTTTAAATTTCCATTTAATAGGTTTCAATTACTTCAACATAAAAGGGGAAAAAAAGGAAACTTTAGTTGCATTCTTGAGAAAATTGCATCAACCACTCTACCTTTTTAAATCTTACAACTACGTTATTGGTTCTCATGACTAGAATAAACTAAATTCTTCTTCGTTCTTATGATTGGCATAAGCACCAAGGGCGAATATTTTCAACCTTGGTCGCCATGGTCGAAAGTATTCACCTTGGCGAATACTTTAGACTCCATACGGTGTAGAAAATCGCTAGGAAGTTATGCCGAATATTTTTGTACTAAAGCACGAGATTTAAAATCGGGCTTTAAATTTCCATTTAATAGGTTTCAATTACTTCAACATAAAAGGGGAAAAAAAGGAAACTTTAGTTGCATTCTTGAGAAAATTGCATCAACCACTCTACCTTTTTAAATCTTACAACTACGTTATTGGTTCTCATGACTAGAATAAACTAAATTCTTCTTCGTTCTTATGATTGGCATAAGCACCAAGGGCGAATATTTTCAACCTTGGTCGCCATGGTCGAAAGTATTCACCTTGGCGAATACTTTAGACTCCATACGGTGTAGAAAATCGCTAGGAAGTTATGCCGAATATTTTTGTACTAAAGCACGAGATTTAAAATCGGGCTTTAAATTTCCATGTAATAGGAATTACTTCAACATAAAAGGGGGAAAAATGGAAATTTTAGTTGCATTCTTGAGAAAATTGCATCAACCACTCTACCTTTTAAAATCGTACAACTACGTTCTTGGTTCTCATGGCTAGCATAAAATTAAATTAGCAAGTACTTACTACACCCACCATGTCATAAAGTTTATATCTGTGTTAATTCCCGGCGATGATGAGTCAGGGATAATTTTAACGGGATATATGTTGCATAAGAATATTTAATTATGAATGCATTTGAAGCATGCAATTCTCATTCCCTGGAAACGCGATTGAATTTCACAACATTAGAATCGTTAAACCATAAGCTCTACCCGGAGAATAAACTATAAAGCAGTGGTAATTTAGCATTAACTGCCGCATCGCTCGGGTGAAATTTAGAAATCTGGATGAAATCTAAATTATAAATAAAATTGCGCGTTGGATATAACTTCGCAACCGCACACATTAGCGTCAAATCGAAAATGGATCGAAATACTTTCCGCATATTATTCTAAAAATAAGCGTCGAAAGTGAACAGTCCAATGGGTACAAATTTCAATTAAATGGAATTTAGGTAGCGTATAGGGGCTTTTAAGTTAATGTTTGTAAAGAAAATCATGATATAAATTTTCATATCTGGTACATTTTTTAGATCTCGAACCGGTCTGTAGTCTGAGGACTATATTACACTATCAAAGTTCTTTGACAAAGATCTTTAATAAAAGTTATACGGGTAGCCCTACTACACCATGGCATCTTACAACACAGTTTCGCCCTAACACGATAGGATAAATTGCGGGAACTCTCGTATAACACTGCAGCCTGTAGCACGGTTTCGATCTAACACTGTAAAAAAATTCCGAAAACCTTTGTACAACATTGTACTTCTACAGCACTAGATAACATAATTCTTGTTTAACACATTCTAAACAACCTTAAGGGGACAGTGGACCTTCAAATCTAATTTTTTTGTTTTGAATGGATTTGCTTGAAATTTGAATATGTGATTAGTACCATAGATATGTAAAAGTGGTTAAAATTCAATGATGAAATATTAATAATTTATGAATTATTAATTATTAATTATATCAAAAATTGGTCTAATTAAAAATGTTCTAGGTGCATTTCTTTTGCATGTAATACGGTAATTTTTATTTACAGAATACCTTATAGATTTAACAATGAAACTTATTGCTTATTTTAGGCGTTCATTAAAAATATAAAGAGAAAAAAATAATAATAGTGAAAACACCCTTTTAATTACTCAAAATACCTATAAATCACCTTTTCAAGTACAAAATTTAGAAATTCTGAACTACGAAGCATAATTTTTTTCAATAAGATTTATTTGATATACAGTAAAGTATATAAAACTTAAATTTCAAAGCAATACGATAGTTAGAAATGCGCCCGGAGCAGTTTGAATATTCGTATGACATGAAAATTTGTATTTTGAGAAAAACGCATTTAAAGTTATTGCTATTAGTAACCACATAATATCTAAATTAAATACAAATGCCTATAACTAGAAGTGTAATAAAAAAATTAAAAATTCTTTTTGCATCACATTCCTACTCGTCCGTAGTTTCACAATTCGATAAAATTAAAAAATCCAATTTTTGGACAAATTTCAGAATTTTGAAAGTCCACTGTTCCCTTAAAATAATGCCACGAAGGAATAATGAACTATAGTGGCTTTACATGAAAATGTGTAAACAAATTATAATTTATTCATTTATAACTCTATAAAATTACAAAAAGGCCTAAGCTTAGCCGAAAATCTTGAATCATTTTTCCCTGAATGCAGACCCTTCTGCCGAAAGAAGCCGAAAATTCAAAAGGGAGCTTCAAAATTGTCTGTCTCCATACCGTGAATCTACAATGACCTCCTTTTAAGAACCAGCAAATAAACCAAAATTACAGATTTTTTAAAGAGGATAGAAGGTGCAAAAAATCTAAATGAAGAAAAAAGTTCTGAAAGTGAAGGTTGATATCGTTCAACCGAAAAATCGTTCTCGTTTGATTGTACTGAGCAGTGATAAGGTAGAAATTTATTAAATTAAGGTCGCATTAAATGAAAATAACAATTTTTTGTTCCTTTTCCGTTTGCGTTATATGTACCGTTATATTTTTAATAAAAAAACTTAATAAAAATTAAGTTGCTTATATGAAATTTAAGTTCGTTTTTAATATGTTTTCGAAACGTAACCCCCCTATTTTGTACTGGCTATGGGTCTCATATAACACGGTTTCACAGAACACGGCATTTTCTAGGAACTATCTATCGTGTTATAGGAAGGTTATCTGTACATAATAGAAATGCTATGACCTCAAAATACACCCCGATTAGACTATCAAAGTTCTTTGACAAAGCTCTTTTATAATTTTTTAATTTTTCTTTTAGGGGGGGGGGGGACTAAACTCCTTAAAATTCGAGCTCTTTTAAAAAATATTTATTGGAGTAACCACGATGCAAAATTTCAGCATCCTAAGACTTTTTCTTCAAAATATTTGCGTTTCTTTTAATATACTCATTTTGAATATTTTCCGTGTATTTCTATTTTGTCATTAGTGCTATGCAATTTTTAATTAGGGCTAAAATTATTTCGAATCGAAATCTTTTTTCATGTGCAGTGTCTTCCACACATTTGCATTTTTACCATGTTTTTATTAACTTGCTTTCTTGTGTTTGTTTGTGTGTGTGTTTGTCTAGTACAAATCTTGCAATCGATTTTTAACTAACTTCCCGACTTGCTAGACATTTGAAACTTTTAGATTAGCTCAGAATACGATTACAATGCATTATTTTAATACTTTTAGCCATCTTTAAGCAGAATTAAATTAATTTTCAATTAATTTTACTTTGTAGACTGGTGCAGCCATCTATTGGCCGGAAAGGGAACTAGTCAAATGCAAGTTAACATCCAATTAACTTCATTTTCTTTCAAGTTGATGGGATAATTCATCAAAAAACATTTTAAAAAGTATTTATTAATACATAGAATTGTCAAGTTTATATGATTCAACAGAAAATTTTAAAACATGGTATATAAAATGTATTTCTATCTTGTAATTATTTTTAGCATGCTATTGCTCGAAATGTTGTTTATATCAACCGGGCACCGAAATCTTTTATGAAACTTTGACGAAGAGCCCAACTTTTATAAAAGAACCTTTATAAAAGTTATCTTTTATCAAAGTTGAGGTATTACAGTGTCATATTTCTCGCCAAACTTCTTTTATAAAAGTTCTTTGTCAAAGAACTTTGATAGTGTAATAGTATAGGCCTGATACAGAGCCGCGAGATATCGAAAGCAGATTGTATCACATTTTTAACTCGCTCTTGATTAGCTGTGGGTATTTCCTGTTTGCTTCTATTTTTATGAGAGTGTTTGTAACTGCTGACGTTTACTGTTCGTACTAAAGTAACGTGACTTCTTTCAAGGTCAGTTATACGGGTGTCTTGGAAGGAAGTAGAAGACTTTGCAGAAGCAAAACTATGCGAATTCTCCACTAGAGCTACGCGTGAGCCATAATGTATTAAAATACATGATATTTTATTCGCATTACTCAAAGGGGACAGTGGAATTCCAAAATTGTGAAATTTGTCCAAAAATTCGATTTTTTTTATTTTATTGAATTGTGAAACTACGGACGAGTAGGAATGTGTTGCAAAAAGAATTTTTTATTTCTGCGATTACTTTCCTAGTTATAGGCATTTGTATTTAATTTAGATATTATGTGGTTACTAATAGCAATAACTTTAAATGCGTTTTTCTCAATATAAAAATTTTCATGTCATACGAATATTCAAACTGCTCAAGGCGCATTTCTAATTATCGAATTTGCTTTGAAAATTAAGTTTTATATACTTAACTGTATATCAAATAAATCTTACTGAAAATCGAATAAATCTTTTAAAAAAAATTATGCTTCGTAGCTCAGAATCTCTGAATTTCGTACTTGAAAAGATGATTTATAGGTATTTTGCGTAATAAAAAGTATGTTTTCACTATTATTATTTTTTTCTCTTTATATTTTTAATGAATGCTTAAAATGAGCAATAAGTTTCATTGTTAGTTCTATAAGGTATCCTGTAAATAAAAATTACCATATTATATGCAAAAGAAATGCGCATGGAACATTTTTAATTAGGCCATTTTTTTATATAATTAATAAATCCTCATTCATAAATTATTAATATTTCATCTTTAAATTTTAACCACTTTTACATATCTATGGTACTAATCACATATTCAAACTTCAAGCAAATCCATTTAAAACAAAAAAAGTTAGGTTTGAAGGTCCACTGTCCCCTTAAGGGGTCAGGTTGACAAGAAGATCGATTTGACAAGGAACCCTACCAGATAGACCTACTAGACCATCCTACTAGATATAGGAATAAGTAAATACGAGTGTCTTTGCTGAAAAACATTATTCATAATCACTAGTCATTTTTTTAGAAAAATCTATCTTAGATTTTTAAATTCTTTATTTCCATTTTAAAGACCACAATTGTCAGTATATATTGTTTTTTACATTTTTGTGCTCGGAAAGTTGGTTTCACTAACTTCTAAAACTATGTAGATTAAATTACATATTAGACCTAATATATAAAACGTTCTATGTAAATGCCAAAGAGATTGTCTTTGTTTAGCAAAATTACAATTCGTTGGTCTTTTTTCTACAAAAAGGGTTTTATTTCCTGTAAAATATTATCAATAAATGTTATTATTCAACAAAAATGCTTATTGTGTATATATTTCTACCAAACACAGCGAGGGTTAAAGAGTACAATAATTAAGAAAAAAATTTCAATCAAAGTCGGCATTCCTTTGACAAAATTTATCCATAGGTTAACATTGAAGTGAGCGAATTCGATAAGGTTAGTGCACAGCAGGTTTAACAGGGCCTTGAAAATTATATTTCTTTAAATAGAAATTCTACATTTGATTAAATAAAAACTGAGAAAATGTTACCTTTGCTGTGCGGTTACCTTCAAATTTTAAGTACACCATCTTCATTAGAGCCGGCTGGAAAACGTATCATTAAAGAGAAAATTGTATCTAATTCCAAAACCGGATTACAGTCGAAGATCCTCAAAAAGTTCCCGGAGTTTTCAAAAATGCCCGAGCGGTAAGTTGATTTGGCGCAATAATTGAGAAGTCGCGGATTCGTTAAGGTTCTGGAAATTCAAATTCAAGTTCTCCAGGGTTTCAAATTTAAATTGAAAAAACATAGCTGATTGTGTGCAGTGCATCCAATTAATTTTTTTATTAAGATGTTTTTATAGCTTTCGAGTGCGGCGGAGGATGAATCCTTGAAATAGTCAAAGAAGTCTTTCGTAATGAAGACTCTGGAAATAATTTTACATCTCATTTGATTTAAAATTTCTAAAAGAAAATCTTCTTTAGTTCGCTATTTTGTAATAAAGAAAACTTCATTGATTGAAAACTGTGATGCTTGCAACTAATAATTTTAATTTTCAGGAAAAAAAACTACCAACTATAAGGTTAGGTATGGACTTGGAACCGCCAACTATTAATAAGTGATGATTAATTAAAGCTAATTTAACACAGAAGTGAAAGTTTATTTGTAGACTAGTATATAACCCCCGTCAAAAATGACGGAATGTTGATCAGCGTTTCAAGAGGTGATTCATCATTTTCATCAGGTATTTCTGAAAACTGTACTTAAACAGCAGTAAACAACAAAACAAAACTAAACTAAATCAAAACTAAACCAAAACTGTTTCAAAAGTGAATGACTCACCACACAGCAGGCATTGCTGAAAACGATACTGAAACAGCAGTAAACAACAATAAAATAAAACATAAATAAAACGTGAAACACAATTTAATTAACATTAAAATTAAACATTAAAAATGTGGTTATTTAAAGGGAATATGATAAACCATGGAGTAGAATGAATTCGAAATTCAAGTGAATGACTCAATTGAATAAATGATTCTTTTCAATGGATATTTTAATTTGAAGATATTTCAAAAACTAAACGGTTTTGAGCTAGGGTGTTCACTTGAAATTTTCATATTTTTAAAGGGCTTTCAAAATCCAGTAACCACCGCTTATAGTGATCACTGGTTATAAGCATCAACCGTTTATAAGAATCAATATCGCGAAATCAAAAACAAATGAATTATTTCCATGTTAAAATTTTCGCTTTAAAGAATCAATCCACCGGTTTTAAGAATCAGTGTACACTCTTCGCTTTCCTTTCATTTTTCCAAAAAAGCCACTTAAACCCTCAAAAGGCACGAAGTTCTTTCTTTTTTTTTAAAGAAAGATTGATAAGATGGGATGAAATGTAGTCGTAAAATTCACCCCTTTGTTTATTAGACATAACATAATAGTTTCCCCTTAAACGCTTTACCACAACACTGTCCTATTAGCTTGACCCGGGGGCAACTTTACCCGTCCGAGTAAATCTTCGTCTGAGACTATAAGTATTGAAAGAGGTATAAACAGCCTTCTGAAAACTTCATTACGTCAAACTACCGTAGAAAACTTTTTCTTGCTCCCTTCCTGTAGTTGAAATGTTAAAACTGTTAAGCAGGTATGTTGTAACTTGTAACAAATATTGTATTTTTTTCTTCTCTTACTATAATCATGTGTATCTACTTATAGGTCTAAAAATTAAGTTTTATTTTTAAAACTATAAAAAATAATTTTAATAAAAGATAGTTAATGTAAATTAAAGAGTATTTTATGGTAAATTATTTAATATATGTATATATAGGTGTGTGTGTTCCTGTCCAAAAACCTAAATTTCGGCTATAATAATCCACCGCTTATAAGAATCAAAAACAGTAATAACAAACGTGATTCTTATAAGCGGAAATCACTGTATGTAACTTTCGTGGTATTATTTTTCAAGAAAAATTTCAGAAAATGGCGTCGCAAGATGTTCCCGACTTGGTCCGTCCCGGAATGGTTACCTACACTTTTTCTACTCTAGGCTTTTATATAAGTAAAGATAACTTGATTAAACATTTGAATATCTATGGTGCCAGGTATAGAGGGGCTTAAGTCAAAAACAGTGATTTATATATACCAAGTTATTGGCTTTTATAACAATCGCAGAACAATAATTTCGACTTGAGTCTTTTGTACAAAGAAATGTACATTTGTATACAAAATTGAAAGATTTAAGCCTTTTATACAAGTCAAAAGATGTTTTTAAAAATCAATACTAACAAATATCAAAAATTCACTTTTATTGACTTAAGCCTTTTATACCGGGCATCATAGATATAGTGAAGTAATTAATTTTTACAGGATTTAAATTGATTTTGCCGCACAATATCGTGTAGTAACGTGTCTGAGCTCACCATAAGGTTTTTAATGTAACTCTTAAGTAATTTTTGAAAAATACTGGATTTTTTTCCTGTTCGCCTTGTGTTTTTTACAGGTTTCCTTTAACCTTTAGCTTACGGGGCTAATTTTTCCGATTCTCTCTTTAGAATTTCATATTCCCTTTGTAAGAAGGCTATTAAGATGATATATATATATATATCTAAAGTTTGCAAATACTAGCAAACTAGCAATACTAGCTACTTATTTAGATAAATGATATATTCGTGCTTTGTGGTTAATGGCTGCTTTAGCGCATGGCCACGAAAGCTATTTGTTGTTTTTCTTCACGTTGTGTATATATACATATATAAATATATATATATATTATGTATATATATGTATATATATATATATATATATATATATATATATATATATATATATATATATATATATATATATAAATATATATATATATATATATATATATATATATATATATATATATATATATATAATATATATATATATATATATATATATATATATATATATATATATATATATATATAATATATATATATATATATATATATATATATATATATATATATAATATATATATAATATATATATATATATATATATATATATATATATATATATATATATAAATATATATATATATATATATATGTATATATATATATATATATATATATATAAATATATATATATATATATATATATATATATATATATACATGTATATATATATATATATATACATGTATATATATATATATATATATATATATATATATATATATATATATATATATATATATATATGTACATGTATATATATATATATATATATATATATATATATATATATATATATACATATATATACATATATATACATAATATATATTTTTTATATATACATATATATACATATATATACATAATATATATATATTTATATATACATATATATATATACATATATATATATATATATATATATAGATAAATATATATATATATATATATATATATATATACATGTATATATATATATATATATATATATATATATATATATATATATATATATATATATATATGTACATGTATATATATATATATATATATATATATATATATATATATACATATATACATATATATACATAATATATATATTTTTATATACATATATATACATATATATACATAATATATATATTTATATATACATATATATATATACATATATATATATATATATATATATATATAGATAAATATATATATATATATATATATATATATATATATATATATATATATATATATATATATTCATTCTTGGACCCGTATTCTTGGGATACATGCTATCCCACCCCGTAAGGAAAGGGTTAATGAAAATGCTAATAGTGCGTATGGAATGGGTTTTACAGTCCACCAGCCTTCCTGCGACCTGGTTGTAAGAGCTTAAGGCTGCCGTGTACTAACCCTATTGGATTCGCTCACCTCAACGTTAACGTATGGAGAAAATGTATCTGCTATTGACAGCTCCATAAATGCCGATAATCCAATAGAAATGGTATTTGCAAATAGCCCGATCTTTTCTGCACCTTGCAACTAGATTCATTTTATAAATTGCGTCCACCAAAGGAATCGAGGAGCGTTTAAAACACTCTACCAGATATTTTTTCCCAAATTTAAATTTTAAAATATTATTTGCATTTTTTTAAACTAAAAATGCCCAAAGGTGTACAATTTCTTTCTTTATTACTTAGTATAATTTTTAAAAAAACCTTTCACTCCCAGTCGGCAGTCCTTGGATCCATTTTCTCTCCATAGGTTAACATTAAGGTGAGCAAAATCCAATAGCGTACATATACAGCAGCCTTGATAGACTAAGTAATTTTAGCCATATTTTGTTCATACTAGACTACTAACTCCCGTACTATGACTCTCGTACTTAGTTCTTGATTGAGGCGTCATCGTCCCGTTGAAGAAACGAAACGATGGGAAGGCAGAATAGTTGAAAGATTTAAAACGAGCAATTTACCCTAAGTTTAATGAAAGAAGAGTACTCCTGTGTTGGGATAACGTGCAAGAGATTGTAATAACATGTATTGCAGTAGTAAACATTATTGTACAATTCCAAATGCAGGAATTGAAAACTCAAAAATATATTAACACTAGAACAGCTGCCGACATTTTGACGGTTTCGGGCATACTATTGAGCGCTAAGTCTGTATTTATGTCCTCAGGATTCTGAAATTTTATCTGACTTTTTCTAATTTTACGCGAAATATGCGCACACATTTACAAACTTATATTCGATAGTAAAGAGGGGTGGAAAATGTGTTGTATACCTACTAAGAGTGAAAACCGTCGATTTGACGGCAATATAGAAAACAGGCAGAAATCATTAAAATAATACCGGAAAAACTTAGTTACTTTTCGTCTCTTCCCCCTTTTGAAAATAACAGAAATATTGGCTCTTCGGAAATATTGGTGTTTAAAAATAAGGACTGCACGAACCTTGCCTATATTTTTACGGATAAACCCTATCAGGGTGTCAGCTCGGCATACCCGCATAAAAATATATCTAAATATATACTAATCTATATATATAAAACAGTTCCGTAACTGACTCATTCACTGACTGACATACAACGCACAGACCAAACCGCTGGACCTAAAGGGCAGAAATTTTGCATGGCGATTCTTCTTATAGTGTAGGGGTGCACTAAGAAAGATTTTTGAAAAATTCTTAGTTTGCATTTAAAATGATTCTTTAAGTTTGAATTCTTTAAGTTTGCATTTAAAATGATAATTTGAGGGTTATAAAATTTATATCAAGAGAAAGATCGTAAAAATTCCTTCAAAATGAGATCTTTTTCGATACTTTTCCTCCCTTTTCTGATTTTTGGTGAATTTTTAAAGATTAATTTTTTAGAATTTAATTTATTAAATGCTGATCACGTGATTTCTTTTTCTGGTACTTTATATAAATTTATCGTCACGTGCATAAAAACTAAATAGACAAAATAATATTTTTTTCTTGCTAATGCGGCAGACGATTGGACATTATTTTGTCTATAAAAATATCCCTTACGATTTTTTTATAAATATGTTTTTTTTACATCAATTGTATACATTGTTCGTCGTATTTATTATAAATATATATATATATATTTATATTTTTTGGCATGAATTGCATTCATTGACCGTTTTATTTAATTTGAATGTACTCCGTAGCGAAATGCGGGTTTTCAGCTAGTTTATTATATATTGGTATGAAATAGTTCAAAATTTAAAGTATTTAACTATTTAAAAAAACATTAAATATTTTAAATTCTTGATTTTATTTTTAACCGTCAAAATGACGGTGTTCTGTCTTTTTAGTAAGAAAAAAATTCCCGTCTTTTTAGTGTTAATATTTAAATCACCAGAAGTTTCTTTGGAACTTTTCCGTTTCTTATTGTAAAGCCATCTTATACTGAACGATTTTTGTATAAGTTTACGCTAAACGATAAAAACTCTTACATCGAATAGAATAGTACAGTAACCACCACTTATAGTGATCAGTGGTTATAAGAATCAACCGTTTATAAGAATCAATATCGCGAAAAGAAAAACAAATGTATTTTTTCCATGTTAAAATTTTCGCTTTAAAGAATCAATCCACCGGTTTTAAGAATCAGTTTACACTCTTCGATTTCCTTTCATTTTTCAAAAAAAGCCACTTAAACCCTCAAAAGGCACGAAGTTCTTTCTTTCTTTTTTTTTAAAGACAGATTGATAAGATGGGATGGAATATAGTCGTAAATTTCACCCCTTTCTTTGGTAGACATAACATAATAGTTTCCCCTTAAACACTTTAGCTAAACACTGTCCTATTAGCTTGACCCGGGGGCATCTTCACCCGTCCGGGTCCGATTTCACTTTTCTCCACTGACAAACAAAAATAGGGACTCTTTTTTCCCACCTCCCACATCCTGGTCGCGGCTTCCTGGACCCTGAAACACACAAATCTTCGGCGAAGTGTCCACTATCACTTAGGCAAACGTGACATTAGTAGATTCAGCACGTTATCAAATCGTGAAACGTAAGCTAGAAGGTGAATCTTCGTCTGAGACTATTAGTATTGAAAGACGTATAAACAACCTCCTGAAAACTACATTACGTCAAACTACCATAGAAATCTTTTTCTTGCTCCCTTCCTGTAGTTGAAATGTTAAAACTGTTAAGCAGGTATGTTGTAATAAATATTGGATTTTTTTCTTCTGTCACTATAATCATGTGTAACTACTTATAGGTCTAGAAATTAAGTTGTATTTTTAAAATTATAAAAAATAATTTTAATAAAAGATAATTAACGTAAATTAAAGCGTATTTTGTGGTAAACTATCTAATATATGTATATATATTAGGTGTGTGTGTGTGTGCCTGTCCAAAAACCAAAATTTCGGCTATAAGAATCAACCGCTTATAAGAATCAAAAACAGTAATAACAAACGTGATTCTTATAAGCGGAAATCACTGTAAACTGATTAAATTCCCCGTAGAGATCTGTAAATAACTCCCTGTTGGTTTCGCTGCTTTAGTATTCTTTTTTCCATTTGTTCAGCTTTCTGCTTATCTACCTCTTTTCATCTGTTGCAACTAAGTTGTGATTATTTATTTATTGATAGTACTGAGATTTTCCGTTTCTCCAAGGTTTGCATTCATCTCTCTCTGGAAACATGGTTCGGCTAGTCCCTC
Source organism: Dolomedes plantarius (assembly GCA_907164885.2). Lineage (NCBI taxonomy): Eukaryota > Metazoa > Arthropoda > Arachnida > Araneae > Dolomedidae > Dolomedes > Dolomedes plantarius. The sequence goes on along the minus strand of OU015503.1, from coordinate 118,092,424 downwards.
GCCTCTGCATAGTTAATTTGCATGAACACACGTTTCCATGTTGCTGCAGGGTAACGGAAGATAAGGAAAGAATTTAGAATCACAAAGGAGGTACAAAGGGGTCGATTATGCACGAGAAAAACTCAAACAACGTCCTATGCTTTTCTACGGAGATGGGTTTTGCTTTTTTTATCGCAACAATTTGGTAATGTGTCGGAAAAAAAAATTCAACGGTCGTTAAGTATACTTGTACTGTGCTAATTTTTATAACGTGGCATCAAAAATAGTATGGTGTTTTTCTGTTTACATTGATATATATGATGTTGCGTGAATTATCATGAATATCTGGAAAAATCAGAATAAAACAGGATAAAAAGTTTATAATTTGCTATCTATTCTTATTTTTTTTTTATTTCAGGTAGTCTCTTCTAACGAAACTACCGCGGGTTATTAACGTAGGATTACTTATCGTTGCTTACCTCTTTTGTATGTATATATGTATGTATGTGTTATGTATATATGTATCTCTCTCTCTCTCTCTCTCTCTATATATATATATATATATATATATATATATATATATATATATAAAACTATATATATATATACACAGTGGAATCTCGATGGATCGTCGGATCCGTCGTTTTACCGTATGTGTCGTTCATTTTATCCAGTCCTAACGATCATATTGCTTTGTTATGTTTCCGCATCTATCGTTTTCCCGCATTTATCGTTCATTTCAGTCGGTCCCTTGAAAAACGATAGATCGAGATTTCACTGTATATATATATATATATATATATATATATATATATATATATATATATATATATTTATATATATATATATATATTATATATATTTATATATATATATATATATATATATATATATATATATATATATATATATATATATATATATATATATATATATATATATATATATATAGATAGATAGATAGATAGATACATATATGTATGTCGAAATTTTGACACATTTTGGTACTTTCCTGTTCAACTGTTTACTGCTTGCCCAAGCAATACAGACTGGGTTTGGCACGCTGCCAAAATTATAACTCGTGACGCAGGACATCTGAAATTTTGCTTTCCGGAGGACCGCTATGGAACTTAATCCTACTGAAATAACTACTTAACAACCTTTAAAACTACTGAAATAATACGAGATGCCTGAAATTCTTTTAAAAGCGACACAATACGGTAAAAAACTTTAAAAAATCTGAACTACTGAGAACAAAATATCATTTTCCCATCATTTCTAGATAGCATTTAATACTAAATCAGTTGTTTTCTTAATACACTAGCAGACATTCAGCACTTAAATTCCGATAAATTTCATTTTTTCCTCATAAGCTGATTGTCTCGATGAATATCTTGATAAAATCAATTA
>OU015503.1:118063535-118086035 GCA_907164885.2 Dolomedes plantarius | reverse complement strand
GATGAATCATGGGTGTATTTAAATGATTGCAACAAAAAAAGAGCCATTTATTATCATAAAAGGGGAGAAAAAAATTTAAGTACATGGTTCAAAAAATCGAAAGAAAGTTTTTCTAAGGGATTCGTGATTGTTTCTGGTTTTTCTTATAATAGCAAGTTAAAAATAAAGAGAGTGGAAAAAAATGTCAAGATTAACTCCACTTACTATCAGGAACATATTTTATCGTCAATTTTTCTGAATGAAATACCATCGCTTTACCCACAGTGCCATCAATCTGTGAGACTCCATCAGGACAAAGCTAGCAGTCACACATCAAAATCCACTGTAAATTTCCTGAAAGAAATGGAACAAAAAACTGGTATCGAGGCCGTACCCTTCACTGATATCCCTACTAAATCTCCCGATGTATCACCTATGGATTTTTGTGCTTTCGGACTTTTAAAATGTGCATTATCCAAACGTCGTCCCAAAATCCTTACAGGACTCTGGAAAGGTGTTAAGGAGGAATGGGATAGAATACCTCTTCTGACACTTCAAAAGGCATTATTATCCTGGAAATTGCGGTGTCGAAAGATAGTTCATAAAAGGGATGTCAAATAGAACATTTAAAACACAAGAATTTTATGTAATTTAGTTTTGTGAATACAATATACATTTTCTAAAAAATGTGTGAACAGCCTCTGTATATATAACGTATGAAACGAAACATTCTATTATCTTTCCCGCGTTATTACTCATCGCTGACTTGCCCAAAGTAAACCTCTTCGAGAATATTTCTTGTTATTTTAAACACTTTCTCGACATTTTCGTTATCTTAAAAAAATAATTGATTAGTTCAGTATCATTTGTGCGTAGATAATTTCTGCTTAAAGGGATTCCTGAAATGGCACTGCAACTCACTACAAAAACTTAATAATTAAAATAGGATCGTTTGTATAGTCGAGATTGAGCTACGACTGGGTACATAAAGGACTTAAAAGATGGAATGACACACGACAGTGCTTTTAAATTGCACTGCCTTCTAAGTCATTGTTTTGATTAATTAAGTTTCCCGTGAATAATTTAGATATTTGACGGTATCTTGTGTCAACAGTCAACGACTAAAGTAATTAAATTGTTTAGTTTCACTGAGTTATTTAAAGTGTAAGGCTTATTTGTATTTAATATTATATAGACAACTTTAATTTTTACATGTTTTTATTAAGAGAACGGTGGACATTAAAATTTACTTTTTTTACTTTTCATCATAGAGATACGAAATTTTGTACATATACACATTTCACTATAAATAAATAGAATACCTTAAAAGAATTTTCCAATCTCATTATAATTTTAAGATTTTTTAAAAAAATTGAAATTTATAAACAAAATTTTAAAATGCTCCTTGCTACTTAATTTTTGAGATATTTCCTCATTTTGCATTTTAATCTCTTTAAACTGTATAACAAACATATCTGGGTATAAATTATTTAATCCCTTGACTAGTTAATTTTTGAGAGATTTTTTTCTGAATTCCATCCCGATTTTCATCAAAATTTTACCTTTTGAAATGTTAGAAATCAAATTTAATTACCTTAATGAAGTCGAATTGTAAAATGCATACCTAGTTTTTTTTAAACAGCATAAGGATTCTTCCATATCAATTTCATGAATTTTGAAGAAAAATTAAATAACATGGAGCATTTAAAAAATTCTAAAAACCTTGAAAAATCTGATTTCAGAAATACAGATTTAAAATTTATTACTACACTTACCCATTATAAATTACTGTGTAGAAGCTTCATAAATGATTTTTTACTTGAAAAAAATTATTTTGGTACTAATAATCTACAGAAATATATATATTATTTACAATAACACAACCAGTATTACAATGACGAGATTTGCTGAAATAAAAGTCCACCGTTCCCTTAACTCTATTTCTTGTTTGTTTGTGTGTTTGTGTGTTTGTCCAGTTCAAATCTTGCAATCGATTTTTAACTAACTTCCCGACTAGCTAGACATTTGAAACTTTTAGGATAGCTCAGAACACGATGACAATGCATTCTTTTAATACTTTAAGCCATCTTTAAGCAAAACTGAATTCATTTTCAGTTAATTTTGTTTCGTAGAATGGTGCAGCCATCTATCGGCCGGGACGGGAACGAAAAGTTAAACGCAAGTTAACTTCCAATTAACTTCATTTTCTTTCAAGTTGATGCGATAATTCATCAAAAAAATTGTTAAAAAGTATTAATTGATACATAAAATTGTCAAGTTTATATGATTCAACGGAAAATTTTAAAACATGGTATATTAAAAAGCTCTTTTTATGTTGTAATTATTAAGAGTTCATCGTTCGACTGTGCTTGGTATTATGTTCACTAATCTGTAGTTTAATCAGTGGTTCAGAAATAGAAATCATTAATATCTTTCGACGATGTTCAATGTTTTCCTCTATGAATATTTGGCATTTAATATAAAATACAGCACCCAATCTAGTGAAAAAAACAAGGGACCAGAAAAACTTAACCCTCTAACGGTACAGTTGTTTGGGACGAAATAGATAGTACGGTCTTTTTTGACGAGGTTTTGGGTAGAAATACATACACAATACACATTTTTGTCGTATAATAACATTTATTGATAATATTTTACATTAAATGCAAACCTTTTAGTAGAAAAAAAGACCAAGGTGATTTTAATTTTCATAAACAAAGAAAATCTCTCTGGCATTTACATAGAATGCTGTATATATTAGGTCTAATATGCCATTTAGTGTTGAAACTAGTTTTAGAAGTTACTGAACCAAATTTGCGAACACAAAAATATAAAAAATAATATATACTGACATTTTTAACCTTCAAAATCGAAATAAAAATATTTAAAAAAAAATGACTAGTGATCATGAATAACGTTTTTCAACAAAGACACCCATATTTACTGCAAACGATCCAACACCTATTGCAAGACTGCCTGGTAGGGTTCCTTGTCAACTCGATCTCTTGCAATGAGAGGGGAGAGAAGGTAGGGGGAAAACACACCCCTGGGTCTAATCTGACCCCCACCGTACCGTTAGAGGGTTAAAATATTCACGAGCTTCAAGGTCAGTCATCAGCTCTAGCATTCTTCGCTTCAACATTCACATCGCTTACCGAGGGACCAGTCTCGTTATTTAACCGTCTGACGACGAGGCTCATTTTGCAGCTTCACCCAAAAGACCGTTCCGGCCGAGAACGACAAATGCCTTCCCCTCCCCCCCCCCTGAACACCCTGACGATGATTCTGAATTTGATTCTGGTACGACGATGGTACGACGATTCTGGCCTGACGATGATTCTGGTACTGAAATTTGTCACGGTTAGGTGCGGCCCCACAATCAGCATCATGTTATAAAGTACGCCGGGATAGGTTCGGGACTATAAAGGAAGATCGAACAGATAAGATAATGACTCTGCGGTGACGCTGAACTGTTGGCAGAATGAACAACTACCAGGCACTAGGGGGGAGGCAATCTATGAGAATTTCGGCCGACAGTCTGGACTTCTCAATGTTCGGCCTTCAGAGGGTTAATAGCCACACCTCGTATACATAAATTCATATACAGTCATACCTCGTTGCTCGTCCGTTTCGGTATTCGTTGAATGGGGTACTCGTCGCATTTCGACCCGAAAAATAATTCTTCGTAACTACTACTGGACCTTTGCTCGGTACTCGTCACACATGCTAAAACATGTACGAGACGCGTCGATGCCCCCGCATCCTTAAACACCATATCAAAGAACTCGCAATAAACTTTTATGATAACCTATATGCAGTAAATAATGAAGACCTAATTAACCTTCCAGATTGTGCCCCTAGAGAATGTCCCAGGCTGCCTAAGGCCACATTGATAATAAACCCTTGGCTTGTTCCCATTCACAACAGTTAACTTCATTTCCTTCCTCGTTCCTTCAAAACCCCACTCGCTTGACTACTTCTGGTTTCCGAACTGTCACTCTGAACAATCAACCACAGCTCCATTCATGTTGCACCGACCACGGACTCATATCCCATTAGCTCTCTTCGTAGAATTCGCTGTTTCTTTCCCATTGGATCTCTGTCCGGCCATCCTTACGCTTTGAATCTTCCTCGTTTGTCTCGGGTTAAATTTTTTCCCAAGTCCTCTCTCTCATTTATTAATCTTTTCTCTACACCTGCAGTTATTCCTTCATTACTTACCAACCTAAATTTTTAATCTATTTGTAATTTAATTTAATTCACATTTTTTTACACATACTTTTAGTACTATTATAATCAAGTTTAGAGAACGGTAATTATGATACATTCCACATTGGATACAGAGAATATGGAGCTCTAGCACTCGGGAGCCTCCAAAGTTAATTATGCCTATGTCTATGCCCCGGCAGCATATTCCCATTGCTTACATGAGTTCACGCCATTACATCGTTTGGCGGCTGCTGATTGGTCAATTGAGTTTGCATCGCTATTTGTGCATTTGATGCGCTGATGCTTATGAAAGCATGTCTGTTTTTCAAGAATCAAAACTCGCATCACTATTTTTGAACGAAATAGAATCTATTTCAAATAATAGTTTCGTAGTACGCAGTAACGTTCAAAATTTAACGGATTGCAATAAATTGGTAAAGCGATTTGGGGAATTGACAAATACGCAGTGGAACTCAAGATCGTCAAATCCATCTGGTACCGGTTTAATAATTCAACATTTAAATTTAAGAAAAAAGTCAATTTTGAGTAATATTTACTCTATTTTATTCTACTCCTAAAATTTTACAGTGAAATTACTACGGAAATTGATAATTTCTTAAAATTTTCCATGCACAAAAAAGAAATATGAAGGCATTTATGGCGTAAATTTCTTTTACAAATAGCTTGTCACTTTAAATTACTTTTACATTAATAGGTGGCGCCACTTGAAAAAAATTCACGTTTCTTGTAAAATATGGCGTAAAAAAATATATAAAAATGAAAGCAACCAAGAAATAGAATTTATTTCATTTAAAATACGCTTACGATCAAATATTATGCAATTATCGAAATGAAAGCAACTAAGAAATATATTTTAGCATTTATCTCATTTAAAATGCGCTTAGGATCAAATATTATGGCAATGACCGATGCAAACTCAATTGACCAATCAGCAGCCGTCAAACGATGTAATGGCGCGATTTCATGTAAGGAATGGGAACATGCGCAACGGCATCCTCTCTCTCCGGTCGAAAAGAAGGGCCGAAACAGGTTGCATTACAAAATTTCGTTCAAAAGTATTACCCTGACAAAGTTTTAGCAAGCCGAAATGGGGAATTGTTTAGTGATGAAACAATATCTCACTTCAGAAACATTCTGAATGGTAGAGAACCTGAAACATTCAGATGTAAGTTTCTCGACATGTTTGTAGTGAAACGCCACAAAAATGAGTCTACAACTGAGTTTATTTTTCTGTGCATGAAATTATATCAGGTACTACTCTACGTTTGCTCGGTGCGCGTCAAACTTCTGAAACATATACGAGACTAGCTGAAAACCCGCACTTCGCTACGGAGTACGTTCAAATTAAATAAAACGGTCAATGTATGCAATTAATGCCATATATATATATATATATATATATATATATATATATATATATAATAAGTATGACGATCAATGTATACATTTGATGTAAGAAATATATACATATATATATTTATAAAAAATCGTAAGGGATATTTTTATAGACAAAATAATGTAGAAGAAAATATTCAAATTATATCTAATAGGACATACTAAAAAATATAGTACAGTTAATATACTGCAGTTTGAGGAACATATCTTTTACTGTATTTAAATATTTTTTTTAGATAATGTCCAATCGTCTGCCGCATTAGCGGGAGAAAAACATTTTTTTTATCTATTTCGTTGCTGCGCACGGACGATAAATTTATTTAAAGTACCAGAAAAAGAAATCACGTGATCCGCATTTAATAAATTAAGTTCTAAAAATGAATCTTTAAAAATTCGCCAAAAATCAGAGAATGGAGGTAATGATTCGAAAAAGATTTCATTTTAAAGGAATTTTTAGAATCTTTCTCGTGATATAAATTTTATAAATCTCAGATTATTATTTTAAATGCAAACTTAAAAAAAGTTACTAAAACAGCTTAAAAATTAATTCAAAAAAATCTAAGAAGAATTTTTCAAAAATCTTTCTTAGTGCACCCCTACACTATAAGAAGAATCGCCATGCAAAATGTCAGCCCTTTAGGTCCAGCGGTTTGGTCTGTGCGTTGTATGTCAGTGTGTGAGTCAGTCAGTCAGTTACGGAACTGTTTTATATATATAGACAAGAGAATCCCCCCCCACACACACACATCCTGTCTTTCCTGACGAAAGACCGAAATAGGTTGAATTTCAAAATATTGTTCGAATGTACCACCCTGGCAAATCTCTAGCAAGCCGAAATGTGGAATTGTTTAGTGATCAAACGATAACTCACTTCAGATATATTTTAAAACGTAGGCCGAAGAAAGTTTCTCTTGATAGGACTGTAGTGAAACTCCCCAAAACTGAGTCAACCGTTTGCACTGTGCAAGTTTTCCCCCGATTTGTTTAACCTAAAGAATCATGAAAAGTTTTCAATTAAAGGTTGCAAAGAGTTATTACTTCTTTCAACTGACAAAAGATGGCAGTACTAATCATTTTTCTGCTCATTTAACTGGAATGCATTGCATACCACTGAAATAGACTAAATTTAGACGTTTGCACTGTGCAAACGGCTCTCCTCAAGGGGTTAAGAGATAGAAAAAAAATAAATAATCCCTGTTGAAGCGCCTGATGTTTTATTGGAAGGAGATTCCCTTTCCAAGCATTAACCCCTCTCCTCCCCTATTTCGCCACTATCCCGTGAGGCCATTCAAATCCTTTGTCCTTTTAAAAAAAAGTTACTAAAACAGCTTAAAAATTTAATTTTAAAAAATCTAAGAAGAATTTAGACTTTTCCACTCTTTTTCACTTGTATGCAATGTATTTCATAAAGGTTTAGAGAAGATAAATTTGATTTTATTTTATGTAATTATTGTTTTAAATTATGTATGCACAGTTTAAATATTTTGTATCAAAATACAACCCCATCCATTTATAATCTGCCCAGTGAAATGTGAAATTTTATGGTTTTCAGGAACGATTAAAATAGAATTTACATTACTTCTAATGAGAAAAATTCTTCCGGTACGCGTGGGGGGTCATCTGGAATCTATTATGAATAGTTCCGAGGTAGCACTGTACATTTATATGGAAATATACACATATAAACAACAATACATATATGAAAAAGCATACATATGTATTTACAAATATGAAAATATATAACTTAAATTTTAAATAATTCAACAGAAAAAGTTAAAGAATTGAACAGAAAAAGTAAAATTTTGCGCTGTCTAAAATGTAAGCAGTTTTATAAGGAAATAAAAAGTAATAATAACATTGCTCTCAGTAATTATTAGCTCAAAAAGAAAGCAGGAGACCGAGAGACTTTCAAAATTATATAGTTATTAATATTATGAAATTTAAAGTCATTGATTTGTTTTTTCATTAATGTTTTGTATTATTTGAAAAAAATGTATTATATTTGAATGAGAATGTTCTTTTTTCACAATCTCTATTTTTATTTATGTAATAAATATGAAATACATTTGATGGATGTGAATAAATAACGAGGAATAGTCATATGAGAGCCTTAAATATATTTTTATCCAGTAATTTAATCAATAGAAAAGGAATACTCTTACGTCATTTGTCTATACAGTCTCCGTAGCGTGTAATACAAGTGTTCCAGTTCTTTGAAATTGCAGTGATAAGGTAAATGCACCTATAATGGGCCATGTCCCTATAATGGGCCGCCCAATGACCCTCACCCCTTCTACTGCCTTAGGTAACAATAGACCCTTAATTTCTCGACATTTCTAAAGTAGTAGCCAATGACCCTCACCCCTTATACTGCCTGAGGTAACAATAGACCCTTAATTTCTCGACAATTCTAAAGGGCGGCAAGAAGCCAATGACCCTCACGCCTTCTACTGCCTCAGGTAACAATAGACCCTTAATTTCTCGACAATTCTAAAGGGCGGCAAGAAGCCAATGACCCTCACACCTTCTACTGCATCAGGTAACAATAGACCCTTAATTTCTCGACATTTCTAAAGGAGTAGCCAATGACCCTCACCCCTTCTACTGCCTTAGGTAACAATAGACCCTTAATTTCTCGACATTTCTAAAGTAGTAGCCAATGACCCTCACCCCTTATACTGCCTGAGGTAACAATAGACCCTTAATTTCTCGACAATTCTAAAGGGCGGCAAGAAGCCAATGACCCTCACGCCTTCTACTGCCTCAGGTAACAATAGACCCTTAATTTCTCGACAATTCTAAAGGGCGGCAAGAAGCCAATGACCCTCACACCTTCTACTGCCTTAGGTAACAATAGACCCTTAATTTCTCGACATTTCTAAAGGGCGGCAAGTAGCCAATGACTCTCACCCCTTCTACTGCCTTAGGTAACAATAGACCCTTAATTTCTCGACATTTCTAAAGTAGTAGCCAATGACCCTCACCCCTTCTACTGTCTTAGGTAACAATAGACCCTTAATTTCTCGACAATTCTAAAGGGCGGCAAGATGCCAATGACCCTCACCCCTTCTACTGTCTCAGGTAACAATAGACCCTTAATTTCTCGACAATTCTAAAGGGCGGCAAGAAGCCAATGACCCTCACGCCTTCTACTGCCTCAGGTAACAATAGACCCTTAATTTCTCGACAATTCTAAAGGGCGGCAAGAAGCCAATGACCCTCACACCTTCTACTGCATCAGGTAACAATAGACCCTTAATTTCTCGACATTTCTAAAGGAGTAGCCAATGACCCTCACCCCTTCTACTGCCTTAGGTAACAATAGACCCTTAATTTCTCGACATTTCTAAAGTAGTAGCCAATGACCCTCACCCCTTATACTGCCTGAGGTAACAATAGACCCTTAATTTCTCGACAATTCTAAAGGGCGGCAAGAAGCCAATGACCCTCACGCCTTCTACTGCCTCAGGTAACAATAGACCCTTAATTTCTCGACAATTCTAAAGGGCGGCAAGAAGCCAATGACCCTCACACCTTCTACTGCCTTAGGTAACAATAGACCCTTAATTTCTCGACATTTCTAAAGGGCGGCAAGTAGCCAATGACTCTCACCCCTTCTACTGCCTTAGGTAACAATAGACCCTTAATTTCTCGACATTTCTAAAGTAGTAGCCAATGACCCTCACCTCTTCTACTGTCTTAGGTAACAATAGACCCTTAATTTCTCGACAATTCTAAAGGGCGGCAAGATGCCAATGACCCTCACCCCTTCTACTGTCTCAGGTAACAATAGACCCTTAATTTCTCGACAATTCTAAAGGGCGGCAAGAAGCCAATGACCCTCACGCCTTCTACTGCCTCAGGTAACAATAGACCCTTAATTTCTCGACAATTCTAAAGGGCGGCAAGAAGCCAATGACCCTCACACCTTCTACTGCATCAGGTAACAATAGACCCTTAATTTCTCGACATTTCTAAAGGAGTAGCCAATGACCCTCACCCCTTCTACTGCCTTAGGTAACAATAGACCCTTAATTTCTCGACATTTCTAAAGTAGTAGCCAATGACCCTCACCCCTTATACTGCCTGAGGTAACAATAGACCCTTAATTTCTCGACAATTCTAAAGGGCGGCAAGAAGCCAATGACCCTCACGCCTTCTACTGCCTCAGGTAACAATAGACCCTTAATTTCTCGACAATTCTAAAGGGCGGCAAGAAGCCAATGACCCTCACACCTTCTACTGCATCAGATAACAATAGACCCTTAATTTCTCGACATTTCTAAAGGAGTAGCCAATGACCCTCACCCCTTCTACTGCCTTAGGTAACAATAGACCCTTAATTTCTCGACATTTATAAAGTAGTAGCCAATGACCCTCACCCCTTATACTGCCTGAGGTAACAATAGACCCTTAATTTCTCGACAATTCTAAAGGGCGGCAAGAAGCCAATGACCCTCACGCCTTCTACTGCCTCAGGTAACAATAGACCCTTAATTTCTCGACAATTCTAAAGGGCGGCAAGAAGCCAATGACCCTCACACCTTCTACTGCATCAGGTAACAATAGACCCTTAATTTCTCGACATTTCTAAAGGAGTAGCCAATGACCCTCACCCCTTCTACTGCCTTAGGTAACAATAGACCCTTAATTTCTCGACATTTCTAAAGTAGTAGCCAATGACCCTCACCCCTTCTACTGTCTTAGGTAACAATAGACCCTTAATTTCTCGACAATTCTAAAGGGCGGAAAGAAGCCAATGACCCTCAGCCCTTCTACTGCCTCAGGTAACAATAGACCCTTAATTTCTCGACATTTCTAAAGGGCGGCAAGTAGCCAATGACTCTCACCCCTTCTACTGCCTTAGGTAACAATAGACCCTTAATTTCTCGACATTTCTAAAGTAGTAGCCAATGACCCTCACCCCTTCTACTGTCTTAGGTAACAATAGACCCTTAATTTCTCGACAATTCTAAAGGGCGGAAAGAAGCCAATGACCCTCAGCCCTTCTACTGCCTCAGGTAACAATAGACCCTTAATTTCTCGACAATTCTAAAGGGCGGAAAGAAGCCAATGACCCTCAGCCCTTCTACTGCCTCAGGTAACAATAGACCCTTAATTTCTCGACATTTCTAAAGGGCGGCAAGTAGCCAATGACTCTCACCCCTTCTACTGCCTTAGGTAACAATAGACCCTTAATTTCTCGACATTTCTAAAGTAGTAGCCAATGACCCTCACCCCTTCTACTGTCTTAGGTAACAATAGACCCTTAATTTCTCGACATTTCTAAAGGGCGGCAAGTAGCCAATGACTCTCACCCCTTCTACTGCCTTAGGTAACAATAGACCCTTAATTTCTCGACATTTCTAAAGGGCGGCAAGTAGCCAATGACTCTCACCCCTTCTACTGCCTTAGGTAACAATAGACCCTTTTTCTCGACATTTCTAAAGGGTGGCAAGTAGCCAATGACCCTCACCCCTTCTACTGCCTTGGGTAACAATAGACCCTTAATTTCTCGACATTTCTAAAGGGCGAACCATTATAGGGACATGACCCATTATAAGTGCATTTACCTTATTTCTCTTTATTTACTTTCATCCACTGGCATCACTAATCGTGAGTCATCTCCCTTCCCCCCAGGAGACGAGGAAGGACCAGGACGATGCCGAGGCCGCTGTGGGCTTCCTGAGTCGTGGCGAGACGGAATTGAAGATCGACCGTTCAGGTCTTCAGCGCTATCTTCCGCAATGCCTCCAATTCGCCTTCGCGGAAAAGAATGCTGAAAGCCTGTACCGCGAGTACTACAGGATAGAGAAGAGGAGGAACATGAAGACGCTGCTCATGGTCATACTAATCGTGGACATCGTCCTCCTCGCAACGTACGCCGGCAACTTCAGGGGCAGGGAGGCCGGACAGCTGGCCGGCCAAGTCCTCTTCCTGGGAGGGGCGCTGCTGCTACTCACTCTCTTGTTCATAACTGTGAGGTGCTTCTCCTCGAAGTTGCCATCCAAGTAAGTGATAAGCTGAATGAATGAATACGTCTACCACTTTCAGTTAAATTGCCTTAAAAAGATTTTTAAAAATCTGTCGTAGCTGCAAAGTCCTCCAAATTCCCGAAATACCTCTGGAGGTGCGGGGTCAAGTGTCCCGGTCTCGTCACTTGGATCGGTTCAAAATTACGTGACCGATGTTCTTCGAGGTCAAGTTAGACTTCAGCCCTAGTGGTAACTCGCCTTAAGTGAAGCTGCTTACTACCTTTCGCCATGGACCTAGGATTTCAGGACCTAGATCCTTGCACTTGGTGCAGGCTTTCCTACACCAAGGGGATTGGAAACAACAAAAACACCTTAAAACAGATTATAAAGATTAGAACTTAGTTTCCGGAATACTTTCTTCTGCAAAATTGGCAACTCTCACGGACATGTAGACGTCTAGCCTTACACCTACGTTTTGCCCTTTTTACAGTCTCTGCAGAAAAATGAATCCCTAATGTGGAATTTCTTCAAATACATTGTTGGTGATCAACAAAGTACAATTTGCCGTCTTTTCTTACCTGCTAACTTTAACCTTCTCCTTACAGATTGGGATAGCGTGTATCACAACAATGAATGAATATATATATATATATATATATATATATATGTATATATATATATATATATAAAGCCCGGTGTCGTAGTGGTTAAAAGCGTCAAGCTGCCATCCCACAGGTCCTGGGTCAACCCTGGGTCAACCCTGTGACTAGGCAAGGTCGACTCAGCCTTTCATCCCTTCAGTGGGTCAATAAAATGAGGACCAAGCATGCTTGGGAACTAATCTCTGGGGGCCCCACGTCAGGTTGACCACCTGACTGAGACATATGCTGTATGGCACCCCAAGCCCACGGTTACGAAAGCGGAGATGGGTACCGCCGGCCCTGGTCCACATCGGACTGTTGCGCCGTGAGTTTAAGTTATATATATATATATATATATATATATATATATATATATATATATATATATGTAATGTACTGGACAACCCAAGGAGAAGACTGGTGTCCAGCACATCACAAGGGATGATGATGTAATCGTGGCTCGAATCAAAGACGACGCGGCAAGTTACGGCGTTACATTTATTTTGTCGGAAAATACGTCTTCCCAAGACAGTTACAAAATCCGAAAAGCGTACAGGTTTGTTGATCAGACGGCTTATATAAACTTTGTCATATGATCATGATAGTGATTAGAGATTTGCTGTTGTCGAGAAGTCACATGTGGTTTTATGTAATCTGCGCAGAGCCTATATGAAATCTTAGATGACGCCACGCAGGTTTGAAAAAGGAAGCCATTTAATATTTTCCACCGGAGGCCTTTTAGGACTTAGAATTGAAAAAGAAAATTAGCTCGTACGCCCAAGGGAATTTAGAATAATTTTAGAATTTAAAATGGTATGGGGTTTTTAATGTTATATATATAAATATATATCAACCAACGATAACTACTGATTGAGAAAAGTCTACTTTTAAATTGTTATTTCTGTGTATGAAGACAAATGTTTAAATAAAGACAAGGTCCCACGCATACAGATTACTTCTCTATGCATACGGAGTCCCATGCATGCTTAGTTTTTAAAATTTAAGAGTATTCCATAATTAATCTTTCACAGGTCGTTAATTTATTGATTTTTACTGCTACAAAATTAAAAATGTTTTTTTTTAGCTTAATTTATAAGAAAATTATTTAAAAAAACACGGCTGTTGTTTGTAAAAATCTATTGTCCTGTGTAGAAAATAGAATTCAAAAGCATGCATTTAATAATCAGTAATTAGAAAGAATGAGTGGTAAATTCAACATAAATTCACATTGGGATTTAACACCTGCATTGTCTACTGATGTACCCTCTGAAAAAGAAATTTGTTCTGCTATTTTCTTCAGGTAAATAACCACGTGTAAATGGAGATATCATAAGAGACGGAATTCTCAGTTGATAAGTTGATATTTGAGCCGAAGTTTATAACAATATTTTTATGCCACTAAATGCTGTATTTGAAGAGGAAATCTAGGTTATTCGACTTAGGCCGTCCGCACACGGAGCGACTCAAAAATGATTCAAATCAATAGTTTGCGACCTGTCATGGAAAGAAGAACATCATTATTCCGGGCATTATTTTTAGTTAAATTATTATCAGAAATTAATTTATTTTAAAAAATCGTCTCAATAGATTGTTTTTGATCAATCGTTTAAAAATGGACTGCATATATGGGCGCACATATTCCATGCAACAAAAAACGTTAGAATTTCATTTCATCGCTAGGCAGAAGTCACGTGACTCGTGTACGTCATTCGGCAGCTTGCCAAAAGAGCGGGTGTAACATAGATTGTGTAATAACGCGCACAACGCAAGAGAAACTGGCGACTGAAGTTGCTAGCGACTCGACACGTTGAGTTGCCTGCGACTGATTACAAACGCGTTGCTGACGGGTTTGTAACCAGTTGCGCCATTCAATTACATAGGTTACGACTCATCACGGACTGGTTTGTGATTGGAGTCGGTTATCAGTTTCTTTTGAGTTGCTCCGTGTGCCGACGGCCTTACTGTCATTCTGTTAGCATGTTGTTCAGGAAGATACCAAAAAAAGCTGTCATATTTTCCGATTCCTAGATTTCTAATAACTTTTCGTGTTTGTTTTTCAGGCTCTGGGAAGTGATTCCGCTGGTAGCATGGCTGATCCAACTCGGACACCTGGTTTGCGACATGTGGTTGTACAGAGTCCCACGCATGCCTGCCGATTCAGTGGCCTGGGCCCTACTCTATACATACACCGTTTATGCACTGATGCCAATGAGGCTCGGGCCCTGCCTAGGCCTCAGTCTTGCCATGGCATTCCTTCACATGCTCGTCGTTGGAGTGCTACCGAAGCCTATTGACTTCACAGAGAACCAGGTACAGTGGAGATGATTTTAATCTATTTTTATCGTACATTATTGACGGTAAAGTGAATATGAAGCGTTTTCAGATATTCAGATCTAGCAGAGTTTTAGGTAAAGGGATACTTAGTTAATACCATTTAGGGTTGGCAGAATATCTCTTTTAATGAGAACATGTCCTCTATTTTTGTCCGACCTTTTTGTTCACTCTCTTTTTTGTGATCGTTTTTGGTGTTATTGTTTTGTGCGATCTATTTTTCACTCTCTTTTTTGTGATCGTTTTTGGTGTTATTGTTTTGTGCGATCTATTTTTCACTCTCTTTTTTGTGATCGTTTTTGGTGTTATTGTTTTGTGCGATCTATTTTTGACTCTCTTTTTTGTGATCTTTTTCGGGTTATCTTGTTTTGTGCGATCACTTTGTCCACTCTCTTTTATGTGATCTTTTTTGGTTTTCCTTTTGTGCGATCTTTTTTATTCATTCTCTTTTTTGTGATTTTTTCTGGTCCTCTTTTTTCCTGAGTTACTGTTTTTATACCGCAAAATTTGTCAGGGTTATTTTTTAATACCAGGACAAAATGGAAATGTAGAAAGGTTATTTTCGTCGATGGGGGGGGGGGCACAGTGGACAAAGGAGATACATTATCTCAGCATAGAAAGTGTTGAATCAATGCCATCATTAACATATAAACATAAAAATATTATATATAAGCAATTTAAAAATTTAAAAAAAAGTTATGTATTGCTATGAGATGTTAATAACTAAGAAAGCTGTGATTCAAAAATATACAGTACACATCTAATACGTATATCATTTTTAGTTCACTTGGGATATAAAATCATGAAAACAAATCTAATTTTGGGAACAGTTTCATAACGTTTAAAATTAGAGAGAATTTGTTACAATTTGTTTTAGTACAATTTTGTGCTTACCCCAGAGCCTCTACGCTCTATTCAACTCAATATATTTTAATTTCCTTCATACTATATACTACCGTGAGAATTACTTATGTTTTGAAATAAAAGTTTTACAATATTTCCATTCATCACACACATAAAATATCCGGAACGATCAAAATATTCAAGAGCAAAATCAAATCCAACCTAAAGTAATGGTTTCATATGCATAAACGAATGAAAATATTCACAAAAACCAATTCGGTCGAAACCTTCCATTTTTGTTCCTATCTATTTCAAGCCGTGCTATGGACTCGTCAGCAAGGAATCACTTTCCGTCGTGTATATATATATATATATATATATATATATATATATATATATATATGTATATATATATATATATATATATATATATATATATATATATATATATATATATATATATATATATATATATATATATATATATATATATATATATATATTTATAAAAAAATCGAAAGAGATATTTTTATAGGCAAAATAATGTAGAAGGATATATTCAAATTAAATGTAATAGGACATAATATAGAATATAGTACAGTTAATATAGTACAGTTTTGGGAACATAATATCTTTTATTGTATTTTAAAATTTTATTGGACAATGTCCAATCGTCTACCACATTAGCAAGAAAAAAAATATTTTTTTGTCTATTTAGTTATTACGCACGTGACGATAAATTTATATAAAGCACCAGAAAGAGAAATCACGTGATCAGCATTTAATAAATTAAATTCTAAAAATTAATATTTGAAAATTCACCGAAAGTCAGAAAATGGAGGTAAAGATTCGAAAAAAGTTCTCATTTTAAAGGAATTTTTATGAACTTTCTCATGATATAAATTTTATAATTCTCACATTATTATTTTAAATGCAAACTTATAAAAAGTTGCAAAAAAAGCTTAAAAATTTAATTTTAAAAAATCCAAGAAGAATTTTTTTAAATCTTTCTTAGCGCACCCGTACACTATGAGAAGAATCGCCATGCAAAATTTCAGCCCTTTTGGTCCAGCGGTTTGGTCTGTGCGTTGTATGTCAGTGAGTCTGTCAGTTACGGAACTGTTATATATATATATATATATATCTGTGTGTGTGAGCGCAAGTGCGTGCGTGTATGTATATATATATATATATATATATATATATATATATATATATATAAAAATATTTGTGTGTGTGTGTGTTTGTGTGTGTACGTACATGTATACAGAGCTACCTGTATTCTGGAGATGTATATTTTTTGCTTTAAACAGGATGCTAAAATAGTTTGAATATTTTGAGAGTCATGCTATCTTTATGTGAATTCCGGAATATTGTTGAAGTACTCTATTTTTGTCTATTCCTTCAAGCTCGCTATTTTGGTATTAGAACTGTCAGAAGATGAATTAATTCTAGACATTGACTAGACATTGACTAGAAAAATACACAGAACTCTTCGTTGGAATTTATGCATGACTTTTTCAGATAGTTCTTGAATAATAAAAAAAAGCTCTTCTGGAGAATTAAGAATGCTTATATAACCATGTTACATTATCGCTGACAAATATCCAAACTGAGTGCCATAGAAATATGAACAAAATATATAGAAAGTTAACGATATATATATTTTTTTTAATTTCAGCAAAATTTTCTTTCCCTGAATGAACATTAGATTGTAAGCTTCTGAAAACCAAACGTTAAATTTAAAGATATTTATAATAAAAATCCTGGAAACTTTCAAACAAATTGTTGAAGAATAATTTCTTTGTTATTTTGAAACATTATAATCAAATATATCTAACAGTAAAATCACTCCTGTTTCGAAATATAATGTTGTTTATGATGCTAAAAATCATGACGAATCCTTGAAAATGCTTCTTTGAAAAATTATAGTATGTTATTATTTGTTACTTTTCCTGATATCTACATCATTTTACAATAACTGTCTCTATTGCACTTAAAGTACCACTGCATTACATAACTGTCATTTCCTGTCTCGAACTAAATTGTTGTGCGTACAGTGTTAAGAAAGAGAACTGAATATATATCTTTTACGACTGTTCTGTAATCGTAGATTTCATAAAAAGTTACGATAAGCATTGAATTTAAATATATGCGGATTGTGTAGAAACGAAAAAAAATCGTCTGTTGCATATCCGATTCTAAAAATCCCGGGCATTTTCAGTTGATCTGAGGTAATTTATAAAAATCTTATCGTAAACTACATTTTTATGAGATTTTATATCCAGAGTATAACTCTTCCCTTCGTTTGCATTCAGCAAAAATATTGTATATTTGCTGACTAATGAGCCCTAGCATTTCAATATAAAATAATTTATGGTCTAATTTAAAATGAGCGGAAAATCAGCGAAAACCCACGCTTCGCTACGGAGTACATTCAAATTAAATACAACTGTCAATGTATGCAATTATTGCCAAAAAATAAATATTGTATATTTATAATAAATGCGATGATCAATGTATACAATATATATATATATTTAATTATAAAAAATCGTAAGGGATATTTATTTTTTTTGGATAATATCCAATCGTCTGCTGCATTAAAAAGAAAAAAAATATATTTTTTGTTTATTTAGTTGTTATGCACGTGACGATAAATTTATTTAAGGTACCAGAAAAAGAAATCACGTGATCAGCATTTAATAAATTAAATTCTAAACATTAATCTTTAAAAATTCACCAAAAATCAGAAAATGGAGGTGAAAATTCGAAAGAGATATCATTTTAAAGGAATTTTTAGGATCTTTCTCGTGATATAAATTTTATAACTCTCAAATTATTATTTAAAATGCAAACTTAAAAAAAAAGTTACTAAAACAGCTTAAAAATTTAATTTTAAAAAATCTAAGAAGAATTTGTCAAAAATCTCTCTTAGTGCACGCCTACACTATAAGAAGAATCGGCATGCAAAATTTCAGCCCTTTAGGTCCAGCGGTTTGGTCTGTGCGTTGCATGTCAGTGAGTCAGTTTCGGAACTGTTTTATATATATAGATTGTGTAGAAACGAAAAAAAATCGTCTGTTGCATATCCGATTCTAAAAAATCCCGGGCATTTTTAGTCGAGCTGAGGTAATTTATAAAAATCTTATCGTAAACTACATTTTTATGAGATTTTATAACCAGAATATAATTCTCCCATTCGTTTGCATCCCGCTAAAATGTTGCATTTTTGCTGACCAATGAGCCCTAGCATTTCAATATAAAATAATTCATGGTATATTTTAAAATGAGGGGAAAATCAGCGAAATGCCTTTTTTAAGGTGGTGAACTTTTTTTTCAAAAATGTGCAATAATGATTAAATACATATATTTTTAGATCAAATGTGATACAAAATTATGAAAACAAATACAAATTTGGTAAAAATTTCCTGACATTTTAAAGTAGAGGGATTTTTTTATAAATTGTTAGCACAATTGAGTGCTTACGCCAGATATACTACCCTCCATTCATTTCACTATATTTTAATTTCCTTTATACTTTACTAGCTGAAAACCGCACTTCTTTTTTTGGCATTAATGCCAAAAAAATAAATATATATTATATATATTTATTTATTTATTTATAATAAATACGACGATCAATGTATACAACTGATGTTATATATATATATATATATATGTCAAAACATAACTGAACTGTCAAAACAGACTGCATAATATCGAATCCACACAGGAGCAAACACGCTGCCTGTCATATATATATATATATATATATAATGTCGTAAGGGATATTTTTACAGACAAAATAATGTAGAAGAAAATATTCAAATTAAATCTAATAGGACATATTAAAGAATATAGTACAGTTAATATAGTACAGTTTGAGGAACATATCTTTTACTGCATTTTAATATTTTTTTGATAATGTCCAATCGTCTGCCGCATTAGCGGGAAAATTTTTTTTTGTCTATTTCGTTGTTATGCACTTGACGATAAATTTATTTAATGTACCAGAAAAAGAAATCACGTGATCAGCATTTAATAAATTTAATTCTGAAAATTAATCTTTAAAAATTCACCAAAATTCAGAAAATGGAGGTAAAGATTCGAAAAAGATTTCATTTTGAAAGCGTTTTTATGATCTTTCTCATGATGTAAATTTTATAACACTGAGATTAATATTTGAAATGCAAACTTAAAAAAAGTTACTAAAACAGCTTAAAAATTTAATTTAAAAAATCTAAGAAGAATTTGTTAAAAATATTACCTAGTGCACCCCTACACTATAAGAAGAATCGCCATGCAAAATTTCAGCCTTTTAGGACCTTTTATATATATATATATATATATATAACCACCTTAAAGATATTATCAGTAAATGTTATTATACAACAAAAATGCTTATTCTGTACTTATTCTGACCAAAAACCTCATCCAAAAGGAGATCGGGTCGTTAATATATCTTTCGGTTTATTAAATTAGCCATAAATTCTCAATCAATGATCACACGAATAAATGTAAAGTAGATTAGGAATCTTAAAAGATTGGCCTTTTTAATATAGCAATAAAAAAAACATTCGAGATTTTACACCAAATCTTACACTTCCACGTATGCAGATATCTTAAAGCAAAGTAGGTAGGAAATTCGCTGATTACAAAGATAACAGTACGAAAAAAAATTTAGCTAGAGCTTACTCTAATCTCTTCTTAAAATGAGAAATAATTGACTAAGAAGGTGATCATTAGAGGGTGACCATTAATAGTTCATTCTTCCAACAATCAACAAACTGGAAACTACATTTTTATTAGATACTATATTCTTTTCTTTCATCTAAATGTTGCATTTTACCTTATCACGGCTACTGAGGAGCGTTTAAAATTTAAAAAAAATATTTACTATCGATAATCGTGTACGCAGACTGTATTATTTTCTTACAGGGAATTCTTAAGTGATCTGAAAGTTAAGTCATCTGAAAGTATAAATAATACTCATGTATGAGCAATTATTTTATCATTAACGGATTAATGTCAAGGGCTGTGCACCCAGTTTTTAACGTGGAATTATGTTCCTCCATAACGGCCCTTCGGAAAGGAAAATTTCAGACGCTAAAACCGTCCGTCCATCCGTCCTCGCGATTTATAATTTTGGCAGCACGCCAAAAACCAGATTGTATCGCTTGGACAACAAAAACGTACCACAATGCGTCAAAATTTTGACATACATATATGTTTTTTTCCAATGCAGAGGCACTAGTTGTCAACCAGTTGCCTATACTACGCCACAATTTTACTGCCCATCTTATTGTGGGGGCACCATATAGGCGGACAGCATTACCCCCTATTAAGGGACGACACGAGCGGAGGCATTTTTCGTGGCGCGACGCCAGGATTCGATCCGAGCACCCTCAGCACCGAAAACCAGCGCGCTGTACCACTGGGCCGCCACAAGTCCATATATGTATATATATACATACGTACAAATACAGGGTGGTCATAAAAACTTTGCCGATATATGGACCTCTAGCGGCCGTTCCGTTCAACCAATCGAGATGAGATTTCAGATATAGTTATTCAGAGGTATGAGCTGGGGATTTTGACAACGGCAACTTAGTGGCGCTCACGGTTACGGTTATAGGTACAGAAAATCGAAATTTTCGAAAGGCAACGGCCACTTTTTCCCGCCGTAAAATGCTCAGCGCATGCGGAAACCCTGAATAGCGTTGGAACGGTACGTGTATCACAAAAAACGAATGCGTTATGCACGCAAAAAAAAACTCTGCGAACGGTTTACAAAAACACGATCGGGGCGCACGAAGGAAATTTGCATATGACAAAGACAAAAACCAATCACTGATGACAACACAGATCGAACAAAAGAATACTTTTATTTGGATTACACATTTTCCACATGGGTGCCATCATCGTGTGTTTGTTGGCTGTTCGCAGAGGTGTTTTTTGCATGCATGACTCGTCCGTTTTTTTGTCATAAACGTACTGTTGAAACGTTGTGTAGGATTTTCGCATGCGCTGAGCATTTTGAGACAGGAAAAAGTGGGCGTTTCCATTCGAAAATATCGAGTTTGTACCTATAACCGTAACCATGAGCGCCACTTTTTTGCCGTTCACAGAATCCCGAGCTCATACCTCTGAATAACTATATCTGAAATCTCATCTCGATCGGTTGAACGGAACAGCTGCTAGAGTTCCATATATCGGCTAAGTCTTTTTATGACCACCCTGTATATATATATATATATATATATATATATACACTCTCACAAAAAAATTTATGCACCCAGAAGGAAACGAGCTACTATTACGAAACTTAACATGTATGTAATGTATGAGGAGATAAGCAAATGATTACAAATTCAGAAGAACAGACCGTTTTATGAAGAAGATATGTCATAAAAAGGTTACAAATCAGTAAGTAGTAAATCCACCTCTGGCAGGTGTACAAGCCGAAACACGGCGTGGCATTGAATCAATGAGGTCACCTATGACCTCCTGCGGAAGGTCATGGCATAATCTTTGCAACTGGGCAGTTAATTCACCAGTATTACGGGACGGCTGCAGTTGCATTCCAAGCACTACCAAGACTTGCTCTATTGGCGAGAGGTCTGGTGACCTGGCAGGCCATGGGAGTACGTCATATCCAGGGCCCGAATTAGCCTAACTGGGGCCCGGGGCAAAATCTTCTTTGGGGCCCCCCCTCTGCTTCACTACTTCAGTAATAAAGAACCGAACTTTATGGAGGTATTTAAATTTTTCACCTCATTATAGATATATAACAAGAAAATTGACTAGAACCTAAAATAGCTTTAAAGTCCCCCCTTCCAATGGTCAGATGAAATATCGTTCTATCCATTTTATTGATTTTCTGACAATTCTATGTCCATCATTAAAAGGGATATAGCACATCTAAAAAAAGTTCATTAAAGAAGGAAACGTAAAATAAACTTTCTATTCGATTTGGGGGCCCCCTCTAACGTGGGGGCCCGGGGCAACTGCCCCGTATGCCCCTGCCTATAGTCAGGCTCTGGTCATATCCTTGAAGACATTGTTGGGAGAGTCTCGCAGTCTGTGGTCTAGCGTTGTCTTGC
>OU015503.1:118026035-118056035 GCA_907164885.2 Dolomedes plantarius | reverse complement strand
ATATATATATATATATATATTGCGTTTCTGGGGGGGGGGGGTTTCTGTACATATATATGGATGGATGGATATATAATAAAATTTATGTTCGTTCCTATAGCAAAATATACTTTAAACCAATCTTGAAAGTTTCAAATACTTTCAAAAATGAAGTGGAGAAATAGCTGACCCATATCTTTTCTGCATTACCCTGTGGCAAATCGCTGCATCAGCGGTTCGTAATCGAATAGCGAAATAATAAAATAAAAAAAAACCAAGTCATCAAAATCTATCTTTTGAAATCCTTCGACCTCGTTGAACATATTAGCTTCTAGAAACCTCGCTTCCTAAATGAATTAGAAGTATGAAATGCAAATTACCGTTTCGAATTAAAAGTCGAGACAAGATAAATCTGACTTTTATAGAAAAATCGAGTCCGTAAAATTTAATTGGGAATAAAAATTCATCACTTAAGTATTCAGTTTGCAAAACTTTCCTTAAAAATGTGTTGAGAGAATTGATAGTGAATAAGAAATTCAGTTAATGATTAAGATTTAATTCTTGTATTTAATTATTTATTTGAATTAATTAAATTTTAAGCAATTCTCTTACGTAAGGATTTGGTTTTCTGGCAATAATTTTAATAGCGCCGACGCAGATAAACTAGTAATAATTTAATTTTTAAAAAATCTCCTCTTAATTACCTTGCAGCATTGAACAAGGTTTGACCACCGGTCAGTTTTAACATAATTCTGCCAAAAAAAACTCAGCTTGACAAGCCTAACGAATTCTTCATAAATTAGTAAACCAGTGTCAGGTTCACAGTCTACCTACTTATGTTTCCCCTTCCTTTCTTTTGCTAATATACGTTCATTGTGCCCGCATTTACCTTTCTGTTTGCATAGTGACCAAAAAAAAACATTCATCTCTTGTGTGCCCAACACATGTCATATATCCTGATTTTCTTCCCCATGCAAATCTCCCTTTAAGGGGACAGTGGACCTTCAAACCTAACTTTTTTTGCTTGGAATGGATTTATTTGAAATCTGAATATGTGATTAGTACCATAGATATGTAAAAGTGGTTAAAATTTAAAGATGAAATATTAATGATTTAGGAATTATGAATTATTAATTATATCAAAAATTGGCCTCATTAAAAATGTTCCATGCGCATTTCTTTTGCATATAATATGGTAATTTTTATTGACGGGATACCTTATAGAACTAACAATGAAACTTATTACTTATTTTAAGCATTCATTAAAAATATAAAGAGAAAAAAATAATAATAGTGAAAATTCCCTTTTTATTACGCAAATAGATATAAATCATCATTTCAAGTATAAAATTAAGAAATTCTGAGCTACGAAGCATAATTTTTTTCAGTAAGATTTATTTGATATACAGTTAAGTATATAAAACTTAAATTCCAAAGCAATACGATCATTATAAATGCGCCCGGAGCAGTTTGAATATTCGTATGGCATGAAAATTTTTATTTTGAGAAAAACACATTTAAAGTTATTGCTATTAGTAACCACATAATATCTAAATTAAATGCAAATGCCTGTAACTAGGAAAGTAATCAAAGAAATAAAAAATTATATTTGCAACACATTCCTACTCGTCCGAAGTTTCACAATTCAATAAAATAAAAAAATCGAATTTTTGGAGAAATTTCACAAGTTTGAAAGTCCACTGTCCCCTTAAACATTCGTAGCCTCTATCTTTTTAGCGAATGCAAAAAAACACTTATTGAAAAGTGTTTTTTGCATTCGCTAGTCTGGTTTTCAGTCGCGTCTGAAACGTACCGTCTCATACTATTTTGATGGAAAAACAACAGAATGGAGTAATCCGTTACAAACTCTTTTAATCTGAAAGGTTACTGAAGAGTCAGTTTTAATCATTTAGATGATAATTTTGCTGTTTGTGAAGTACGACCGCATCTGTCTTACCCAGAGAGGCAAGTCAGTCAGTTTTTTTTAATTAGGAAAGGGAATATATACAGCCTAATAGGTATAAAATGGACAACTTTTTGCGGTGTATTGAGTGCATCGTATAGCAAAATTATTATAATTTTTTAACTATGAATTTGTAAACACTTCTGGAGGTAGCAACTTTACAACCTATGAGCCACCACTGTCCTTAACGGTAAAAGCAACCATTTAACGGTAAAAGCACCATTTAACGGTAAAAGCAAACCAGTGGCGTAGCAAAGGGGGGGCCAGGGGGTCTATCATGCCCCGGGCGCCACTCGCAGAGGGGCGCCAATGTAAGATCTATATATTATATTACTATATGTTTTCGAGGGAGATGCCAATATAAGGTCTATATATTATATTACTATATGTTTTTCAGGGGAGGGCACCAATATAAGGTCTATATATTATATTACTATATGTTTTTCAGGGAGGGAGCCAATATAACGTCTATATATGATATTACTATATGTTTTTCGGGGAGGGCACCAACATAAGGTCTATATATTATGTTACTATATGCTTTTCGGGGGGGAGTGCCAATATAAGGTCTATATATTATGTTATTATATATTTACCGGGGGGGCGCCAATATAGGGTCTATATATTATATTACTATATGTTTCTCGGGGGGGGGGCGCCACAAAGGTATCGTGCCCCGGGCGCCAGTTATGCTCGCTACGCCACTGAAGAAAACACAAATTTCATATGTCACTCAAATTTTTGTTTTCCGTAATTACTGACATTTAAACACTAGGATGTAATCAGTAATTTTCCTTGTGTTCAATTTTAAGTTATATTTGGCATTCCGCTCTGCGTAAGTCTAAGCTACTTTGATTTGTAAGCTGAGAAAATAGCTTTTTTTCCTGAAAGTTCATTAATTGTCCTATTAATTTAAACATTAACTGCACATCATGACGAAGCACATAAATATCGCTGATTATTCGTCGACAGTTCAAACAGCACAAAACTAACACAGTTTAACTACTTAGAATGCACATGCGGTCGAGAGATAGCGAAACACTGATATCACTCGTAAAATAATCTCATTTCTGGGCGAAATACGTTAGTGATGGTGTCATGAAATTGCCAGTTCTCAAACGCAGAGATTTTCTTCTAAACGATCAGCTATATATATATATATATATATATATATATATATGACTCGGTGCTTAAAACGCGTAACCATTATTTAATTAATTAATATAAAAGCAGTCATCAAAGTAGGCCCGTGGAAAAGTACAAATACTTGAGTAACATTTAAGAACTTTAATTCTCAACATCACTTAAAATATCTAATCAAACCAGCTAATTCGCCATTTTCCATTATCTCAATCCCTGCGACCTGCCTCTCCGAATATAATCCCTAATCTATACTTCTCTCGTTTTCGCGCGCTGCAATTACGCGTGTGAGTCAGACTAGCCTGATTTCGAACATTCGATGATTGCGTCACCCCGACCGCGTGCTAGGCAATTAATCATTGATGACCTCATAGTCATGTGAATTCTCCGCTACATTAAAAAACAACAATGTTTCCTAAATTGGAAAACCACTAAAAATTCATCTCAGGGCGAAATACGTGAATGAAATACGAGTTATGAAAAAGCCAGTTCTCAAACGCAGTGATTTCCTTTTAAACCAGAGATTCCCAACGGGGTCCAGGTGCACCCCTTGGGGGTCGATGGAAGTGCAAAAAGGGTGTATAATATTCCAGGGATCTATTGGGGGTCGATGATAAATTTTTCTGTTTTGAAATTTATTATTTTAGGAATATAATTATTAAATAATAATATTCGTTTTTATATGTACAAATGCAGATTTGTAAAAAGCGGAGTGATCCACGCATCTAATGTCGAATGTCATGACGCTTTTGTATATGCCTCGAATGCCGCCGTCGGCTTTTATTTGTGTACAAACACTACGCAGAACTGGGGAAATCCACTGGAACTTAAACAGCACGTGGGTCCTCCCGATGCAACCAATCAGCAGCAGTTTCTTTTTTTTCTCTTGGCGATGTTTCTGCAATTACAATCTCTGTTTCTGAAATCTTGTTTATTCTTGTGAAACTAAAAATGAAATTAGTACAAAAAGTATAAAACATAAACCTAATGAACCACTTTTTCTAATTTTTTGTTCCTATTCTTAGTCAAATTATTATCTTTAAGTGTTTCATGTGCAATTATTATAATTATAATTATGCTGCACACTGTACATTATTGAGAAAAATGTGAGGGGGTCGATGAAGAAAATCATTCTCTTAAAAGGTGTCGATGTAGGAAAAAGGTTGGGAACCCCTGTTCTAAACGATCAGCTATATATATATATATATATATATATATATATATATATATATATATATATATATATATATATATATATATATATATATATATATATATATATATATATTTATATATATATTATATATATATATATATATAATATATATATATATATATATATATTTATATATATATTATATATATATTTATATATATATTATATATATATATATATATATATATATATATATATATATATATATATATATATATATATATATATATATATACACTCATGGACAAAAAAATCTTACATGACATTGGAACTCTCTCACGGTAAATTCGTGAGAAAATAATAAAAATGACCTTTTATTACCTTTGATAATTATCTTTAATTTGCTGCATAAATTCGTATTGCCTGGATATCGAAGCTTCACTCGATAGCTTGCAATATAGTACGTGCAATAGTATAATTAATCTTTTATGGCATTGCTCAGTATTGATTTAGGAGCGATGGATGTGCTGTCTAAACCCCTTGTTTATTTGTTTTCCAGCTTTGCGCTAACGTCCTGCTATTCGTGGTCGCCAACCTCTTGGGCACCCTTTCATACTTTTTTCTGGAACGGAGGCAGCGTAGGGCTTTCCTTGAAACACGACAGAGTCTGGAGGCAAAACTAGTTCTGGAAGAGGAGTCACAGGAACAGGTATGTCCTACAGATTTTAGTCTTATATCCCTTACTGTTGTTGTTGTAATTACGCCCCCTGGCGGAAAAATCCTTACCATATCCTAAGGCAGGGGTTCTTAAACTTATGTAGTCCGAGGACCCCCTCTTGAACAACATTTCTTTCTGCGGACCCCATCCCAATTCTAGGCATTTTAAGTCGTTTTTGAGACTTAATTTCTGGCTCAATAATCTCATAGGCACTAAGATTACTCTCATCAATCAAACTAAGATTACTCTCATCAAACCAAGATACTTTTCTCACAGATCTTTTAACAAAATGTGCATTTACACCTTTGACACGGAAAAACCATTCAAAACCATAGCTCCGATCTTTTCAGACAGTAGAAGATAGTAGCGGAAACAATGGAGATTGTTAGGATTAAGCACCTAACTTTATTTCTTCTGATCAGATATACATAATATATAGCCTATGTCCATCTGGAATACTGTACCTTTCAAACAGTGAAAGAATTTTTCAAATAGGTACAGTGGTACTGAAGATTACCCTCCACGTACAAAATCGCTCTCTCTTTATATATAAGTATAGATAGCACCACGCTAAGGATCGTTGAAGACTTCGGCACAAAAAGCGGTAGAGGACAGTAGCGGTAACAATGGAGATTGTTAGGATTAAGCCCCTAACTTTATTTCTACTGATCAGATATACATAATATATAGCCTATGTCCATCTGGAATACTGTACCTTTCAAACAGTGAAAGAATTTTTCAAATAGGTACAGTGGTACTGAAGATTACCCTCCACGTACAAAATCGCTCTCTCTTTATATATAAGTATAGATAGCACCACGCTAAGGATCGTTGAAGACTTCGGCACAAAAAGCGGTAGAGGACAGTAGCGGTAACAATGGAGATTGTTAGGATTAAGCACCTAACTTTATTTCTTCTGATCAGATATACATAATATATAGCCTATGTCCATCTGGAATACTGTACCTTTCAAACAGTGAAAGAATTTTTCAAATAGGTACAGTGGTTCTGAAGATTACCCTCCACGTACAAAATCGCTCTCTCTTTATATATAAGTACTAGCTGAAATCCCGCGCTTCGCTACGGAGTACATTCAAATTAAATACAACGGTCAACGTATGCAATTTATGCCAAAAAATAAATATATATATTTAGAATAAATGCGTTGATCAATGTATACAATTGATGTAAAATATCTATCTATATATATATATTTATAAAAAAATCGTAAGCGATATGCATTTTTTTTGGATAATATCCAATCGTCTGCTGCATTAGAAAGAGAAAAAAATATTTTTTTTGTCTATTTAGTTGTTACGCACGGGACGATAAATTTATTGAATGTACCAGAAAAAGAAATCACGTGATCAGCATTTAATAAATTAAATTCTAAAAATTAATCTTTAAAAATTCACGAAAAATCAGGAAATGGAGGTAAAAATTCGAAAAAAATTTCATTTTGAAGGATTTTTTATGATCTTTCTCGTGATATAAATTTTATAACCCTCAATGTATTATTTTAAATGCAAACGTAAAAAAAGTTTAAAAAACAGCTTAAAAATTTAATTTAAAAAATCTAAGAAGAATTTTTGAAAAATCTTTCTTAATGCACCCCTACACTATTAGAAGAATCGCCATGCAAAATTTCAGCCCTTTAGGTCCAGCGGTTTGGTCTGTGCGTTGTCAGTCAGTCAGTCAGTCAGTGAATGAATGAGTCAGTTACGGAACTGTTTTATATATATAGATAGATATAGATTAAACGTTTGTCACTTGGAGAAACGTTTAATTGACAAAACGTTTACAATATAGACGTTTACAATTGATAAACGTTTATAGATACACATTGGTATCTCAAAATTAGAGTAAGAGATGAAATAAAAATACAAAAATAAAAAAAGGATTTTAAGTAAAGAATGTTTTTTTAATTATTTTAAGCACCTAAAATAATATTCAAATTAATATTACGTTACTTAATAATTGTGTGCACGTCCGCCATCTTGGATTTTTTTGCGCCAACTTGGCGATTTTACCGTATTTTGAGGAGTGGAAAAATTCTCGCCAATGTGTTTTAAGCGGTGTTTTCAAAACGCTGGACTCTGAATTTTTTTAGCTTTTTTAATAAAAACCACCTGTTTAAATTATGAAACTTAGAAAAATTTTTGAAAAATCATTTAAACGTTGGACTTAGATTTATTTTTGGGTTTTTGATAAAAACCACTTTTTTCTGAAAAAATCATTCTCAAATATTGGAAATTTTGGGTTTTTCTTTTAGCTTTTTTAATAAAAACGACCTTTTTAAATTGTGAAACTTAGAAATATTTTTGAAAAATCATTTAATCGTTGGACTGAGATTTTTTTTTGTCATTTTTAATTAAAAACTACCTTTTCAAATTATGATCCATATGAAAAATTTGGTCAAATGAATTTTACTTACAGATAAAATTTCAATGCCATCTATTCAGTTTGCCCTAACTCTTTGACTAATAGCAATGAATCACCAAAATATTATGCCAATATATTGTTAATTAGAAAAAAAATACAGCATTTTCGTACCACCTAAATAACTTGCAATTTAAAAATTATCTAAAATTCAGCTTTGAAAAATGTAAAATAATTATGAACCCATAAATTTATGGTGAGTAACCAGATCCTCTTTTTTTTTTTTTGGGGGGGGGGGGTTAGGGCATTGTGGTAATGAAATTTTACTTCAGATTTGACCTTAACCAAATATTTGGTGCATACAATAAAATCGGGACAAGGATTATTTGATCATTTATCCTGCTGTGTTGGAAATAAGAAAAAAAAAACCTTTTCCTAAACCAATAACTTAACCTTAACTAACTTTTTAACTTAGGTTCCTGGGGAGAGAGAAGTTGAACTTCAGTTATTTAAATTTATTTGTAATCCACTACAACTTGGAATTATAAAATATTTTAAAATATATTGTATTTAAACTGTAAACTGTATTTTACATTTTACGAAAAAACGATGGCAGATAATTTTTACTTCAAATAAATGAAATGGTGTATCATTATAGTATACTAATTGACAATCGATAAACAAAATTAAAAGCAACTTAAATTTAATAAGTTAACGAAAAACTGATAATGGATTCAAAAATTTTCAACAAAAAGACTCTTAGTTTTAAAAATAATTTACTCTTTTGAGTATAGTCAATTTGACTGAGATTTCCAGGTCAAGGCCAAGGTCTGACCTAAAATTATTATACTCTAATTAAAAGATCACATCAGAAATAACTGTTTGATCTTAAAATTAGAGAATTTGACATTGGGTTATTTTTACCAGAACGCAATAATTATTGCCATGCGAAATGCGCCAAACCCTGGCGGGAAAATCCAAGATGGCGGCCGTGCACACAAATCTAGAGTATCCCCCCTAACTTTATTTCTACTGATCAGATATACATAATATATAGCCTATGTCCATCTGGAATAATGTACCTTTCAAACAGTGAAAGAATTTTTCAAATAGGTGCAGTGGTTCCGGAGATTACCCTCCACGTACAAAATCTGCTCTCTCTTTATATATTAGTATAGATATAGATAGATATTGGTAAAAATGTATCGCTGGTTATTTTAATGAATGGTCTTGCGCATTTATAAGGCGAAAAGTCGCAACGTCACTGACTATGTCGGTTTTCATCTGCTATAGATGACGTCATTATCGGGTGGCAGAAAACAGAAGCCGTTCCTATGCGTTTGCATGTGTTTTTGGACGATAACTTCATTTTGAGTTAAATAATTTAAGTTCATTTATAAAATTCCTCATATTAGTTGTATGTAACAGGTATTTTAACACTTTTTTTTTAATATTTCGCAAGGTTTAAGAGAATATAATCATTCTTTCGTCGAGAATGATTATTATTATGTTGAGATATGTATAGATATCAGGATAAGTTACTTCAGGCCAGCGTCTTGTATCGTAACTCCAGTCTTCCTCTGTCAATAAATGCGGGTCACATACTGAATAAACCTTTCCGGGCTGTACCTAAATGTTTAATTTAGTGATATACCTTTGTTTAGATACCGTATCTAAAGACTTAGCGTAATCTGAGAGCATTTTATTCAACAAGCTGTAAGAATGCTCATTGAGCGCCATGTTAAATTATGCAATGATTTGCCACTCCTCGCCAAACAAGAAGTAAAATCTGCAAGAGTTGAGATGTGTGACATGCTGCGAGAGATTGCCCTATAGAGACGAACATTTTTATTAGGACATAGAATAAAAAACATAAAATGAATAAAAACAGTAGTAAAAAGAATTTTAAAAGTTTCAAATGATAATACATTAAACTCGTACAAACATTTCTTGGTCAAATATTGGTCAAAATAGATCTATCTTATTATAATATGTTTTCTGTAAATGATTTTTACTTAATGAGATGGGTGCAATAATTCTCTTGAAGCCAGAACCGCAATGTCGGGCTCTATGTTGGAAAGTTTTATTCTGAGGTCCGCTTCTACATTGAGTTTGTTTCTATACTTTGATTCCATATATATAACAGTGCCGAAAAAGCATGCATACATAAATATGTTGTGCAGAACGGAATCAAATGTTGGAGGGCTTCATTTTCAAGTCCAGGGTAATCAGATCTGAGAAATAACCAAAAGTTTGTGAGTTCAGTTTTGTTGAATTGTAGTTTCAAAGACGTATCGCATGATAATTCCACGAGAATATCTTGTTCAGGTATAGATTGTTAATGTCAAAATTGTTTCATGGACCCCCCCCCCGGTAATGGCTACGCGGACCCCCTGGGGTCCGCGGACCACAGTTTGAGAATCTATGTCCTAAGGGATCATAGACCTTTATTTCAGAAAAAAATCGACCCCAAAAATCGAAACTTAATTTTGTGTTTATTATTATTTTCTAGTTTGTCCTGAACCATTTGCGAAAAACAGGTTTCAGCTGCGATGATTTTTCGCAAAGTTATAAGCGTTTGAATTTTGTACACAAACAATTTTTTGGCCCTTTAACTATCACAAAAAAATGTAAAAAAATTCAGGTAGTCTCTTCTGTCGAAACTACTGCGGGTTATTAACATAGGACTATTTATCGTTGCTTACCTCTTTTGTATGTGTATATGTATGTATGCGTTACGTATATATGTATCTCTATATATGTTCTATGTATACATATACATATAAGTATGTTAAAATTTTAACGCATCCTGGTACTTTTCTGTTTAACTGTTTACTGCTTGTCGAAGCGATATAGAATGAGTTTGTCACGCTGTCAAAATTATAACTCGCGAGGACGGATGGACGGACGGTTTTAGCGTCTGAAAGTTTGCTTTCCAAAGGACCGGTATGGAGGAAAGTAATCCTACGTGAAAAAACGAAGGTCGACCTTTATAATTCAGTTTTTTAATTTCAAGAATTAATATTTTAATCATTTTGTAACCGCGCACATTAACTGTTACTAGACCTGCATTCGATCGTTTAAATTGGTAAGTGTAGTGATAGACTTTATATCTGTTTTTCCCAAAACAGATTTTTCAAGGTTTTCAGATTTCTTAAATGCTCCCTCCATGCGACTTAATTTTTGTTCAAAATTCATGAAATTGATAAGGAAGAATCCCGTTACAGTTTGCAAAGGAACTGGGTATGCATTTTACATTTCGACTTCTTTAAGGTAATTAAATATAAGTTACTAGCTGAAAACCCGCGCTTCGCTACGGAGTACATTCAAATTAAATACAACGGTCGATGTATGCAATTAATGCCAAAAAAAATTAATATATATATTTATAATAAATGAGACGATCAATATATACAATTGATGTAAAAAAATATTTATATATATATATTTATAAAAAAATCATAAGGAATATTTATTTTTTTTGGATAATATCCAATCGTCTGCTGTATTAGAAAGAAAAAGAATATCATTTTTGTCTATTTAGTTCTTACGCACGTGACGATAAATTTATTGAAAGTACCAGAAAAAGAAATCACGTGATCGGCATTTAATAAATTAAATTCTAAAAATGAATCTTTAAAAATTCACCAAAAATCAGGAAATGGAGGTAAAAATTCGAAAAAAATTTCATTTTTAAGGAATTTTTATGATCTTTCTCGTGATATAAATTTTATAACCCTCAATGTATTATTTTAAATACGAACGTAAAAAAAGTTTAAAAAACAGCTTAAAAATTTAATTTAAAAAAATCTAAGAAGAATTTTTGAAAAATCTTTCTTAGTGCACCCCTACACCATAAGAAGAATCGCCATGCAAAATTTCAGCCCTTTAGGTCCAGCGGTTTGGTCTGTGCGTTGTATGTCAGTCAGTGAGTAAGTCAGTGAATGAATGAGTCAGTTACGGAACTGTTTTATATATATAGATAACTTATTAAAAGGCAACATTTTTATGAAAATCGGGATGGAACTCAGAAAAAAATTAACTATTCAATGGATTAAATAATTGATACCCAGATTTGTTTGCAATACAGTTTTAAGTGATTAAAATACAAAATCGAGGAAATATTTCAAAAAAAATAAGTCTCGTTAAAATAAGGAGCATTTAAAAATTTTTTTATAAATTTTAAATTTTTTTAAAAAAATATTAAAATTATAATACGTTTGGAAATTTCTTTTAAGGTATTCTATATAATTATGTTGAAATATATATATATATATATATATATACAAAATTTTATATCTCTGTGATAAAAAGTAAAAAAAAAAACTAAATTTTAACGCTCACCGTTCCCTTAAAGCAGGGGTCGTCAAACTTTTAATATCTACCGCCGACTTTTGTATGATTGTTCATGGTAAAATTTCCTTACCGCCCACAATAACGTAGTAAAAAAAAAGTCCTTAAATTTATATTTTTATTTATACTTTATGTATGTTTATGCATAGATAATTTAAATTTAATGAGTTACTACATTTCCAAGAAATTGATACCGTTATGTGGTGAAGTGGGATGTCATCGTATAGATAAAAATAGTAATAATTACAAGATAAAAATAAATTATTATATGCCATGATTTAAAATTTTCTGTTGAATCATATAAACTTGACAATTCTATGAATTAATAAATACTTTTTTAAAAATTTTTTTGATGAATTATCCCACCAACTTAACTGGAAGTTAACTTGCGTTTAACTTTTCGTTCCCGTACCGGCTGATAGATGGCTGCAACAGTCTACAAAACAAAATTAACTGAAAATGAATTCAATGCTGCTTAAAGATGGCTAAAATTATTAAAAGAATGCATTGTCATCGTGTTCTGAGCTATTCTAAAAGTTTCAAATGTCTAGCTAGTCGGGAAGTTAGTTAAAAATCTATTGCAAGACCTGTACCGGACAAACAAACAAACACACACACACACACAGCCAAACAATCAAGAAAGCGAGTTAATAAAAACATGGTAAATAGTTGACAATAATTCCAGTGAACTAGTGAGTCCTCAAATAATGGTCCACGAAGAAATCTGAAGCTAATTTCGATACTGTACCCATAGATGGGTATAATTTGTAATATTACAGAAAAATATTTCCATATTGATCGTGTTAATGATAAATTCAGAAATTGAGTCCTTTATTAATCGTTATATTTACACGCAAATCGCTCCTCTACGAAGTATGTTTTTATCAGTTTTGGTTGATTAGCCAACATGCAAAAATACAGTCACACTTTCATTTCGTGGCTTACGGCTGCTTTATCGAGCTAGCGTTATTAATTTGAAACTAAAAGAGTTTATGAGAGAACGAAAGATTCCTCTTTTTCACGGTTGATAAAGTTAAGAAATTATCTTACGAATCTATCTTTCACCAAAACTTGATTTTTACTGGACAAACAAATGCACACAAACAAGAAGCGTTAATAAAAACATGGTAATTAGTGTATTTAGTTACTATGTTATTAGCTTTCACATGTAACTGTAATATGCAGTTGTAAATAAATTCAGAAATGGTTCTACTTCTTAAAAGTCCAATTCTATTACACAAAATCACTAAAACACTAACGAATTAACTGAACGCTCCAGTATAAAACTGTGTGTTTTTCACACGCGGTCAATCGCGCGCGAATCCCTTCACACGGACGTTCTTTCCCTTTTCCTTTGAAATGGCGCGATTATTCGCGCGCGAAAGAGCGAGCGTCCGAAACACTCGCAACATGAGGAGAAAACGCAAGCACGCGTGATTGCGTCTGCAAGTTTTCCCGCGCGCAAGCACTCGAGAAAGAGCGTACGCGTAAGGGCCCTATTGTTGAAATTCGCGTCCAGGCGAAAAGGGGAAAAATCTCGCCAATTTGGCACTCGCCACAAAACCCGTTGTGGTAGAATAGCTAAACGCGACGGGTCAGAGGCGTCAGTCTGCCGCGATAAAACTGACGACTGACGTGAACGGCGATAAAAGTGCTTCGCCAAATATGCCAAGTGACTGAATCCTTCTAGCTACCAAACGGCGCTGGAAAAAAATTACGAAAGACTTACATTCAACTAGCTAAAAACCCGCACTTCGCTACGGAGTACATTCAAATTAAATACAAAAGTCAATGTAGGCAATTAATGCCATATATATATATATATATATATATATATATATAGATTTCCGCTTATAAGAATCATGTTTATTATTACTGTTTTTGATTCGTATAAGCGGTTGATTCTTATAGCCTAAATTTAGGTTTTTGGACAGGCACACACACACCTATATATACATATATTAGATGATTTACTATAAAATACTCTATAATTTACGTTAATTATCTTTTATTAAAATTATTTTTATAATTTTAAAAATACAACTTAATTTCTAGAACTATAAGTAGATACACATGATTATAGTAAGAGAAGAAAATAATCCAATATTTGTTACAACATACCTGCTTAACAGTTTAACATTTACACTACAGGAAGGGTGCAAGAATAAGTTTTCTATGGGAGTTTGACGTAATGAAGTTTTCAGGAGGCTGTTTATACCTCTTTCAATACCAATAGCCTCAGGCCAAGATTCACCTTCTAGTTCACGTTTCACGGTTTGATAACGTGCTGAATCTAATAATGTCACATTTTCCTAAGTGATAGTGGACACTTCGTCGAAGATTTGTTTGCTTCAGGATTTGACGACCACTGCCTCAAAGGCTGTAGGCATAAGGGAT
Source organism: Dolomedes plantarius (assembly GCA_907164885.2). Classification (NCBI taxonomy): domain Eukaryota; kingdom Metazoa; phylum Arthropoda; class Arachnida; order Araneae; family Dolomedidae; genus Dolomedes; species Dolomedes plantarius. The sequence continues at coordinate 118,041,950 of OU015503.1, read as the reverse complement.
GCTGCTCTTTTTTAACTCACGTCTATTGTACACCACAAAGGTCGGTTGTGAAATTTTCAACAGTGTCACCACAAATTTAACTCAGCACTGCTAGAGGTGACTAAAACACTAACGAATTAACTGAACGCTGTAAGAGGTATATATATATATATATATATATATATATATATATATATATATATATATATATATACATATATATATATATATACATATATATAAATATATATATATATATATATATATACATATATATATATATGTATATATATATATATGTATATATATATATATATATATATATATATATATATATATATATCATGGCATCTTCCCTTTCTTCCACCCCCACAAACACCATGGAACGAATTTCCGGCCTAAAAATTTTCAGTGTCCATACCCTGCTTCGAGAAAACGGCATTTAATGGAGATTACCAGGCTCGAACCGAACACCCCTAGAGCCGAATATCTAAGCGTTAACTATTAGGATGCCAATCGCCCTTATATCCTTACATCACGCATCAACATACTTGCCTTACTATATATATTTATATATATACTAGCTGAAAACCCGCACTTCGCTACAGAGAACATACAAACTAAATACAACGGTCAATGTATGTAATTAATACCAATATATACAGATATATCTGTATATATATATATATCTTTATATATATATATATATATTTATAAAAAATCGTAAGGGATATTTTTATAGACAAAATAATCTCCAATCATCTGCAGCATTAGCAAGATAAAAACATATTTTTTTGTCTATTTAGTTGTTATGCACGGGACGATAAATTTATTTAAAGTACGATAAAAAGAAATCACGTGATCGGCATTTAATAAATTAAATTCTAAAAATTAATCTTTAAAAATTCACCAAAAATCAGAAAATAGAGGTAAAGATTCGAAAAAGATTTCATTTGAAAGGAATTTTTACGCTCTTTCTCGTGATATAAATTTTATAACCCTCAAATTATTATTTTAAATGCAAACTTTAAAAAAGTTACTAAAAAAGCTTAAAAATTTAATGAAATAAAATCTAAGAAGAATTTTTGAAAAATCTCTCTTAGTGCACCCCTGCACCATAAGAAAAATCGCCATGCAAAATTTCAGCCCTTTATGTCCAGCGGTTTGGTCTGTGCGTTGTATGTCAGTCAGTCAGTCAGTCAGTGAATGAATGAGTCAGTTACGGAACTGTTTTATATACAGTGGCTCACAAAAGTGTTCGTACACTTACGATTTTCAATGAAATAGGGGTCTATCCATTGATTAAAATGAATATTTCTGAATGGGTATTTAATAATATGATCTATAATCTATTCTTAACAAAACTACATGAAATATTTTGAAAACGTAGTAAAACTGTATTTTTAAGAAACCAAAAACCCAAAAGTAACAAAAAATTTATCTCACAAAAGTCATCGTACACTTGTAAAAAATCTCTACATATTAGTAAATATTCTAATTTTTCGTTAAATTAATATTTAGTAGTATATCTTTTAACATCCACAACAGCTTTTAAACGTCTGGGAATAGATTGCTTTAGTTCTTTTGTAATTTTTGCATCAATGTTCATCCATTCTTCCATCATAATTGTTTTTATTTCGCTTTTCGTGTGAATGTCATGTTTTCGTACTCGAACCTTCAGTTCTCTCCAAATACAGTAACCACCGCTTATAGTGATCAGTGGTTATAAGAATCAACCGTTTATAAGAATCAATATCGCAAAAACAAAAACAAATGTATTATTTCCATGTTAAAATTTCCGCTTTAATGAATCAATCCACCGGTTATAAGAATCAGTTTGCAATCTTCGCCTTCCTTTCATTTTCCCAAAAAATGCCACTTGAACTCTCAAAAGGTACGAAATTCTTTCTTAAGTTTTTGAAAAGAAAGATTGATAAAACTTTGGGGTGGGAAACAGTCGTAAAATACATTCCTTTAGACATAACATAACAGTTTCTCCTTATACGTTTTTGCTAAACACTATCTTATTAGCTTTACCCAGGGGCATCTAACCCGCCCGGGTCCGATTTCACTTTTCTCCAGACAGGCACTCCTTTTTACCCACCACTTACTTCCTGGTTGCGGATTTCTGGACCCTGAAACACATAAATCTTCCGCGAAGTGTCCACCATCACTTACGCAAACGGGACAGTAGATTCAGCACTTCAAACCGTGAAACGTAAACTGATCCATTTTGCTGAATCAGATGAACCAGATGCTGAATCACACGTTTCACGGTTTGATTCAGAATCAAACCGTGAAACGTAAGCTATAAAGTGAATCTTCGTCTGAGACTGTAATAAGCATACGTCGCTAGTATTCACTTTAGTTTTCTAACAAAATTGCCAGTTAGTGTTAGAACTTTTTGATAGTCGAATTCAAATATGATAAAAACAAGGAAAACTCTTAGTTTTTCTGAAAAACAGAACTTGTTAATTAGATATGATGCTCTTCCAAAGTGTAGTCAAAGAGAAGCTGCCTCTTGTTGATTTTATAATCATGTGTTGTTACTTATAGGTCTAGAAATTGAGTTATAGTATTTGTTTAGAAATTGAGTATTTTTAAAATTATAAAAAATAATTTTAATAAATGATAAATAACGTAAATTAAAGAGTATTTAATGGTAAATTATGTGTATATGTGCTTGTGTGTTTATATATATGTACAAGTATATATTTGTGTATTTGTGCCTGTCCAAAGGGAAGTTTCGGTTATAAGAATCAACCGCTTATAAGAATCAAAAACAGTAATAACAAACGTGATTCTTATAAGCGGAAATCACTGTATATTCTATTCGGTTTAAATCTGGCGATTGAGGTGGTATTTCAAAACTTGTGGACAATTATAGAGACACCAGATGCGAAAGTTAAGAGCCGTGTGCTTACGATCGTTATCTTGATAAAAAACAAAGTTGTTTCCAATACCCAAATTTTGAGCTGATAATTTTAAATTGTCTCTTAAAATATTTATAAAAACAGTATGATTCATTATGCAATCAATAAATGCCAAATTTCCTAGTCGTGATGCTGACATGCACCCCCACACAAGGATACCTCCACCGGCTTGCTTAACTGTTCTTACTAAGTTCTTGGGATTAAGTTCCTAATTTTTTTCTTCTCCATACAATTATACGCCCATCAGCACCAAAAATGTTCATCGGCAAATAAGACATTATTCCAATAGGTTTGGTGCTTATTTATCTTTGATAGTGCGAAGGGAAGCCTAAACTTTCTGTTTTTCTCACTCACAAAAAAATTTCTATGGGCAGAACGCCCATAGAAATTTTTTTGCCCATATATATATATATATATATATATATATATATATATATATATATATATATATATATATATATATATATTTGTATATATACATATATGTATAGGTATATATATATATATATATATATATATATATATATATATATATATATATATTTGTATACATACATATATGTATAGGTACATATATATATATATATATATATATATATATATATATATATATATATATATATATATATATATATATATATCACTATTTCACTTGTTTCCATTATTTTGATAACCACCTGTATATATATATGTGTATATAACTACGTATATAATCACCTGAATGACCCTTCTTACAAAGGGGGTATGAAATTTTCCGTTCTGAAGAGGGAATCGGTAAAATGGGCCCCCGTAAGCTAAAGGTTCAAGGTCGTTTTACTTCTTTCATTTAATAAAGACTGTGGCTCGGATATTAACGTGTTCCACATAGCTCTGGGTAAAAAAACTCAGGATACCATCACATGCTTAACAACATCACCTATAAACATCGGTACTCATAATTTATTTAATTATAAGGCAGGTACATTTATCTTAAAACTTTATTTCACGACCCGAGTAAAATGAAACTGTACTGAATGCGCTGACGTTTGTTCTACAGACGATGGCAAAACCACAGAAAGAAAGTTCACTGTCGTTGGATTTGAACACTTCTTTTTCGAGCTGCATCGACCCTTTTCCAGTGCTTTAAGTACACCTTACGGCTGCCCCTGCAATTGGCACTTCCTATTATTCTGTGGCGGTCTGGAATATGTCCGGCGTACCCTGCCGTCACGCCACTGAGAATCCAGCGCGGACCTTCTTTCTTTCTTTTCACTAAAAGGGAAAATAAAGAAACAGAATGTATAACAACTGTTTTACGACTCATTAACACATTACTGCAAGTTGGTTTCAACTTATGACTAACTGACAAGTATGTAAAATATCTAACTATTAATTTTTACCATTATATTATTAAATCTGTGGTTCAGAATATTTTATACCTCTTGTACTCCATAGAAATGTGTATGTAACTAGAGTACCCCTACTACTGACAAATAAAACTATACCCATAGTGTAACAATGTGAATAAGATTTAAACACACATATATATATATATATATATATATATATATATATATATATATATATATATATATATATATATATATATATATACTAGCTGAAAACCCGTACTTCGCTACGGAGTACATTCAAATTAAATACAACGCTCAATGTATGCAATTAATGCCAAAAAATAAATATATATATATATATATATATATATATATATATATATATATTAATAATAAATACGACGACCAATGTATACAATTGATGTAAAAAAACAAAAAAAATATATTTATAAAAATAACGCAACGGATATTTTTATAGACACAATAATGTAAAAGAAAATATTCAAATTAAATGTAATAGGACATACTAAAGAATATAGTACAGTTAATATAGTACAGATTGAGGAGCATAATATCTTTTATTGTATTTTAATATTGTTTTGGATAATGTCCAATCGTCCGCCGCATTAGCAAGAAAAAAAATTTTTTTTGTCTATTTGTTTGTTATGCACGTGACGATAAATTTATTTAAAGTACCAGAAAAAGAAATCTAGTAATCAGCATTTAATAAATTAAATTCTAAAAATTAATCTTTAAAAAATTCACCAAAAATCAGAAAATGAAGGTAAAGATTCGAAAAAGATCTCATTTTAAAGGAATATTTATGATCTTAATCGTGATGTAAATTTTATAACCCTCAAATTATTATTTTAAATGCAAACTGAAAAAAAGTTAACAAAACAGCTTAAAAATTTAATTTAAAAAAATCTAAGAAGAATTTTTCAAAACTCTCTTACTGCACCCCTACACCATAAGAAGAATCGCCATGCAAAATTTCAGCCCTTTAGGTCCAGCGGTTTGGTCTGTGCTTCGTACGTCAGTCAGTGAGTCAGTCAGTTACGGAACTGTTTTATATATATATATAACATTAAAAACCCCATACCATTTTAAAATCTAACATTATTCTAAATTCCCTTGGGCGTACGAGCTAAATTTCGCTTTTGATTCTAAGTTCTAATAACCTCGAGAGAAAATATTAAATGGCTTCCTTTTTCAAATAGGCGCGGCGTCCCCAATATTTTAGATAAGCTCGGCGCAGATTATATAAAACCACATGTAACTTATCGACAACAGCAAATCCCTAATCGCTATCCTGATCACATGACAAAGTTTATATAAACCACATGAACGGAAACCTGTACGCTTTTTTGATTTTGTAACTGTCTTGGAAAGACGTATTCTCCGTCTAATAAAATTTAATGCCGTAACTTGCCGCGTCGTTTATTCGAGCCACGACTACTCTTCATTGCCTGTGATGTGCTGGACGCCCACTCTTTCCTTGGGTTGTCCAGTATGTTACATATATATATATATATATATATATATATATGTAATATAAAAATAATTTTTATATTAATTATCTGACTTGTCTATATTCCTATAAAACATAATTTATTCCATTTCTAATGATGATATAATAGCTCTTAAAGTTTGCAGTAGTTAATCCCTTCGTTCCCCTATAGACAGAGAAATATCCTGATAGACTTAGAACAGCCTCTGTCTAGGGAGACTGAACCGATAAGAATCATCGGACACGCCCTAGTCCATGACGTAGCATAGCGTCATAGGGATTATTGCTTACACCAAGTCTTCTGTATGTTCCCGATATAAAAAGTGAACACGGCATGAAGCCGGGCTCTTCTTTATAATGATTGTACATAGAATATGTCACACGGTCTAGCTCCCTCCCTATGGGGAACTCCATATGAACAACAATAAAACTATTTTAAATCATTCGACTGTTTACTGCGTCCCAAGAATTCTTTTATAGCTGTTCCAACGATGCCTATTGCTATGATATTACAAAGAAAACAAAAAAAGTGATAGAACATCCACTATATTCTCCTGATCTCTCTATGTGTAACTTTTGGCCATTTCCGAATCTAAAAAATATTATTATTTTTTAAAATTTATTTCCAATGGCGGGCAATACACAGACAAGCTAACCCAAATAAACAGAACAACGATGGAAGAAGTCCAAAAAGAAGGTAGCACAAGTCTATTGGCCCGTTCGGTCTCTTGCCTCCCAATATCGCTTCCACAACTGGGCTGAACACAGCTCTGGGCAGCTGAGAAGGTGAAGCCGGTCCATCTTTTCCCGAAGGTCTCAGAGCATGCAGAATGGACCATCCAGAATGTCAAAATGGCGAAGATGTTCTGCAAGGCAGTCGTGTCCTGTAGCCAACCGGAATTCAGCCACAGTTCTTTTCGTTGGCCAGTCAGGGAGGTCGTGAGTTTTATTCCAACAGATTTTCTGGGAATTCCTCGCCGAAAGTTCACTGATATGTCTGTTTTGATACGTTCTCTTAACCCTTCAGCGGGCACGCCAATTTTTGGAACACCAGCAGGCGCGTATGGCACAAAGTGCAACGTCTCTTTCAACCTTGATTATTTCTTTTGTAATGAACCTTTTTTCTTCAAATTGAAAATAATAATTCTGCGTATTATGAAAAGATTTAAAATGCAGATAATATTCAGATATATTTATAATTATAAAGGCCAAAGAATCGCCTTATTTCAAAACTGTCCGGTTTATTGGATCTAAGGACAACTAGCGAATGGATTCCTATTATGTCCAGAAAACCCCAAAACAATCAGATTAACCATCTTCTTGATATGCGGGATACCTTGTAATAGATGCACATTTGATAGACTACTTCAACTCCTGCTTGTGTCGTATTGTAATCCAACATAATCGCCGGTTTACCACGGTTAAATCGCGACTAACAATGGATGGAAAGGAATACGAGGGTCAGAAAATCAGACCTGCATTAGAAAGGGTATAGCTATAAATAGCAAGTACTTAGAACATTCACACCTTACATGTAAAAACATACCATTCAAAATTACGAAAATGTTGCACTCTGTACACGGTCGCGCCCGCTGAAGGGTTAACGATTACCTTAGTTGTGGTGTATGGGATCTCTGCATTTGATATTTGGAGAATCTCAGTCCCTCTTTTTGCCAGGAAGTCGGCTTCCTCGTTACCTTCTATTCCTCAGTGGCTTTATATCCACTACAGGCAAGTCGTTTTATTGTGGACAGAAAGTCTATATAGAAGCGACCGGCACTCTCCTACCAACGCAGATAAAAAAAATTATGTGTGCGTCGTTTTCATTCTGAAACTGAGATTTATGAGGAAAAGCATATTTTTCAATTCCTCCAAGAAATACATGGCTCGAGGCATTTAATCTTTGGAAAGTTCGCCAACAAAAGTGCATTGATCTTGGAAATAAATACTTTCAACACTCCTAAGAATTGGTAAGTTTCACTTGTACCATTTAGCCTTATCTGAAAAACTTCAGTGTTACCCTAGTATTCGGTGCCCAAACTTGTAACAGTTGGTTACGCACATATTACGAAATAAACAAGTAAACCAGCCGAAGGCAACTTGTCATAAAAATACTGTACAGGATTATGAAAACAGAAATAGAATTTTTCCTTGAAGTCATTATGAGACAAAAAATTATAATTCTATCGGTCTGTGAACCCAAAATACGTTCTTAGCGAAGATAATGAAAGACCTCACCATTACATTTGTGATTTTGAACATTAAAATTCTACCTTTCGCGATTCAAAATTAAAGAAGTGTATGCCGTCTATATAAATATTTGCCCAGACACATTACCTTTAAAGGTTCTGAAAATAACCAAGAGTGCGACAGCTTATTCAAATAAATGTGTCTCGTGTATTTTCTTCAAATAAAGTATAGAGGAGAGGTTGGATTATGGACCCTGCATTTATTATGGACCCCTTTAATATCTGCCCTATGCTCAGGTGCAGCCGCTAATTATAGCTGTGATCTAGAGCCCCTAGGTGGCCGTAATGGATATTCAAGGTCATTGACCAAAGTTCACTCGCGAATGATATCCTGGGGCCAATTGTTTGTTTTTCAAGTTTTCAAACTTTTTCTAAGGAAAGTAAAAGCGAATATTTTACATATCTACTGCTATGTTTTGTAAAAACTGATTCCTGTGCCTTATTTTACACGACATGAAGTTCCTTTAGAGCTAGTTCGAAATTAAATTCGATGTAATTCATAATGTGAAAAATGAGTTTGTTTCCATGATGGCGTTGCTTGAAATATGGACCCCGTGGGTGCTGGTATTATGGACCCGGGTCCATATTACCAACAACCGGTTTCGATAATGTGATAATAATGTTTCCGTGAGAAAATGCAATTCCGCAGTTGATTTCATTGTGATATATTTTATTTTCATGTTTTGTAATCTTTCTCGGTTATTCTGGAAGATAAGAATGCAAGCTGAGAAAAAATCTCCCGCTAGCAAGGACGCTGTAGTGCGCAGAAGAAGGTGGGATAGGGTGAAGATGGTTGAGGCTATCGAGAAGCTAAGATGCAGAGAAATGGGATTAAAGGAGGCTGCCAGAGTGTTTGGTGTATCAAGAATAACTTTGAGATTATTGGCTTCACAAGTGGATAAGCCAGCAGCAGATTTGGTTATACAAAAACCAGGGTTTGGTTTTGGTTTGGAGCGCTATGGTCAACTTTTGTTATACAAGGGCTAATTAGACCGAGACCTATAATTTAAAGCTGATTCCGAACGGCTACATACATCCATGCCATCAGTGGGACTCGAACCTACAGGATCTGAACCAAATGCCAGTGCCCCAACCATTCGGTCATCAACTGGCACAAAAACTAGGGAGGAAGCCTGTTTTACCAGATTACACTGAAAAAGATTTAGGGGCCTATTTGCTAAAGATGGAGTCAGTATTTCACGGTCTCACTCGACAAGGTGTGAGGAAATTGTCGTTCCAATTGGCTGAACGCAATAATATCTCCCACACTTTCATAAACGAAGCAGCAGGGAGAGACAGGCGAAACCGAATCCTCACTCGTCAGACAAATTTCGATCATAAAACCTACAGTTACGTCATATGCACATGCAGAAGGATTCACACGTGAGCAGGTGGCTCGGTTATTTTTGTTTGCTGGAAGGCTTGTGTTCAAGCAATCAATTCCCGAATCTTCAATGTAGATGAGACTGGTTTAAGTGTGGTTCAGTCAAAAGTTTCCCCAAGTCATCGAGTAGAAGAGAAAACGTCAGGTGGGAGCTCTGTCTACAGCTGAACGTGGTTCTCTGGTAACTGTGGTTTGCTGCATGAGTGGAATTCTGGGGGAACATATTTTGCACCAATGATGATATTTCCTGGTAAAATCTTAACGAATCAGCTTATGAATGGAGCCCCATCCGGAGCAATTGGAAGAGCTCATCCCTCTGGGTGGATACAAGCCCATATGTTTACAGAGATGGCCCAGACCACCAAGAAGCATCGTGCATCATCTGTGAAGGTGCATTCAAAGATGAAACATGAGGAGAAATTTGGATTCGTTGTGGGATGAGTCTACACTGGACTCATTCTGTGAGCACCGGAGCCGAAGCTGAGTTTTATATTTGCGACTTTTGTCGCCAAAATTGAAGATTTTTTTATATAGATAATATTTGATGATCCAACTGTTTAATAATATATTATCTTTCTTTCACTTTTTCATTTGAAAACTTTTCTCTTTTTTGTTTCCAGCTGTTTAATAGATAGATAAATGTTTTTTTTTTTTTGGTAAAAAAGCTGGGGGTCCATATTACACTCCACTTTGGGTCACCTGCAAGTTTTGACTTTTTTCACTTATGCGATTTATTACATCTTAAATTTTGATTTAATGGCAAATCCACTTAAGGATGTTTAGATTATGAGTTATGGAAGAGGTTGGAGCCCCTAAATATGAAAATCGGTCTTTAGTATGACCACAGTGAGCCAAAAACAAAAGGGGGTCCATAATCCCACCTTCTCCCCTATATATATATATATATATATATATATATATATATATACACTCATGGACAAAAAAATTAGCGCACCAAGAAGGAGTCGTCAAAATGAAACGAAATTTTACATACGTAATGACTACTTTGATATAAGTAAATGATAAGAAAATCAAAGAAAAAGGATAATTTATTTCAGAGAAAAAGGCAAAAGAACGGAGGAGTTAATACTCCGTTGGACCCCCTCTAGCGCGAATGCACGATGCGATACGATCGGGCATTGAGTCATACAAGTTCTGTATGATGTCTTGAGACATTTCGTTCCATATTTGCTGTAACCTTGCCTCTAGTTCGTTCAAACTCGTGGGATGCCCAACTCGTCGTCCCAAATGATCCCAGATATGCTCGATTGGAGACAAATCTGGTGATCGGGCAGGCCAAGGAAGGGTAGTAACAGTGCGGAGAAAGTCTTGTGACGCCCTTGCCGTATGAGGCCGAGCATTGTCTTGTTGAAAAATGGCTCCTGGGAGCCGTTCCATGAGTGGCAACACATGTGGTTGCAGGATTTCATGAACATACCGCTGGGCTGTCATGGTGCCACGGAACAATACTAGGGGTGACGTGTATTGTAGGCAATGGCACCCCATACCATCACACCAGCTGTGGGAGCGATGTGTCGCTGTACAGCAAAGGCAGGATTGAAGCGTTCACCACGGGCTCTCCACACACGAACACGATTGTCATCACTGCCGAGATTGAATCTGGATTCGTCGCTAAAGACGACCTGGTTCCATTCCGCTGCAGTCCAGTTTCCTCGTGCGCGGCAAAACTCCAAACGGAGGCGTCGATGGGTGGGCGTCAAGGGCAGCACACGTAATGGGCGCCGCGATACCAACTGTCCTTCAGCCAGGCGCCTTCGTATGGTTCGAGAAGACACAGAGGCCCCTAGTGAAGGTGCTACCTGTGCCTGGATAGCGATCGATGAAGCAGTTGGCTGTACGCGTGCATTTCTTACGATGTGGCGGTCTTCTCGACGACTGGTCTGTCGAGGGCGTCCTGAGCCTGGTCTTCGTGTACATGACATCTCTCGGGTCCACTGGTCCCAACACCTCCTCGCAACACAATCAGAGCGGCCTAATTGACGAGCTACTCGCCTAGCTGACCACCCAGCTTCCATCATCCCGACGATTCTCCCCCTCTCAAACTGCGACAACTGCTTATATTGCCTTCGAACACGGCGTAATGGCATGTCTATCTCAGCTCTTGCTTTGTAAATGATTCAGCACACTCAAACAAGCTTTGGTTACCTGTTTTATACTCCACAGAGTACGATGTTCAACGCCCTCTACCGGCTATACGTAATGCGCAATCACGCTGCATTTCTAATCATTTGCATATCTCCCCGACATGTACCTTCATTGCAAGTTTCGTTACGATCCCGCAATTATTTCTTGGTGCGCTAATTTTTTTTGTCCATGAGTGTATATATATATATATATATTCGAAAAATAGCATTAATAGCAATCAGGGGTTATTGCCGTCACTTAGAGACATTTGTGTTTCTGCCTCTTTCAAGTTCTTCAAATTTGCAATAAAACAAGCAATCCAATCCACTTTTATTGTATTGGACTGTATAGACTGGTTTAGCAATCAATATTAGCATAAGAGTTCGGTGCATTTTAGAGGAAATACCTGAACTATACCTTCTTCAGTTTTGTCTCTTTTGTCTCTGAGGTAAGATATTTTCGGCTGTCTGCAAGGGCACCCGCAGCACGGGCATATGGCATATTGCGCACAGCAAGGTCTTATCTTTCTGCGAGCGGCCGTTTTGGTTGTCTCTTTAGGAGAATCACTCTAAAAGAAATCGGTAGATTGGACTTTGACCATATGTAACAGCGTCCATGTTCCCATTGATCAGATCATCAGATAAATGGGGTAACTACGTTACATAGGCCACGCCTTCCAACGTAGGCTTGCATAGAAATGACCAGAGTAAAGGTGAAAAGAGATAGGTTGGATTTGGATCCGGGGAGTGGCTTGAGAAAAGGAAGTTTAATGTGGTAGATAAAGCGATGCTCATGGGAGCAAAGTAAAAAGTAGTTAGGAAAAAAAAACTTAAAATAAAGCTCACTGCTTACCAAAGTAAGAGTAAGATTACAAAAATTAATGTAAAATGAAGTTTTAAAAATAATAGAACAGAGAACGGCTTTGTTCCCATTGCTTCCGAGGCGTTAGCTATAAATATTTTACGCAGTCACCACGTGATAACTTCAAACCAATCACAGGTCGTGTCAACCATGTCGGCACCAACGGAGCAGTGGCGTAGCAAAGGGGGGGCAAGGGGATCTATCATGCCTCGGGCGCCACTCGCAGAGGGGCGCCAATGTAAGATCCATATATTATATTACTATATGTTTTCGAGGTGGATGCCAATATAAGGTCTATATATTATATTACTATATGTTTTGCAGGGGAGGGCCCCAATATAAGGTCTATATATTATATTACTATATGTTTTTCGGGGAGGGCGCCAATATAAGGTATATATTGTATATTACTATATTATTTTGTGGGGGCGCCAATATAAGGTCTATATATTATATTACTATATGTTTTTAGGGGATGGCACCAACATAAGGTCTATATATTATGTTACTATATGCTTTTCGGGGGAGGGAGTGCCAATATAAGGTCTATATATTATGTTATTATATGTTTATCAGGGGCGCCAATATAGGGTCTATATATTATATTACTATATGTTTTTCGGGGGGGGCGCCACAAAGGTATCGTGCTCCGGGCGCCAGTTATACTCGCTACGCCACTGCAATGGAGGAACACTACACTAAGCTTCGGAAACAATGTGAACAAGGGTTAGATTGGTTTGAAGCTCTACTTTTTGCTACAGGAAAGCTATAGACCGGGATCTATAGTTTAAAGCCGATTCCGAACTGCTACAAACATCCATGCAAACAGTGGTACTCGAACCCACAGGATGTGAACCGAACGCCAGCGCACTAGCCTTTCGGCCATCACCAGGCAGCAGTTTGAACAAGGCCTAATATTATTCTGTAAATTATGAGAATATCAAATGTTGGAGTTCAGTCGAAAACATCCTTTGAGTTCTATACTCGACTTTAAAATCTGTTTCATAATAAGTGCACCGTTACTAATTTGAAAAGCAAGGTCTTAATTCCATTGTTAGTGGAAATGTGAGGGTTTTTTATTAAAAAAACTGCTCATTTCTGATTTGAATTTGTATTTATCTACTCAGCACTTACCGCTTATTCTAGTCTACTCTACAGAGTCTGTTCGCACATTTTTTAGACGATTTTGGTAAGCGGTAATAAAAATTATTTTGCTGCAAAAGAAATAATTGCAATTGTACTATGTTTTTAAAAATCAAAATTATCGTCTGCGGCTTGAAAGTTTTGGTTTTATTCCAAATGGCGTTTTTAACAAAGCAGTGGTTCGAAGGCTACATTTATGGTCTTTCCGAAGAGAAATATGCATACTCCGTTATCCAAAAACGATGTGAGAGTCGTGGTTTTGTGATATCTAAAGCGTCGATAGGTAATATCGTCAACAAGAAAGGAAAAAAGCGTCAAATTGGAGCCTCAAGGGGGACAAAAATTCCAAACAAGTATCCAAGGAAAAAACGGACATCTTCGACTATTGCAAAGGTACGTTGTTTAATGTTAAAAGAAAATCCCCCTAGTCAAAGGATAGTTGCAAAATCATTAAAATGCTCGGCGGCCACTGTAAACAAAATGATAAACGTTGATTTAAATCTTAAGAAAGCGAAAAAACGCAATGTGCATCGTCTTCTTCCAAATCATATCGCTGAACGCAGGACACGCTGCAGAATTCTATATGAGAAACACTTATCCAAAGAAAATTGGAAAACAATTGTCACAATAGATGAATCATGGGTGTATTTAAATGATTGCAACAAAAAAAGAGCCATTTATTATCATAAAAGGGGAGAAAAAAATGTAAGTACATGGTTCAAAGAATCGAAAGAAAGTTTTTCTAAGGGATTCATGATTGTTGCTGGTTTTTCTTATAATGGCAAGTTAAAAATAAAGAGAGTGGAAAAAAATGTCAAGGTTAACTCCAAATACTATCAGGAACATATTTTATCGCCAATTTTTCGGAATGAAATACCATCGCTTTACCCACAGTGCCATCAATCTGTGAGTATCCATCGGGACAAAGCTAGCAGTCAAACATCAATATCCACTGTAAATTTCCTAAAAGAAATGGAACAAAAAACTGGTATCAAGGCCATACCCTTCACTGACATCCCTACTAAATCTCCCGATGTATCACCTATGGATTTTTGTGCTTTCGGACTTTTAAAATCTGCATTATCCAAACGTCGTCCCAAAACCCTTACAGGAACTGCTCTGGAAAGCTGTTCAGGAGGAATGGGATAGAATACCTCTTCTGACACTTCAAAAGGCATTATTATCCTGGAAATTGCGGTGTCGAAAGATAGTTCAGAATAAGGGATTTCAAATAGGACATTTAAAACACAAGAATTTTATGTAATTTAGTTTTGTGAATGCAATATACATCGTCTAAAAAACGTGTGAACAGCCTCTGTAGACTCACAGTACCTAGTGTCAAAGGGTGTGAGGCTCAGCGTTGAATAAAGAAACCATAGCTGCCTAAGAGGCACAAGTTCCCGCCGAAGTGTTAAGGCCAACGTTTCCATTCAGTGCCCTGAACGTTACGTACAATATGGGATAATTGTACAATAGGGGGTGATAGCAGCGGTATGACATCAACATTTTCCACAAGTATTTGATTTACCTTCATTGCATCCATTGCCTCCGATATTCGTATTTCCTTTTCGCTGAGGATTTGAAGTCCCACAAAGCTTTCGATTGTTTGGCAGCACATTTTACAGAGTTCTTCATCAGTTTCCGCATCTTTTCTGCTAGTTTTCAAATCACGTGGCAGACACACTCGTAGGATACAGGAAGGCATTTTCGCTGATAAAAAAAATAAATCTAAATACGCGTAAATAATTGTTAATATTTCTTTTACGACAAAATCAAATGCGTTTCAACTTATAATGACTACGGCTTGTGTACATGAAATTTCGAAAGTAAGAACTTAATTATTTCCGTAATTTTCCTAAGCCTTAATTTGCTGTAAAATACATAATTACAAGATAAAAAGAACTTTTTAATACCATTTTTTTAAATTTTCTGTTGAATCATATAAACTTGAAAATTCTATGTGTTAATAAATATTTTAAAATTTTTTTTGATGAATTATCCCATCAACTTGAAAGAAAATGAAGTTAATTGGAAGTTAACTCGCGTTTGATTTTTCCTTCCCGTCCCGGTCGATAGATGGCTGCACCAGTCTACGAAACAAAATTAACTGAAACTGAATTCAAATATGCTTAAAGATGGCTAAAAGTATTAAAATTATGCATTGTTATCGTGTTCTGAGCTATTCTAAAAGTTTCAAATGTCTAGCCAGTCGAGAAGTTAGTTAAAAATCGATTGCAAGATTTGTGCTGCACAAACACGCACACAAACAAACAAACCAGAAAGCGACTTAATAAAAACATGGTAAAAATTCAATCTCTTATAATTCTGTTATTTTTTTAAGTATGATTAACGTATCTGCTTACCTTGAAATAGCTGTTTT
>OU015503.1:118008535-118021035 GCA_907164885.2 Dolomedes plantarius | reverse complement strand
AAATTGACTATGACTATAGCAACATTTTACAAAATTGATGATTTTGGGTCGAAATTTAGCAAATTTTTACAAAAACGGCTCTCTAGAGGAAAAGGTACTTACGTATTATCCCGTCAACCGCTTTCGCCAAACAAAAACTGTCGCCAAACGATATGATTGAGCCCTAATAAAAGTTAAATAGTGCTACATCAATAAGAATATTTTAAGAATGACTATTCGTGGCGCTTCTGTGTGACGTCCATTTATTACGTCACCGGACAAGTAGCACAGCTATTGTCCGACCACGGAAGCAAGGTCCCTGGAAGCTGTTACGCATGCGCGAGAAAAGCTAGTCTACTAAGAAAATAGGGGAAAACGTCATAATTTCGGATGTGTTTGTTTATGAAATACGGAATGTATTTCAAACTGCTTTTTGTTCGCAATTTTAAAGTTATTTTTTAAAACTTTATTTTTGATCGAATATGTGAATAATAATTTCAAAATAATAAAAAGAAAGAAGCAAATCTATTTAAAAAATAGGAGTGTTATAGGAGTGGATATTTTCGGATTACATCAAAATCAAAATTATCTAAAGCTACGTTTTCGGTGGTTCTTTTTTTCTGACGTTTCCTCGGAGATTAAAATTTTGGAGTTTCTTCACCCTTTGCTTCTCTGCGTATTCTTTTTACTCTGGACATTGATATCCCGGTCATTTCACTAGCTCTCGTTAGGGATTGCGAAAGTGGAACAGTAACATTTCCTTCTAGTGCTTCTATATCACACAATTTAATCACATTGTGTATTATACGTTTACAATCACTACGGAACGGCTTATTCCGAGTAGTTGTGTTGGGTAAAGGATCCATTATTTTTAATATAATAAGCAAAATAACAGACGAGGAAAAAGCAAGCAAGCGCAGTTAGTAACCGATTCTAAAGAATGTCGAGAGAATACGAGACTTTTCCCCCTCCTTCCTCAGCAGCCTTACCTACAGCATGAATAGAATCGTCTTGGCACTATGCCAACCGTGGTTCTTCGTACTGTGGTCGGACAGTAGTGTTGTCGCGCGATTTCGCGGTGCTTTTTAATTCGCCATTTGGCCAAACGCCACAGTCTTTCAGTGATTTGCGTATGCGCACCAGTATTGGAATCAACAAAGTTATATCCATAATTAACTTTGAAATGTTCAAATCCTTCAGTTCTTAACTGCTCAGTTTTATGTCCTCCAAGAATCTGAAAAATTTGTAGATCTATCTACGGTATTTTCTTTTATTTCTTCCATCAGAGTATCACTGTTCTGTCTGGAACTCATAGAATGAAGCTTTCGCTGGTCTCCCTTCACAATCCACCAAACATCCATAGCTCTGGAAGTATTCTACCCGCTTGGTTTTTGCGGTTCGTAAAAACCAAGTCCGTTTTGTTTTCCCCTCCGATTTTTTCTGATGCTCTATGTAGAAGGCTATTTATGCAACCTTCTCTGAGGTTTTTGTTCCAATCAATCACTGTCTTGTCGGCCAAATCCAACTGTACTTTGACTCATTCAATAGATGTTAATTCTTTGGTTCAAATGTAAATGAATCTGAGTGTAGTCACAAATGTAATTTGGATCCCTCGAACCACGTTCCTTTTCGAATAGATTTCAGCTTGTCGCATTTTTTTATGTGCCATTGCCATAGTTTCTCCGTTGTCAACTAAAGTCTCATTTTGTGCCTATTAACGCCCTTTTTCCTTTGATGCCAGGATACCATAATTTTGAAAATACTCCACTGCATGCTGTTCCGTAAAAGGCAGATCCCAAATTTTAATCATTTTGTTTTAAATTTGAGGGAGAAAACGGAGGAATAGAAGTTGGAACTTGAATTCTGTTACTCGCTTGAATCTACGGAGATATTTTATATGCTGCCACCAAAGCAGCAACAAAATATGAATTCAAACCCAAGGCAGACGATAAAATAAATCTCTCTAAAATGCTCATTACATCAATTAATTTTTAAGCAAAAATATGATGTTCTCTGTGAGAATTAATGTGCATGTGACGTCATGAATGATTCACGATTAGACTAGCTACTTGGTCGGCATCGCTACGTGTTGTGACGTCATTCTTATCCGTTCTTGGCGCTAAATCATATCGTTTGGCAACAGTTTTGTTTGGCGAAAACAGTCGACGGGATAATACAAAAAAATTATGCATATAACATTAATTTCTTTTTGTCATTTGTACGTAAATACCTCCTGAGTGTAATGAACTACGAGTGAAAGCCAATCGATATCGTGAAATCAAAAAATCCCCGTGTGTCTCCGAGGTCAAAGTTTGGCCGCCACCTTGAAAATCCTTTATATAAAAGTAATATAAAGATATATATATATGTTATATAAATGTTATATTTTTATCCACGTGCAAAAAATAGGCTTAAAAAATTCTACGAACCGGCACGACCTTCGACCTCGAAAACCAATAAGCAAATGGTTTGATTGACGTGAAAAAAACCGAACTAACCTAAGAAACAAAACAGGGATTAAAAAGAATAACCCAAAAATCGCCAATTTGCTGACACTGCCCTCGCTATTTGGCGTAAATTCGTAACTGCCAAGCACAACAGGGTTGCCAGAAAATAAAAACTGCCTAACAAACACCAGATTTAGCGAAAAATCGCCCCATGTCGTTCGTTGCGTATACTGCATCTGTACCCTATTTTTTTTATATATAACAGCAAGGGGAGTTGGGGGCTCCCCAACCCGAAAAAGATTAAAATTAACACTCCTCGTGACTTTAGCCGCCATCTTGGAAAAGTTGAACTGTGCCAAGTACGGAGATTGGGCGATGAAATGAAAAATAAAATGGCGCCAAACCCCGGGCATATACCAAAGCTATTCCGATATCTTCATCAAAAACAAAGCAACTTACTTTCAACCAATTTTAAACAGCACGTTTAAAGAAAAAAGTAAACAAACAAGGCCGAGCGCGAATGTTCTATACTGCATAGCCTTATTTGAAAGTCGTGAGCAGAGTAGACGTATTTTAAGAGACTGCGCAAGGTAATAAGATTTTTACTACTGGAGAATAACATAATCGTATTTGGCGACGATATCACGCTTTTGGCGAACTCCATAAACTTGGTGGACTGAATATTGGTATACAGCCCAAAATTACTAGGTGCGTGTTGGCAGAGATTTGGCGACTTTCTCAAATTATCAATTTGCATGGTACAACAGGGAAATAATTTTTGTTTCAGAAAATGTAGAAATTACGGAACAGATGTATTTCACGCACCTCCCTTGGCGACAATTTGGCGACAAAACAGGCCTACGCGGACATTTTACACTTAAAATAACAAATATACACAAAATATCAATAACAACTCAAATATAAAAATAAATTCAAAACAAACTTACCAATGGGAATAATAAACTTTCAAAAACATGTCACAAAACCACAACAGCTACTTTAAAACATACACGAATATATCTAAAAACGGCTGTATTAAAATTCAAAACCTAAACAGAAATGCTCAACCGCTACTTTAAAACACGCAAAAATATCTAAAAACAGCTGTATTAAACTTCAAAACCTCAGCAGAAATACTCAACCACTTATTTAAAACATACGCAAATATATCTAAAAACGGCTATATTAAAATTCAAAATCTAAACAGAAATGCTCAACCGCTACTTTAAAACATACGCAAATATATGAAAAAACGAAGACATTAAACTTCCAAAAATATTACACATATCCGCAACATGTATTTAAAACATACGCAGATATATCAAAATACGAAGACATTAAACTTCCAAAAACATTACAGTAATCCTAAACCGCTACTATGAAACGCCAACAAAAATATCGAACACCGGTATATTAAACTTCCAAAAACACTACACAATACCACAACACCTATTCAGGGTTGCAACAAAAAACAAACATCAAGCCAAATCGCAAGGCACCCAGACCAAACAAAAAAATCGCTAAAATTAAAAAAATCGCCAAACATAAAAAAAATCGCCAAATTGAAAAAGGTGCGTGAAACACATCTGTACCGAAATTACATTAAAAAAAGTAGAGTTGGCCGGATACCTGACGATGTCAGAATGTGGTAATTGTCACCTATTACTTTGGGCGCAACCAGTAATTAGACTTATTCCAGTTTTAATCCAAAATCTTGAATAGTAAGGAAATAATAAAACACCTTCATTACCTCCTAATTGAATTTTACGCACAAATATTTGGTTTTTCACGAACTCCAATCAATTGTATTTGAAATTCTTAATATACACGTTTATTTATAGTTAGAAATTTAAATTAACAGAAATTTTACAGAAAAAAATTGTTTTGGCACATGATGGAAGAGATTATGTACTATGTATTGCCAATTCAAAAATTTATTTTAATTTTAATAAAATTAAAAAGTTGTGCATTTAAAATGGACGCAATGTGGAGTTACAGTGTCTTCAGGAGATTGTAAGAATATTGTGAGACGTAAGATTACATAAGCTGAAAATTTCCTACAAACTGAAACTACTACGCGATAAGTGACGACACATTTGGATTAAAATACATTTGATCTATTGCCTGACCTTCATTTATATATTTTAATGCCATCGTTATAGGGCTTTATACTAATACATTTATAGAGTCATCTGACGTCATAGGTGGCAGCTGCAGAACCAAAATATATTTTTTAGGAATCCCGTTTTCCATGACACTGGGATTACTCCCAACTCTTCTTTCCCATAATTTATTTTTTTTCTTTTTTCTTTATGTCATTCCGTTTTCCTTAAATTCCTTTAGACCGCTTAATTTTCACCCCCCCCCTTTTTTTTTTATTATATGCAGTCACATCCTCTTACGCTTTTTTGAAAAAGGAAGTGTGTCGTCTCGTTTGTGTAATGTGCCTCTGTGAATCCTCATGGTCCAATTGTGAGCCGTCCTCCCTGATAATATCTGCTGCTAAGCTCCTGGATCCTGTTTCCTCAACCAATCAGGTTGCGGGACACATTTTGCTCTCGACCAGTAGTTAAGCTTGATCTTTGTTAACCTCTGTAATACAAATTCATCATCTTGCTTCCTTTCTCTTCCTGTTTTCAAGCACGAGTTGCTTGATAGTTCTTTCCCATCCTGGGTTTGATCCCAGCGTTTATTATCTTTGCTGCTCGCGGTCCTCTGTGGCTCGTCTTCGACTTTTGAGAGTTTAATCTTCATATTTTGCTTTTTATCTTATCTTATATTGGAACATTTTATTTTGACAAGTCTTGCTGATTTAATTTTGTGGTAACTTACTAAATTCTAATGTTTTTATTTTTATTTTTGTAACTTCTTTAGTTTATTTTGTAACTTAACTTTTTTTTTTTTTAAACTTGATTCATTTCTTCTTGGACCATGCGTGAAAAGCTTCAGTGCTTCCCATATCCATACCGAGGGAAAAGGGTCCCTTCGCATAGAATCCGTCAGCGTCACCGTTACTCGCATTGACACATTTTAAACAAATCACACGCCGTAACAATTTCGTTGCTAATCGTTTGGAGATTTGTAATTGGTTAAATGTATTTCAACACGAGTAAAGCTGACGCTGACGGATTCTATGCGAACAGGCTCTAAGGGCCTGTTCACATAGGAGTCTGTTGCGTTGCGTTAAGGAAAGATGACGTTGAGACGAAATAAAACCAATCATATGCCTCCAATCGATTAGCAATGAAATTTTTAATGCCTATGATTGGTTTATTTTCGTCTCAACGTCATCTTTTCCTTAACGCAACGCAACGGACTCCTATGTGAACAGGTCCTTAAATTGGAGAAATCTCAGTTAATCTTTATGAATATGGACAAAATTAATTATCCTTCCGGGAAGAAGTGTTTTGAGGATTTTTCGCGTAATTTCAGAGACATGAGCACCGTGTTTCTTTAGCAGAAAATTTCTTACCACATGAATTCACGATGCGATAGATGGCGTTTCATCTGGTAGAAAGGCAAAAGCGCCATTGTATCATGCCCGCACGCCGGGAATCAGCGCAGTTAAACAGAAAGAAGACAGTTTCACGCACGATGCCACATCACAATTCGGGCAAAAACAACTTGCAAAGTTTTTTGTTTTTAAATAAGGCAGTTTCATGTAACGTCACAGGAGGACACGAAGGGCAGAAAACTGATGGCATGCGTTTTACACGGGGGGCTGTAGTTTGCGTGTAGCAGCATGTCCTTTGAACTCCTGACTCGGTGGTTTTGTTGTTTTCTGAAATATTTTTTATCTGAATAAAATTGGCAGCACTGTTTTCCTGATGAAAACGATTATTATTCCCATTTGTAAAATGAGACGGTGAGAGATGAAATAAAATACGTTCCCTGTGTAATAGTCATGTTTTGTGCAGTGATTTGAGTCTTTTTATTGTGTAAACTTCGACGAAGTGGGAAGAGTTCCGAATCCCGTGCCGTTTGGCGCGGTTTCTGAGTTTTCCGCCAAACGCGGAAAACTGAAAATAATGCAACCCAACCTGAGCGACGCCATTTTTTCGGCGTCACTTAGGCTTAAGGTATCCGACTACCTTTTGTGTTATTTTTCGAAGGGGTATAACACGAAAACAGGAAAATTATGAAAAAATTGACCATGACTATGCAACTTTTAACAAAATTTATGAATTTGGGTTGAAATTTAACAAATTTTTACAAAAACGGCTCCAGCCGTTATATATATATATATATATATTCAGTAAAAAAAATGTATGCATATAACATTAATTTCTTTTTGACATATGTACATAAGTACCCCCTGAGGGTAATGAACTAAAAGCTAATCGATATCGCGAAATCTACAAAAATTACAGATCATTATATGCAATTGCATGTAAAATTTTAGCAATTTCTCATGAGATTTTCGAAAAATGCAGCTATAAATCAACAAATTAAGTACCCAAAACCCAGTCTGTAGCTCATTACATTCTAAATAGTAAGAAAAACATACGGGAAAAATTTCATAGACATATCATAATATTTGTTTGCATTTTTGATGAAAAATGAGTTCGTCAGAAAACATAATTAAAGTGTTCAACTTGTGTTGAAATTTATAGCTGCTGCTGACCTTTAAATCGCTCTCATTTCATTTCTTATGATCATACAGAAAAAGAATTACAAGCAGATTTAGAAATAGAAATTTACAATCTTTAAGAAAATGGACTACAAAAACACTTTCGGAATGTTCGTCAAAATCGACGTTTTAAAGGTAGTCGGATACCTTAAAACAAACAAATAAAATTTTATAACTTACCAGAAAGCCACGTTTTGAAGAAAAAGTTGTGGAAGGGATTTTCAGTAGTCTGAGTTGCATTTTTTTTTAATAGATATCCCCTAAAAATACAATACATAAAACTTCTTAAAGTGAAAATATCCACAAGAATCATATATCTATTTTTAAGTAATCACATTACTGTGATAAACTTTTAAATTCACTTTTAAAAAGGGAAAAATAAAAAAGTAAGGGATGAACACCCCCCCCCCCTAAAAAATAAATAAATAAATAACAGAAATTGGCAGAAGCAAAGAGACTTACTTGCAATCCCTCCATACGTCACAAGTCCATTCAAAAATAAAACTATAGAATTCATAACGTTTGAAATTACCACGTCATTAAAATTTAATTGATTGGCCTTAGATATACCACGTGAAAAACATCGCAACAAACACGAATGACAATACACCATATTGAAATATTTATCGCCCAAATAAAATCGCCAAATTTTCCGGCACAGGATAAGGGACTTCTCCCGGCGAGATTTTATTTAATACAGTAACCACCGCTTATAGTGATCAGTGGTTATAAGAATCAACCGGTTATAAGAATCAATATCGCGAAAACAAAAACAAATGTATTATTTCCATGTTAAAATTTTCGCTTTAAAGAATCAATCCACCGGTTTTAAGAATCAGTTTTCACTCTTAGCTTTCCTTTCATTTTTCAAAAAAGCCACTTAAACCCTCAAAAGTTCTTTCTTACTTTTTTTTAAAGAAAGATTGATAAGATGGGATGGAATATAGTCGTAAAATTCATCCCTTTCTTTGTTAGACATAACATAATAGTTTCCCTTTAAACGCTTTAGCACAACACTGTCCTATTAGCTTGACCCATCTTTACCAGTCCGGGTCTGATTTCACTTTTCTCCACTGACAAACAAAAATAGGGACTCTTTTTTTCCCACCTCCCACATCCTGGTCGCGGCTTCCTGGACCCTGAAACACATAAATCTTCGGCGAAGTGTCCACTATCACTTAGGCAAACGTGACATTAGTAGATTCAGCACGTTATCAAATCGTGAAACGTAAGCTAGAAGGTGAATCTTCGTCTGAGACTATTAGTATTGAAAGAGGTATAAACAGCCTCCTGAAAACTTCCTTGCGTCAAAATTCCATAGAAAACTTTTTCTTGCTCCTTTAATGTAGTTGAAATGTTAAAACGGTTTAGCAGGGATTTTGTAACAAATATTGGATTTTTTCTTATCTAATATAATCATGTGTATCTACTTATAAGTCTTAGAAATTAAGTTGTATTTTAAAAATTATAAAAAATAATTTTAATAAAAGATAATTAACGTCAATTAAAGAATATTTTATGGTAAATTATCTCATATATGTATATATAGGTGTGTGTGTATGCCTGTGTAAAACCCTAAATTTCGGCTATAAGAATCAACCGCTTATAAGAATCAAAAACAGTAAAAACAAACGTGATTCTTATAAGCGGAAATCACTGTACCTTGATGGTATTGTTGTAACCCTAATGAGTTACATGATGAATTTTAGTATTTTATGCATTTACTAGCTGAAAACCCGCGCTTCGCTACGGAGTACATTGAAATTAAATACAACGGTCAGTGTATGCAATTAATTCCAAAAAAAAATAAATATATATATATATTTATAATAAATACGACGATCAATATATACAATTGATGTAAAAAAAAACATATTTATAAAAAAATCGTAAGGGATATTTTTATAGACAAAATAAAGTCCAATCGTCTGACGCATTAGCAAGAAAAAAAAAATTTTTTTTGTCTATTTTTTTTTTTTACGTGACGATAAATTTATTTAAAGTACCAGAAAAAGAAATCACGTGATCAGCATTTAATAAATTGAATTCTAAAAATTAATCTTTAAAAATTCACCAAAAATCAGGAAATAGAGGTAAAAATTCGAAAAAAATTTCATTTTGAAGGAATTTTCATGATCTTTCTCGTGATATAAATTTTATAACCCTCAATGTATTATTTTAAATGCAAACGTAAAAAAAGTTTAAAAAACAGCTTAAAAATTTAATTTAAAAAATCTAAGAAGAATTTTTGAAAAATCTTTCTTAGTGCACTCCTACACTATTAGAAGAATGGCCATGCAAAATTTCAGCCCTTTAGGTCCAGCGGTTTGGTCTGTGCGTTTTATGTCAGTCAGTCAGTCAGTGAATGAATGAGTCAGTTACGGAACTGTTTTATATATATAGATTAACAGACATTTTGCTCTTCGTTTTTGCCTGAATTGAGATGTGATATACTGCGTGCCTTATGTATAGATAACTAAAACTTCCAGATTAACGCATACCGGAGTTCCACATTAAAACGCATGACATCAGTTTCTGCCCTTGTAGACATTCAGCGACGTTACACCAAAATGCCCTGTACAAAATGTGATAAAACACTCTTTGATGAGCTCACTCAATTAGTTCTCGAAAGAATGAATAATTATCAATTCCGACTCATGAATTATCAGTAACACAAACAGACGGAGGCGTATCAATTACCTCTAAATATTAAATATCGCAAAAACAATTCAGCTCATTCAAATTGCTTCTCAAAAGACTGAAGAATTATAAATTCTAATTCATGAATAATCAATAGCACGAAAAGGCTGGAGAATTTGATTAAATTATCTTTTATCTCTAAACGTGTGTCTTAATTTTGGCGAAATTTCCGAACTACTTTGAATTCTTTATAACCAAGAGCTGTAGGTGACCCAGTAGCTTACGGGTAATCTAGTTCTTTATCAATCGATCGGACTGAAAAATTAATCTGTGATTTATCATCAACATTTTTTTTCTAATTATCCACCGTTCCAAAAGATGGGGGGGGGGGGGTCTAAATTATTAACCCTTGAAAAGTATTTCGTTTCAAATTTCGAGTAAATAATGTCATTTGTGCGTTTTTTGTGTTAGTGCGTAAAACTTAATTACAACAAATCACCCAGTCATTTATATTTCAGTTATAAATTATTCGTTTAAAATTATTTAGCACAATGAATTAAAAAATGAGTTAACTTACTCAAACTACAGGTAAAAGTAAAATTTATTCCTTTAGTGATGTAACATGAGACACTGGACAATCTATTGATTTTAGTGTTGATTTAGGCGCAGTGGCCCTGTTGCCAAAGGCAGCAAGCCAGTCATCTGAACATCACCGGTTCGATCCGGTCGCTGATAAATCCACTGCCGTGTTCACTAATGGCGGCCGGTGCACGAAATATCTGTCACGGTTGCAATATATATATATATATATATACATACACACACAGTGGAATCTCGATCGATCGTTTTCGGATCCATCGTTTTTCCGTATGTGTCGTTTATTTTATCCAGTCCCAACGATCATATTGCTTTGTTATGTTAATCGTTTTCCCGCATTTATCGTTCATTTCAATCGGTCCCTTGAAAAACGATAGATCAAGATTCCCCTGTATATATATATATATATAAATATATATACACACACACACATATATATATATATATATATATATATATATATATATTTTCAGTAATACCTTCACATATTTATTAATGTATATAAGGGTATATATATACATGGAGAGTCAAAAGTTCGTAAAAACTTTAAATCTGATCAGCAGAAAGAAAGTTAGGGGCCTAAATGTTGAGCTGATGCTTCACCTTTTCAATTTTTCCTCTGTCAACCATAGTCAAGTAACCATAGCAACACATCAAACGATATTTTCATTTATTATCAGTAAAACATTTAATATTTTAAAGATTCAAGTGGAGGAGGTATTGATAAATACAAAAAGGATTTTTAAACATTTAAGGTTTTATAGAAGAAAATTACATTTGGAACTACGCTTTTTATGGGACATTTAAGGTAAAAAAAAATTTTTACAATTTATTGGCTATCAACTGGAAATTTATTAGTATTATATTACGGAACTTTATTTAACTTATAAACTTTATGTTTTTGAGTTTATGTACAATTTTATGCACAATTTGTGTGAATCGAACTTGAATTATTGAACTTTATTCAAAAATCAGCGTGTTTCATTGAAACTGAAATTTATTGATTATTTCGAATAGGCCTATGTTTGTTCCTTTATAAGTGAAAAATTATTGATTCAATTTAGCTGAAATTTTGTATAGATATAGATGATAGTTCATATTAAAACATAGGCATATTATTTTATGAAAATCGGGCAACGCCGGGTACTTCAGCTAGTTAATATATAAAGGTATTACTAAATATAAATATATTTCTCATTCGTGACTTGAGCCAACGCCGGACTCACTCCCATCAACTTGAAAGGAAATGAAGTTAATTGGATGTTAAATTGCGTTTAACTTTTCAATCCCGTTCCGGCCGATAGATGGCTGCACCAGTCTACAAATCAAAATTAACTGAATGTAACTGAAAGTTAATTCAATTCTGCTAGAAGATGGCTAAAAGTATCAAAAAAATGCATTGTCACCGTGTTTTGAGCTATTCTAAAAGTTTCAAATGTTTAGTTAGTCGGGAAGTTAGTTAAAAATCGATTGCAAGGTTTGTACTAGACAAACACACAAACACACACACAAACAAACAAGAAAGCGAGTTAATAAAAACATGGAATAAATACAAGATAAAAAGAACTTTTTATATACCATGTTTTTAAATTTTCTGTTGAATCATATATACTTGACAATTCTAAGCATCAATAAATACTTTTTAAAAACTTTTTTTGATGAATTTTCCCATCAACTTGAAAGAAAAGGAAGTTAATTGGAAGTTAACTTGCATTTGACTTGTTTGACTTCTTGCATTTGACTAGTTCCCTTTCCGGCCAATAGATGGCTGCACCAATCTACAAAACTAAATTAACTGAAAATAACTGAAAAGTAATTTTATTCGGCTGAAAGTGGGCTAACAGTATTAAAAAAACGCATTGCCATCGTGTTCTGAGCTATTCTAAAAGTTTCAAATGTCTAGCTAGTCGGGAAGTTAGTTAAAAATCGATTGCGAGATTTGTACTAGACAAACACACACACAAACAAATACACAAGAAAGCAAGTTAATAAAAACATGGTAAAATTGGAACATGGTAATAAGTGAAATTCCACTCATTCACTCAGTGATCACTGAATCTCTCGAACCATAAATTCTAGGAATTTGAAATTTTGCAGTCGTGAAACATATCTCAAGCAAATTTCAAACAAGAATAGGATTTATCCCCTTTGTAATGTCAGATAAAGTATTACATAATTATAGTCACGAGATATTAACTTCAAGAGTG
>OU015503.1:117918535-118003535 GCA_907164885.2 Dolomedes plantarius | reverse complement strand
GTATCAACGCCCAGCAAAAACTATTGGAGATACAGATATCAAAATTTAGGAGCTTATTACTTTTGTGCTGAAGGCGTCATTTAAGAAGCGATTTTTCAAAATTCGCCCCCCAAGGGGGAGGAGGGGGGCAAAACGTGTTTTTTACATATTCCTTTATATCTCAAAGAAGAAAATCGATATCCATAAGATTCTTGCTTTAAAATGTAAGAAACATGAATACCTAAAAACCAATTTCAGGATTATTCAAAATTCGTCTCCCAAGGGGGAGAGGGGGGCTAAACGTCTTCTTACGTGTTTTATCTATATATATAAAGGAATCAACACCCAGCAAAAACTATTGGAGATACAGATATCAAATTTGAAGAGCTTATTACTTTTGTGCTGAAGGCCTCATTTAAGAAGCGATTTTTCAAAAATCGCCCGCCAAGGGGGGGGAGGGGGGCAAAACGTGTTTTTTACATATTCCTTTATATCTCAAAGAAGAAAATCGATATCCATAAGATTCTTGCTTTAAAATGTAAGAAACATGAATACCTAAAAACCAATTTCAGGATTTTTCAAAATTCGTCTCCCAAGGGGGAGAGGGGGGCTAAACGTGTTCTTACGTGTTTTATCTATATATATAAAGGAATCAACACCCAGCAAAAACTATTGGAGATACAGATATCAAATTTTAAGAGCTTATTACTTTTGTGCTGAAGGCGTCATTTAAGAAGCGATTTTTCATAAATCGCCCCCCAAGGGGGGGGGGAGGGGGGCAAAACGTGTTTTTTACATATTCTTTCGTATCTCAAAGAAGGAAATTGATGCCCATAAGATTCTTACTTTAAAATGTAAGGAACACGAATACCTTAAATCCAATTTCAGGATTTTTTAAAATTTGGCCCCAGGAACGGGGAGGGGGGCTTAACGTGTTTTTCACGTATTCCTTCATATCTCAAAGAAAGAAACAGATATCCATAAGATTCTTGCTTTAAAATGTAAGGAACACGAATACCTTAAATCCAATTTCAGGATTTTTAAAATTTGGCCCCATTGGGGGGGGGGAGGGGGCAAAACGTATTTTTTACATATTACCTCATATCTCAAAGAAAGAAACAGATATCCATAAGATTCTTGCTTTAAAATGTAAGGAATATGAATACCTAAAAACCAATTTAAGGATTTTTCAAAATTCGGCCCCCAAGGGGGTTAGGGGGGCTAAACGTGTTTTTACGTGTTTTTTACATATTCCGTCATATCTCAAAGAAGGAAACAGATATCCATAAGATTCTTGAATTAAAATGTAAGAAACACGATCAATGTCACGATTTTTCGACATTCGCTTTAGATTTTGAAAAAATTGCTAGAAACAATCCAATAATTTATATTTCCTATATATCACCATTTTGAACACCAAATTGGTGGTAGGAGAAAAGAGAGAGATCAACCTTAATTAAATGAAGTGTGGAAAGGTGTGTGTGTGTGAATTGTATATATTTCGGTTGTTAGTACGTATACATCTAGAGCTCAGGTTAACTCCATTCATTTTTATTATCCTGGGCAACGTCAGGTAATTCTTTGTTTATGAAACCAGCGATTTTCACAAGGGTTTACGGGGAAGCCCTCAAACTCCTCGAAGGGCCGGGATCCAGTGGGTTATCAAAATTGAAAGAAACATTTTAATGCTGACATTAGCATGGGGGGGGGGGGTTATTATAATATGCTGATGGGATGATGACCAGTGTAGAGGGGTATAGATTGCCATAAAATACAAATATACATATCATACAAGTAAGCTTTATTAAGGGTTCACCCGTGCAACGCCGGGTATATAAAGCTAGTTTATTTATATATATAAAACAGTTCCGGAAATGACTGACTGACATATAACGCACAGACCAAACCGCTGGACCTAAAGGGCTGACATTTTGCATGGAGATTCTTCTTATAGTGTATGGGTGCACTATATATATATATATATATATATATATATATATATATATATATATATATATATATATATATTTGTATATATATATGTATATATATATATATGTATATATATATTTGTATATATATATGTATATATATATATATGTATATATATATATATATATATATATATATATATATATATATATATATATATATATATATATATATGTATATATATGTATATATATATATATATATATATATATATATATATAGGGTGGGCGAAAAGTCCTTGACACATTTCAGCTACCTCGATACACAATTCCCTCAGCGATGGACTGGACGAGATGGTCCACTAGTATGGCCACCTAGGTCTCCAGATTTAACTCCGCTTGATTTTTTCTTGTGGGGATATGTCAAGGACAAAGTCTTCGCTTCGAAAATGACCGACATTACACAGCTCAAGACACGGATCATCGAAGTCACAGGAGCTAGACGTCACTTCTAGATGTGACACGACCTACGAAAGATGCCCATATCGAAATTTGGTAACAAGAAACTTATTATGTAAGGGTAACTATTAAAAAGTTTTTCATATAAAATGTCATTCTATGGACTTTTGGTCCTGTGGCGCCTTCTTTTGGTAGCAGTTCGAAATTTTCTGTTGATAAAAAAAACTTAACATTCTATTAAAGAAGTGACCGCAAACTGAACTCTTTTATTGCAATTTCTATTTTATATATTATTTTCTGAAATATGTCAAGGACTTTTCGCCCACCCTATTCATACGGTTTACTTCACACGATATTTTCTCTTCTTATGATATTTTGAAAATAATACCGTCGAATTTCTTTGAAGCGTAATTTTTCTTACGGATTTCGAGACACAAGGTAGACGTTTATATTTGGATATCCTGCATACACAAACGGAAAATCCCTCGTTTCATGTAACTCTCAAAATGGATTTTCATAGATTTACGTCAAATATTGAATCATATAGCGGTTTATGCCCGATACAGGGAATTGGATTGTTCCATGAGTTGTGAGAAATGCTGCGTGTGTGTTTCAATCTTTTGAAGTAAAGGAAACTTTTTATTCCATCTATGCATTACATTTCCTCTTTGATGCACGTTATCTACGGGGAGAAGTGGAATTTTCAATACCAGACTTGCTTTTATTGGAAGTGTTATATTTTTTGAAAATATTAAGTTGTCGTAGGGGGTATTTTTGGCAGACAGATATATTTTAATAAATATATGTATGAATAGTGACTATAAATATAAAATTGTTTTAAAATGTAGATTACAGGCTATTTAAGGAAACACCTATGGAAGTTCTGGGGATATATTGTTGTTGGGGTTGTTTCTAATGCCCCCTGGCGGGAAGTATTTCAAACCAGGTCCATTTTGGTGCGACTATATTGGTGTGAAACTTTTCTTAAGGACTATTTATTTGGAAGTAATAATAGTGAATAGGAAGTAATAATAGTCATAATTACAAGATAAAAAGAACATTTTATATACCATGTTTTTAAATTTTCTGTTGAATCATATAAACTTGACAGTTCTATGTATTAATAAATACTTTTTTAAAATTTTTTTGATGAATTATCCCATCAACTTGAAAGAAAAGGAAGTTAATTGGAAGTTAACTTGCGTTTAACTTTTCGTTCCCGTCCCGGCCGATAGATGGCTGCTCCAGTCTACAAAACAAAAGTAACTGAAAAAGAATTCAAACCTGCTTAAAGATGGCTAAAAGTATTAAAATAATGCATTGTCATCGTGTTCTGAGCTATTCTAAAATTTTCAAATGTCTAGCTAGTCGGGAAGTTAGTTAAAAATCTATTGCAAGATTTGCACTGGACAAACACACACACAAACAAACAAGAGAGCTAGTTAATAAAAACATGGTAATAAAAATGAAAATTACTAGCTCTCAAAAGAGTTTGTTGGCTTCAAGATTTAACCAAGCACCAAGGTGCTATTCACACTTCTCAACAACCCTCTTAACTTTATAATGGCATCACATGGATCGGTGCTACCTCCAATTTAACCGATTACTTTTTTGGGCAACATTCGTGGGGATCGTACCTTCTCCCAACCTCTCTGACCTCATAGAGGGACTTTACAGTCTACGGATTTCACGTGCCAATATCCGGCCTAGACACAATCTGGAGATATTCTTACGAGCCACGTGTGATTTCTCAGCTAGATGTTACACCCCCTACCTTCTCGTTGCCCGTCAAAATTACGCGATAAGGTTTCGTCCTCTAATTCTCGTGCCCGTGAAATTTCCGGACTGGGGTTTTCAAAAAAGTAACGCACCAAAATTATTAAAAACAATACATTTCATTTGCCCTGGAAAAAAATTATTTCTTATTTTACATACCAGATGGCAGTACCAGTCTATTTAAACTGCAATTATAAATAGACTGGTGCTGCCATCTACAGGCTATAAGAGTCTCCTTAAATAGCCTGTAATCTACATTTTAAAACTATTTAAATTTATAGGGACTATTCATACATATATTTATTAAAATATGCTGCTCCATACTGGCGCGACTATATTGGTGTGAAACGTTTCTTAAAGATTATTTATTTGGAAGTAATAATTCAATATGAAAATTAGGGATGGTTTTTTTTTTAAACTAGATGGAATCCTCCGGAAAAAATTGGTACATTTTTTACTATTTTCTTAAAAATCGTGTGATCGTTAAGGGGTTATGGAGAATTTATTTTTCAATTCTCGACTTGGATTCAAATATATTTTTTTTATAAGTTGTACTCCGTAATAGGTAAAGAAATTTTTTTGCATTTCTGTCTTATTTATTTTTGAAATTTCGTCCACTAAAGGAAATTATCGGCATTTATAGCACACTATATCATATTTTTTGATCGAATAATTCAAATGTAAAAATATTACTTTTTAAGAACGAAAAAAATTCTCAAGCGAAAAATTTCTTTCTCTATTACAAAGTATAATTTATGTTAAAAAAATGATTTTAAATAGAAGTCGACAATCATTTTCTCTATAGGTTAACACTAAGCTAAGTAAATCCAATATGGCTGCCACGCGGTAGCCTAGACACTGAAAGTCGTCAGAAATATTAAGATTTTTTTAATATTCATTTCTTTCTCAAAGGGTCTTCATAAATTTTACAGACATTTTAGAATATTTTTAAATATTCTAAATTACCTCAAATTTCTCTATGCAAATCGTATATAATGAAAGGCTTTAGATGCTTATTTTTCAAGATCTCTACTTTGTCTTTGAAAATTTTTCCTGAAAAATGGCGAAGAAAAAAAAATAGTGATTGAAAACTCAATTCTGTCGTCGTTTTATGTGTATAAAAAAAAGAAGCTTTTTTAAATCTCAACTTTTTCTCACTTTATTTCCGGCTTTTTTTTAAAGATAACATTGTTTCTGTTGTAGCTTGCCTTTCTTTATGATTGTATGCCGCTTGAATTTTATTCTTTTCTAATTCAGTCTCATGATTTAGACAGTTTCGAGAAATGTAAAATCCAGGGAAAATTATCTCGTTTTTATAGCATAATGCAAAAAAAAAAAAAAAAAAAAAAAAAAAAAAAACGATTAAGTCGTGTAACATTTTTTTTCCTGGATAAACTCCTTTGTTACTGTTTTCAGTAATATTTTTTGCATAAAAATTTACATTAAACAAATGGGCTTCGAAGCATTTTGTTTTCTGTATTCTAGACTTTAGTGGTTGCACTGAAATCTTGAACAGGTTTGTTTTCAAACAAGTATGATAGCTATTACAATCCAATAAATTAAAATTACACTTTTTTTATCCCAGGTTAGAATAACTTTTTTTGAAATTTTAGCTTAAAAATATTTACTATGCATAATCAAATGTTCCCTCTAGATGGCGCCACCTTTATACCAAGGAATCAAATATAAATTGTTAAAATTTTAGCTTAAAATTTTTTTTGTGAGGAGTGTATCTCGAAAAATTCCCTCAAGCCCTAAGGTGACTGCCTACGTTCGGAGCCAATTTTTTTAAAAAAATTGTTTTTTTAAAGGATTTTTTGATCTTTTATGGTAAAATAGCATTTAAAAATAAAAAATGAAAAAAAAAACTTGTCCGTAAATACCATACTTTTTTATAAATTGGTCAATTTGGAGTAATTTTTAATGACATTTAGCTAAAACGCCTATCACTCTGCACAAAATTCTAATGCTACTATTTTAATTTCCTTCTCACACATGATACATATAACAGTTATCTTCAAAATGACCCTCAATCTAAGAGAAATTTTAAAATGCAAACATAATACAGACAATTTCATGTTCCAATATGAAAATTTTCCCCAATTCGTCGTTCCTTTCCTTATAAAAAACAGCCCCAAACAAAAAACTATTTATTATACATCAATTATTGTGCGTCATCTCATTAACAATAGCATCTAAAACATTTCCTGAAAATTTCATCAAATTATATGCATTATTATGTGAGATATCATGATAACGGTAGAGATTTGTGCTAAAAAACATAATTCTGCGAAAGACGCATTTAAAGTTGTGTGTCACTTCAATTTTGTATCAGACGATGTTTTTAAAAATAACTATAACTCTGCTTCTAATTAATGTAGAGTGAAAATGAAAACGGTTTTGAAGAGAGAAAAGATTGAATTGCACGATTCTTGCAAAAAATTAAATTGATCAAAATAGTCAAAAAATGGCATTTTTAACGTAGGCAGTCCCCTAAAATCTGGGGAAATTTAGGATCATGTTCTATGAAAAAAAAATCAAAGCGTACAGCCACCTGTATCAGGTTCTAATCCCGAGCTCGTTATGGATATCCTGGGCCGAGCCCGATTAAGAAGATTCTTGACTATAGGCACAACTTGGGATGGGGTCCCCCTAACACTGATGTGGGCGTAAAATTTCCAAAATTGACACACAGAAAAAATAATAATGAATCATTGTGAAATTACCGTTTTACCAAGAATTGGCTATTTGAAGAGTTAGAAGCCTAGAACATTATCAAATAACAAAAAGCAATACAATATATTAACTTCATCATTAAAACACCAATACAATGCAACCATAAAAACTTATTAATCCCTTAAATGCACTATAACATACATATGATAAACTATACATATAACTATACATGTGATGAACCAATCAATCAAATTTTAATGAATATATAAAAGAAATTGCTATTAAAAAAGATAAAATTGAAAAAAAAAATTGAAATGTATTTTTTTTTCTTTTTTTCTTTTAAAATAAAAAATTTTTTGGGGGGTGCAACATTCTGGGGTCCCTTGGCCCGGGCCTAATGGAAAATCAGGGCCTGGCACATAATTAAATTTTTACCATGTTTTTATTTAACTTGCTTTCTTGTGTGTTTGTGTGTATGTTTGTCTAGTACAAATCTTGCAATCGATTTTTAACTAACTTCCCGACTAGCTAGACATTTGAAACATTTAGAATAGCTCAGAACACGATGACAATGCATTTTTTAAATATTTTTAGCCATCTTTAAGCAGAATTAAATCGATTTTCAGTTATTTTCAGTTAATTTTGTTTTGTAGACTGGTGCAGCCATCTATTCGCTGGAAAGGAAACGAAAAGTCAAACGCAAGTTAACTTCCAATTAACTTCATTTTCTTTCAAGTGGATGGGATAATTCATCAAAAAAAATTTTTAAAAAGTATTTATTAATACATAAAATTGACAAATTTATATGATTCAACAGAAAATTTAAAAACATGGTAT
Source organism: Dolomedes plantarius (assembly GCA_907164885.2). NCBI lineage: Eukaryota > Metazoa > Arthropoda > Arachnida > Araneae > Dolomedidae > Dolomedes > Dolomedes plantarius. The sequence goes on along the minus strand of OU015503.1, from coordinate 117,995,877 downwards.
ATAAAAAGTCTTTTTATCTTGTAATTATTAAAAAATCACGTTTTCAATTTCTTGACTACTAGATACGTCACCTAGCTATTGCTAGATTACTTTTCATCCCCCCCCCTTTAGGTCCTGTCAGTTTACTCATCCTAGGAAGGGGTTGTCAGGGGGATGAATGGGCGAAGTACGCCGGGAGGCATATTACCATTCCTTACTTGAATTCACTCCATTACATCGTATGCCGGCTGCTGATTGGTCAATTGAGTTTGCATCGGCAATTGCCATAATATTTGATCCCAAGCGCATTTTAAATGAAATAAATGCTAAAATATATTTCTTCGTTGCTTTCATTTCGATAATTGCATTATATTTGATCCTAAGCGTATTTTAAATGAGATAAAATCTATTTTTAGTTGCTTTCATCTTTATATATTTTATACGCCATATTTTACAAGGAACGTGAATTTTTTAAGTGGCGCCACCTATTAATGTAAAAGTAATTTAAAATGACAAGCTATTTGTAAAAGAAATTTTCGCCATAAATGCCTTCATATTTCTTTTTTTTGTGCATGGAAAATTTTAAGAAATCACCAATTTCCGTAGTAATTTCACTGTAAAATTTTAGGAGTAGAATAAAATAGAGTAAATATTACTCAAAATTGAATTTTTTCTTAAATTTAAATGTTGAATTAAAAAGAAGGAAAGATATTTTCTTTTTTTTTTAAATTTAAATGTTGAATTTTAAAAAAATGAAAGCTTTATTTATTTTTAAATTTAAATGTTGAATATTAAAAAAATGAAAGCTTTATTTATTTTTAAATTTAAATGTTGAATATTAAAAAAATGAAAGCTTTATTTATTTTTAAATTTAAATGTTGAATTTTAAAAAAATGAAAGCTTTATTTATTTTTAAATTTAAATGTTGAATATTAAAAAAATGAAAGCTTTATTTATTTTTAAATTTAAATGTTGAATTTAAAAAATATTTTGTTTATTTTTTTAAATTAAAATCTTAATTGCAAGATACAAATTATGTATTTTTTGCTGTTTTGCACACTTTAGTTTTTTAACCTTACTCTTAAAAAATAAAAATTATAAACATTCTTCTAAAAATTACCAAAAATAGTGATGGGATTCTTAAAAAACAGACATGCTTTCATAAGCATCAGCGCACCAAATACATAAATACCGATGTAAACACAATTGACCAATCAGCAGCCGCCAAAAGACGTAATGGCGTGAATTCATGTAAGGAATGGTAATATGCCGCCGGGAGATAATCAATCTCCTGGTAGAGTCACCTTAGCCGTGAAGGCCATGCCAGATAAACACTATCAAGGAATTCGAGGTCTCGTCAGTGTTTCTCCCTGTACTCAGGTTCCTAGGTCAAAATGTAGCTGCACCATTTTCCCCTTCGCTATGGTCTTTAGAGGTCCGAGTCCGATATAGTCTGCCGTGGCTGGTCTTCGGTCTGGCCATACAAGAAGTATGCGCTTCGAGAACTCTATAAAGGTACAATTCCCCCTCCCCCCTTGTTCCGGTTCTGCTGCTCCATCCCCCATTGTGGACTGTTTAGGTATCCCCGTCAGCATGCTTCAAGAACCTAAGGATATCGATAATTATAAAATATGGGGAACAAAGTAAGACATGCCTCATCTTCATCGGACTTTATGTTTTTTTTTTTTATATATTTTTTATTTTATGTTTTGTGGAAAAGTATTGACTTTTTCATGTTCAGATCACGATAACTCGCCAAAAATTAATCGTAGAATTTTGATCTTTTTACAATCTAAGACTACAGACATTTCTCTTTCAAACTACACCTCATTTGTTTAAAAATATTGTAAAACAGACTAATATTTTCATAAAAAATGAAACTCAGTTTTTCAAGAAATATCGTCCCCTACGTGGATGTAATATCGATTCTCCTCGAGTTTTTAATCTTACAAAGAAAATATTTACGTCATCTGGAAGCTGAAAGCTTTCTTATTCATATAAACCTCATTTCATGTCTCTATCTTAAATTATCGATTTTCAATTGAATTTTATAGCTGATACTTCAGTTGCACGTATTCCGCGTGAAGAAACGCCCTTTGCATTAAGGGTGACAACAGTAAATGGATGGAAGCTGTTACATTACCCGAGAATCATCCCTATGTATCTCGCTATTAGCCATAACAGAGGAGCGAGCGTTCTGTAAAAAATTGAGGGGTTTACATCTCCAAAATATTTTAAGAATACCAAGTTTCTTTTAAATCGAAAAACCTCCTCTCCATGATCTCTTTCGTGGAAGCAGATACGTCTCTGCATCTCTCAGTAGAAAAAGTTTAATTATAACCACTCTATAAATTGCTTATTTTTCATACAGTACACTACTAATTGTCATTCAGGATTGGAGTATATGATTAATCGCATCATGCTCTAACAGAGTGCTCCGCGTAATTATCTAGTTTCGGCAGAGCAAAATACTTCCCAGACAAAAAATAAACTAACGAAACAAAATATGCAATTCCCTTAAGGGTAAAAAAACGTATCTGATATCTAATTTTAATTTAATTGGATGCCTTCAGACTATGAAATGCTTGTTATTAATTCTTCTTTTTTACTAGTTGCGGTAAAAATAAGAAGAAAAAAAAACCCTGCAGTTGTACTTAATACAACATTTTAGCTATCTTTCGTTTACAATTACTAAGCATTTTATGTATTTTTTGCAACGAAAATGATAACCAAACACGCAATTATATCTAATTGTGGTATATCACTCATCCCTCTATCCAGTAATCATCTTTTGGTTTTCATTTACAATGAATGCAATAGCAAATATCACAAGAGTGAGAAATGCCGATTTTTCGAATACAAACTGTGATGATAATCGCAACAAAAACACAGTGTTAAAGAGTTGAATACTAGAGAGGACGCAAATTTGCGATTTTACTAGGTAAATGAACCAAACGATCGGGTTACCATAGAGACGTTTTTTTTTTTTTTTACTCTGCATTGTTTCTGTGAAGTTTTGTTTTTTGAGTGTGGCAATATTTAATGTATTCTATTATATATGTATTAGAAGTGAGTTCGTTGATGTTCTTAATGAATAAAGGTTAGCCCTAATTATTAATGTAAAAAATAAAACATTCGAACGGGAATCTTTGTATATGTAAGAAGAAGACTAATTTATGATGCCTAAAATCCTAGATGAAGAAAATATGATCTTTGGATAATTTATGTAAAAGAAAAAAGGTTTTTGATATTAGGTCGAATACGAAAGAGCGCGATCGAAGTACGCGTATGATGGAATGTCGTAATATACTTGTATTGCAGAAATTGTCTTAAGGTAAGCTTAGCTTGTTTGATTTGATCCTATCTTCAATAGACAGAATAAATTGTGAATTTTTTACATTAATTTACTAGCTGTTAAAGTAAAAATGGCTAATGTTGAATTATTGGGTACTTACGAATTATCCCGTCGACAGATTTCGACAAACAAAAATTATCGCCAAATGGTGTGATTTAGCGCCAATAATGGTTAAATAGTTTGTCGTGCCTGGCGGTTCTCTACCAGAGAAGGGGACGCCGCTGTGGGGGCCATAGGTGGGGGGGGGGATGACCCACGGTGATCAGCCTGTGTTGGGGAGTTGGAGAGAGACAGACGACATAGTACTTAAAAGTTACTGAGAATATTTTAAGAACAACTATCCTTAAAGATTTGGTATAACTTTGTCAGACGCAACTACCTGCCAAGTTTGGCGATTTAGTGTATGGCGTGGTAACCTTGCGATTTTGACGAGATTTTGCTTTTTGCGGATTTAGTCGTGGGCGGTTGTGGCAGTGATTAGAATGAGAGTTTAAATTTAATAATAAATAATGATATTTAAAATTTTGATTGTTTTCTTAATTTTTCTACATTAGCGCAGAGTTGATAATTTTATATTCTTGTTTGAAGATATAATACATGCGCAGTTTGTATATTAAATACAAATTGAATATTTATTTTGTATATTTATTTTCTTGTTTGCATATAAACATTATGCATTTGCATATAACTTTTCGCGAAAGGGGGTGCGTTGGCGCAAAAAATTTTTGGCGCCAACTTTTCGCCAAAGTCTGGCAAAGCTGTTCCAAAGATTTTTGATTTTTTTTTTTTTTTTTTTTTTTTTGGGGGGGGGGTGAGGAATTTGGTCACCGAATAATTTAGTGTACTACACCGATATCGAATGACTTTGGTTCGATTTAAGTAGACAATAACAAAAAAAATATTTTAATAATTTTAATGTTAATTTAATGTTTAATTATTATTTCCATTTGGGAAAGTGAAGAATCGCCCACTGCTTGGCGAGTTTTTTCAAAATCGCCAACTCGGCGAGCTCTCGCATCTTGTCTCTTATAGTTGCAACCTCTCCAGAAGACACTACGCAAGCGCCCGACTTTTAAAATGGCGAAAAACTAAAATAAATACAAAAAAGCAGTTCAAAAAATCTTTTAAGCTGATAATCATTGCAAAAACATGGTAATTTTTAAAACTTTAAGCCTGGCCACACACCGGATGCAACAAAACATTGCGCAACGTTTCTGTTTCTAGCTTTCTGTACCGGACGCATCGTCTGCAATGTAATCAAAGGGGAGTACCACACACCGGATGCAACATTGTTTTGATACACGTCGCGTCATTTCGGAAACGTTGCTGCATCAAAAGTGTATGTTTCTTTGACCGATGTTTCTCGACACAGCTGGTGAAACATTTCATCTGCGCATGTGCGGGAACACTCGCATTTTATTTTCATTAAGGGGACAGTGGACCTTGAAACCTAACTTTTTTTTTTGGAATGGATTTCCTTGAAATTTGAATATGTGATTAGTACCATAGATATGTAAAAGTGGTTAAAATTTAAAGATGAAATATTAATAATTTATGAATTATTAATTATATCAAAAATTGGCCTAATTATAAATGTTCCATACGCAATTCTTTTGCATATAATACGGTAATTTTTATTTACAGGATACCTTATAGAACTAACGATGAAACTTATCGCTTATTTTAAGCATTCATTAAAAATATAAAGAGAAAAGAGTAATAACAGTGAAAACACCCTTTTTATTACGCAAAATACCTATAAATCGTGTTTTCAAGTACAAAATTTAGAAATTCTGAGCTACGAAGCATATTTTTTTTTCAATAAAATTCATTTGATATGCAGTTAAGTATATAAAACTTAAATTTCATAGCAATACGATAATTAGAAATGCGCCTGGAGCAGTTTGAATATTCGTATGACATGAAATTTTTTATTTTGAGAAAAACACATTTAAAGTTATTGCTATTAGTAACCACATAATATCTAAATGAAATACAAATGCCTATAACTAGGAAAGTAATCACAGAAATTAAAAATTCTTTTTGCGACACATTCCTACTCGTCCGTAGTTTCACAATTCAATAAAATAAAAAAATCGAATTTTTGGACAAATTTCACAATTTTGAAAGTCCACTGTCCCCTTAATGCTTCGTGTTGAGGATTTTTGCATTATTATAATAAAAAGAGACGCAGGTTGATGCTGACAAGTTGATAGTTCTTGTTCACGCAAGGCCAGAAATTTATGATTTTAGAGCAAAGGACATCCACAACCAAGATGTAATAAATAAAATTTGGCAAGATATAGCTGAGGAATTGAATATTCCAAGTATGTACCACACCAATTTATCACATTTAATCGAATAAACCTTGCCCTCAAGTAATCCAGACACCCCCATTTTTTAAGATATTGGTAAGAAAGAAAAATAGCGTTGCGTCACTCAGGGCCAGATCTAGGGAGGCGCAAGCAGGGCATCTGCCCAGAGCGGCAAATTTGAGGGGCGGCAAAATTGGTACAAGGAGGAAAAAAAATGCGTTTAAGTTGTTTTTTATTGATTTTTTTAAATCTATATATATATAACAGTTCCGTAACTGACTCATTCATTCACTGACTGACTGACTGACTGACATACAACGCACAGACCAAACCGCTGGACCTAAAGGGCTGACATTTTGCATGGCGATTCTTCTTATAGTGTAGGGGTGCACTAAGAAAGATTTTCAAAAATTCTTCTTAGATTTTTTTAAATTAAATTTTTAAGCTGTTTTTTAAACTTTTTTTACGTTTGCATTTAAAATAATACATTGAGGGTTATAAAATTTATATCACGAGAAAGATCATAAAAATTCCTTCAAAATGAAAATTTTTTCGAATTTTTACCTCCATTTCCTGATTTTTGGTGAATTTTTAAAGATTAATTTTTAGAATTTAATTTATTAAATGCCGATCACGTGATTTCTTTTTCTGGTACTTTCAATAAATTTATCGTCACGTGTGTAACAACTAAATAGACAAAAAAAATTTTTTTTCTCTTTCTAATGCAGCAGACGATTGGATATTATCCCCAAAAAATGCATATCCCTTACGATTTTTTTATAAATATATATATATAGATAGATATATATTTTACATCAATTGTATACATTGATCGTCGCATTTATTATAAATATATATATATTTATTTTTTGGCATAAATTGCATACGTTGACCGTTGTATTTAATTTGAATGTACTCCGTAGCGAAGCGCGGGTTTTCAGCTAGTATTTTATAAGATAGTATGTTTTTCTTAGATTTAAAAGTAGATACATATTTGTCTTTCTTTTGTTACTGCTCTTTATATTAATACGTTTACAAAACAAAAAAGCTTTTGTTATTCAACAATGTTATTAAAAGTTATTCCGTAATGTTATTAAAAGCCTTTCTTCTGGAGGTATACTCTTCCGGTAGTTGGTGTTCTTTTTTCGAATCTTGTCTTCAACAAGTACCAAGAGATAATCAAACGTAGGTATGCTTAACCTACAATAATTGCAAAACTTATCTGGGTCATTTCTAAGTTCTTTAATAAAACTGCCAATGTGTCTTTTTTTATTGATTGGATGAATCCAACAGCTTCTTTCTGGTTTTTCATCCAAACATTGTATAAATTGCCACAAAAGAATAGCTACTTCTACTTCCTCACTTGCCATATATCACCCACAATTATGACAAAATTATGATTTCCCAAAACTGAACACTTCCCTCAACAAAGAACAAAGTACTGCAGACCTCTTCAACTCCCGTGTTCTTACTACTGATGAAATATCAAATCAACTTAGCGTTGCGAGTCAAAATGTATCGCCATTTTCCACGATAAAACATTTTGGTTGCGCAACGTCTAGCAACAGAGAAGTTGCGCAATGTTTTGTTGCGTTCGGTGTGTGGCCCGGCTAAGACGTTACCAAACACAGAAAAATCAAAATGCTTTGTACAAAACTATTACAAAAAACTATTGTAAACTATTGTATACTCTTGTTTTACTTACCTTAATTGTAAAAAAAAAATTTCAGGTAATCTCTTCTAATGAACTACCGCGGGTTATTCACGTAGGATTACTCATCGTTGCTTGACATTACAAATCGAAGAACCTTGTGGTGCAAATTAACACTACTCTTTCTGGCAAACCCACGAAACACGCCAAATATTTTGCGCTAAAAACGGCTTGGCGAGAAACAGTATCATGTTCTTCATACTTACCGTATTATTTTTTAATTTATATTTTGCAAAATTAAATTTCTGTGTAATTCATACGATATTAACGATGCGATGTTTCACCAGGCGACAAAAGAAAAATGTCACCAATTCAAAATATCGCCAATTGGGTCCTATATCGAAGCTGTTCCAACAGGCCTATAATTCACACAGAGTAGCCGAGCTCCTACTGAGAAATGAAAGAATCTAAATTGTAGGAACCTAGTTGGGCATCCTTATACCCTTGGCGACATTCTGGATTGTTCTAGAGATGGAAACTTCCAGAACTCGATAACCATGCCGCCAAGGTGAAATCTGATTTATTCACTAGGTTACACAAAAGTTTTCAAACAGTCGCCAAATCTGTCGCCAATCTCAAAACAGAACTCGAACATATCGCTAAAGGATCACACATTGAAAACCAACGCTCAGTGATCACAAAGAAACTGTATTTAACACAAAATAAACATAAATTAAGGAAAAAAAAGAACATTTACTAATGTATAAAAATATTTACAGCTGTTTAAGGGAATATTTAAAAAATGTATCTAAAAATTATGGGTGAAGGATGTAAAGGAACCAGCTACTGTCCGACCACGGAAGCGAGGTCCCTGGAAGCTGTTACGCATGCGCGAGAAAAGCTAGTCTACTTAGAAAATAGGGGAAAACGTCATATTTTCGGATGTGTTTGTTTATGAAATACGGAATGTATTTCAGACTGCTTTTTGTCCGCAATTTTAAAGTTATTTTTTAAAACTTTATTTTTGATCGAATATTTGAATAATAATTTCAAAATAATAAATAGAAAGAAGCAAATCTATTTAAAAATAGGAGTTTTATAGGAGTGGATATTTTCGGATTACATCACAATCAAAATTATCTAAAGCTACGTTTTCGGTGGTTCTTTTTTTCTGATTTTCCTCGGAGATTCAAATTTTGGAGTTTCTTCACCCTTTGCTTCTCTGCGTATTGTTTTTACACTGGACATCGATATCCCGATCATTTCACTAGCTCTCTTTAGGGATTGCGAAAGTGGAACAATAACATTTCCTTCTAGTGCTTCTTTATCACACAATTTAATTACATTGTGTATTATACGTTTACAATCACTACGGAACGGCTTATTCCGAGTAGTTGTGTTGGGTAAAGGATCCATTAATTTTAATATAATAATCAAAATAACAGACGAGGAAAAAGCAAGCAAGCGCAGTTAGTAACCGATTCTAAAGAATGTCGAGAGAATACGAGACTTTAAACCCCTCCTTCCTCAGCAGCCTTACCTACAGAGTGAATAGAATCGTCTTGGCACTATGCCAACCGTGGTTCTTCGTACTGTGGTCGGACTGTAATGCTACATGCCTAGCACTGTGTTTTACCCTTCAATCATTGCAGAATTTAATCCTTTATGTTTAGGCCACACATTATAATCCTATACACTGAATCTTCTTATCTTTGTTTTTCAGGAGAGACTTTTACTATCTGTGCTCCCACAACACGTGGCCGCAGAAATCCGGGAAGATCTCGGTGCAGTGGTGACCGGACAGTTTAAGAAGATCTACATGTCCAGGCACGAAAATGTCAGGTAAGTCAGTACATCTTGTGACAGCGTTGGAAAAAAAGGGCGATAAGAGTTTCAAATAACTTAACATAAGGCATTCTGCGTATGACTTATTTTCATTTCCTCAGCAGTGCAATTAATGGTTTCTATGACTTTTTGAGACTTGTGTCGGAAGAATTTATTTCTAACCCCGGGCCAGAAGAATGAGGGCTTAAGTGTTTATCACTCTTATAGAATACTGATATGGGGTTTTTTTTTTAATTAATTAAAATATACAAAATTTAATTTACCCTTAGCTTACGGGGCCCATTTTTCCGATGCCCTATTTAGAACGGGCAATTTCATATCCCCCTTTGTAAGAACGGCCATTAAGGGGGTTACATATATATGTATGTATGTATGTAATATATATATATATATATATATTACATGTTTATTTCACCCAGTCCCGACGATTATATTGCTTTGTTATGTTCTCGGATCTATCGTTTTCTCGCATTTATCGTTCAGTTCAGTCGGTCCCTTGAAAAACGATAATTTGAGATTCCACTATCTATCTATCTATCTATCTATCTATCTATCTATCTATCTATATATATATATATATATATATATATATATATATATATATATATATATATTCATTCATTCTTAAACCCGTATTCTTGGGATACATGCTATCCGACCCCGTAAGGAAAAGATTAATTAAAATTCGAAACTCTAGAGCAAAATCGGCTTTTTTCGTCAGGAGCAGATCAAAAGAACGCTTGTTCCGAAATCCAAGACAGCCATAAGGGTGTGCTTGGAGTGTTGCCATTCCACATAAAAGACACTTGGAATTGTGAAATCGCCAACACAAAATATATAAGACATACGATGCAGGTATTCGTAACTCACTCAGATCCTATATATTGCGAGATGTTTGCGTCCAAAAATGAGTGACAGTTTTTAATTATATTAGAGGAAAATTAGATAGCTTTTTTTATATACTTCAATATTTCAATAGCATTATACTCGATTTGTCTATATATAGGGCTCGAGGAGGGTTTGTGGTAGAGCGTTGGCTTTTGGTGCTGAAGGTTCTCGGATCGAATCCCGAAAAGCTGCATTAAATACCACCTCGTCTAGGCCGAATAGGAGCACGTTAACACCGGAAAGTCCCACTATGAGGTCAGAGAGGGTGAGAGAGGCTACGACCCCCCCCCCTAGTTATCGTCCCTGGGTCTTCTCAATCAAAATTGAGACGGATTCAGACTCTTGTGGTGCATTATAAACCAAAATCGCACACTTCAGCCCGAAGCCTATTATTTGAAACAACAACGACAAGTTTAGGGTAGTTTGGATGATATTTGTCATCTGCTGACTATGGGGAATCGGACGCGAATATCATCATAAAAGTATCAGAACTCAGGATAGAAGTAATAAACGTCAACTACTTTAGTACTAGTTTGGATGGAACAGTTATTCTTCACATCACAGAGCGTTAGATGGGATTTTCTTTATATTATAGAAAAGTCACAACTGCATTCATGGCTGATCCAAACAGACAACCACATCTAAAGGAAAGTACCTAGCATAAAAAATATTTCAGGTAGTCTCTTCTAACGAAACTACCGCGGGTTATTCAACGTAGGATTACTTATCGTTGCTCACCTCTTTTTTTATGATGCATTATGGTATTTTTTACCATGTTTTTATTAACTTGCTTTCTTGTTTGTGTGTTTGTTTGCGTGTGTATTTGTCCAGTACAAATCTTGCAATCGATTTTTAACTAACTCCCCGACTAGCTAGACATTTGAAACTTTTAGAATAGCTCAGAAAACGTTGACAATGCATTTTTTAAATACTTTTAGCCATCTTTAAGTAGAATTAAATTAATTTTCAGTTATTTTCAGTTAATTTTGTTTTGTAGACTGGTGCAGCCATCTATTGGCCGCGACGGGAACGAAAAGTTAAATGCAAGTTAACTTCCAATTCATTTCCTTTCAAGTTGATGGGATGATTCATCAAAATTTTTTAAAAAGTATTTATTAATACATAGAATTGTCAAGTTTATATGATTCAGCAGAACATTTAAAACCATGGTATATAAAAAGTTCTTTTTATCTTGTAATTCTGTTTAACTGTTTACTGCTACTGGGTTTAGCGCGCTGCAAAAATTATTACTCGCGACGCCGGACAATTTTTTCTCTCCGAAGGACCGTCTTTGAGGAACGTAATCCTACGTTAAAAGTTGAAGTGTAAATATGTATCAAAGAAACACCATAAAAAAGCTTTATAGTTCTCTGTTTGATATATACGTAAAGTTTTATCTGATATATTTATTGGGAGATATAAAATCCAAATTTATAATTTCACTTAGGGCCCTTGGTAGTCTATCGGTAGCGCGTCGGCTTTCGGTACGGACGATGCTCTGATCGAATCCCGACAAGTGTCGTGAAATACCATAGTATCTAGGCCGGATAGGGGCACGTTCAATCCGTAGACCCGAGAGTCATTCTATGAGGTCAGAAGGTGGGGAAGGTACGATACCCCCATATGTAGCCTCTGGGGTTGCTCGGTCAAAATTGTGGTATCATCTAGCCAAGTCGGACTTCGATCTTTGTGTGGTATATGGACCTATATGGTTGCCTATATGGACTTGGACTCGAACGTCCGGCCAAAGGTCATTAGGAACAACAGCAACATAATTTCAAGTAAGGGGTGAAAATGCTATTTTAAAACCCACAGCAATCTTGCATGCTAATTTTTGACTCTTTTCTTCTTTATTTTGAGAAATTTTATAAGGTGGTTTTTTCTAGGATTACGTAATTTCTAATGACACGTTGGGCGATATAAGTAAAAATTCTCTTACATTTATTTCTTTCAATGAGTTAAAACGAAATTAATTACTGTGCAAATCCCTTCATCCTTCGTGTAACAATTAATTCCCTCAGAGTTTATTGAACATTTGGCGTTTGGGGAAGAATTTAAAAAGACGCCCGCCCGAACATAAAGCAGTTAAATTCTTTTCTCTCATCCGTTGTTTAAACAAAGAATTCGTCTTCAAGCTCCTTATATGGCTCTGGTGAACAATTAATAAGTACTTTATTAGAAAAAAATTATTTTAAATATTTTGATTAAAAATTTAACGGTTTGCTTTGATAATTAAAAAATCCCCCTAGACGTAAATTTCCTGAGCTCAGGCTGTAACACAGTTAAATTTTTTTAAGCTTACTTAATTTTAAAATATCCTTTTCGATTGCTATGAAGATAGTTAAGTTAAGATAGCTTTTTTCAATGTCTGACGTGTTTCCAGAAATGAGAAAATGTTGACGATGCCTGAAGATTAAAGGCTCAAGAAAAACTTTTACTACAAAAATGTATGATAAAAAGAGGGACCCATCACCAAATGAGTCTTGAGTGGTCTCCTAATTGCGAATAGTTAAGTCAGAGCACTCTTAGTTGATCTCAGGCAAGTTACTTTTCAAAATGATGAAGAATAATAAATTCCAACGTTTGTGCTATGAAAACACGAATATTCAAAATTTTTGAATGATGGCGGAACACTTAAAAATATTCTCATAGAGTGTTCTTATAGTAGAGTATTCTTAAGCGAAAAAATTCATAGTTGGGCTCAGGGACGTCACTTCTCAAAATGATGAAGCATAATTAATTCCAAAGTTTGTGCTATGAAAACACGAATATTCAAAATTTTTGAATGATGGCGGAACACTTAAAAATATTCTCATAGAGCGTTCTTATAACACAGTATTCTTAAGCGAAAAAATTTATAGTTGGTCGTCACTTCTCAAAATGATGAAGAATAATTAATTCCAAAGTTTGTGCTATGAAAACACGAATATTCAAAATTTTTGAATGATGACGAGATACCTAAAAATGTTCTCATAGAGCGTTTTTATAGTAGAGTATTCTGAAGCGAATAAACTCATAGTTGGACTCAGAGAAATTGCTTTTCAAAATGAGAAAAAAATAATTAATTCCGATGATTGTGATAGAAAAACAAGAATAGGTTGAAAAAATTAATTAATTTAAAGCAAATTAAAATTTTATTTCGGTTCAACATTGAAATCAGTTTCAGTAAAGTAGTGAAATCCAACAAACCACATGAGAGTCTGATTTCTTTTCCCTGATATTCGTATTTTAGGTTACGTTTTGTTTTATTTCGAGTTAACTTTTAATAAACTAGAGCGCATAAGCATAAAATTTTGATGATAAGAACTCCAACGAAAAGGAAAAAAATATGAAACAATAATAATAATTAAATTTGTAGCGGGAAATTAATTGTTGATACACTGCTTCCTTTTCAGCTGGCCTCGCAGATGTTTTAAAGCTTATTTGTTTACAGACATATTAAAATATTTGCCATACGTTTCAAAAGCTCGCATAAGCTTTTGTTTTGACAGCACAGAAATTTCTTACCGGGGAAAAAAAAGTATTTCAAAATCCCTTTGGGTTCACTTCGCTTTCAGAAAATAATTTCCCTACCTTATTTTTTTCGGGTAGATGCTTCGCAAAATCTAAAATAATAAAAAAAAACGATGTCTGCGTATCTGGTACTTCAAAGAACTTTTTGAAAGTTAGTTTCTTGACATCTCTCGCAGCGCAAATTGCATATCAGAGAGATTTGCAGCTGAACTTTTGCATTTTATATGGGATATAATGGAAGGGTGGGGGAATTTCCTTGGCCTGAAAATAAAAGTTGTCAAATACTCGAGAAGGCAGGTAATTGGGATCAGTGATCTTCATTATGGTTCGATTTTTATTTCAACGTCGCACCACTAGCATATGTCAATTTTGACTGAAAACTGAAAGTCGGTATTCCTCGGGAAAAAGTCACATATTTAACACATAAGTGAGTCATTTGAAGTATTGGCAGAAATCGTGCCAAGGGCCTTGTCGCTAGTACCTACCTATTTCGAGTAGAATTATGTTACGAATTACTTAAGTTAAGTAACCTGTGTACTCTGCATTGACTAGAGCAGGGATTTCCAAACTTTTTATGTTGGCACCTTTGGGAGTGAGATTAGAAACTTGGAGCATCCTTGTTAGAATTTTAGATTTATTTTTCAATTTTTTAAATATTAAATTAAAGTGGAATATATTTCAGGAACACTCTAGATTTAAGTTCAAATAAATACTTACCCCATAGCTTATTTTATTCATTTATTGAAAGATATAAGGAACAAACACTAGAATAGGATATATTAATATTGTTCCGTTTTCCTGGGATCGTTAAGATTGAATAAAATCTCTTCAGAAAGTTCACACAAAATAAATGTATCATTTTATAAATTCTTCAGGCGTATACACAAATTCAATCAAAAAAGACGCAAAAACTGTCTTCTATACAGTAGAAAATTCTAAAAACACAAGTCAAGATACCAGAATTTTCAATAGAATATACACCAATTAGCGCAGTTTCAACACATTCAGTTCTCACTAGGAAATTGAACTGAGTTCCAATGCCAATGCTAGGTATATTTATAGATTTCCAAAGCGCCCTCTATAGGTCAGTCACAGCTAGATATTTCTAGAAGCTTCCAGAAAGGTTTAGTCGGTGTTGGCGAAATATCGCCAAATTTGGCGACCAAAATAAGGCACAAAATCCATCACCAATTTGGCGATAACTCTCATATTTGGCGAGATTCCTAAAGACTCACATGTTAAATACATACCTATAGGAGCTCTTCCATAGAAGCCATTTTAACGAAACAAAATGCAATATTTACAAAATTCGTAACAATATAGTTTCAAAAATAGCCACGGGGTTCAGTATAGTATTACACTAGAGGACAACGATAGAAATCGCTAAAAAGAATTTTGTTTTATTAAGGCTGCAGTGTACTAACCCTATTGGATTCGCTCACCTCAGTGTTAACCTATGGAGAAAATGTGTCCAAGTATGGCCGACTTGGATTGAAAGATTTTATTTTACGTACTCCGTAATAGAGATATAAATTCGACACCTCGGGGCATTTTTCGTTTACAAAAATTCAAATAATATTTATTAAATTTAAATTATTCGGTGAAAAAATTCTCGTCTAGTGCTTTTTAAACTGTCCTCAATTCCTTTGGTGGACGAAAATTTTAAAATGAATCCTGTTGCAAGGTGCAGAAAAGCTCGGGCTCCTTGAAAAAAACATTTGTACTGCATTTATGGAGCTGTCAATAGTAGACACATTTTCTCCATAGGAGTGGCGTAGCGAGCATAACTGGCGCCCGGGGCACGATACCTTTGTGGCGCCCCCCCCCCCTGAAAAACATATAGTAATATAATATATAGACCCTATATTGGGATAAACATATAATAACATAATATATAAACCTTATATTGGCACTCCCCCCCGAAAAGCATATAGTAACATAATATATAGACCTTCTGTTGGTGCCCTCCCCTAAAAACATATAGTAATATAATTTATAGACCTTATATTGGCGCCCCCCACAAAATAATATAGTAATATAATATATATACCTTATATTGGCGCCCTCCCCGAAAAACATATAGTAGTATAATATATAGACCTTATATTGGCCTCCACCTCGAAAACATATAGTAATATAACATATATATCTTACATTGGCGCCCCTCTGCGAGTGGCGCCCGGGGCATGATAGACCCCCTTGCCCCCCCCCCCCTTTGCTACGCCACTGAGCTCATTCACCCTCACGGAACGAGTGCATCGATTTGTGTCACAATCTGTCAGGCGCAAGAGTCATTAATTCAACTGAATATTTATTTTAAGTTAATCCTACTAATATTTTTTTGTTTATCCAAAAAAAAATTCTCGCAGCACCCTTGGCCGATCTCACAGCAACCTAAAATGCCGCGGCACACCTGTTGGGAATTTCAGGACTAGAGTTTAATTCAATACAGTGTAATTGTTGTGAAAACATCCAACTTAAAACTCTCTGAATCGATGCTCTACGGACTGCCGGAAGTGGTTTTCACACAAAATTTTCTCCAGCTATTACGAGTCACAGAGGCGGCGCATGAATGCGCGCGCACTGATTTTGCCTGCTCCAATGAAGAAAAAAAAGGAGCGGCAATTTTTGAATTTCCGCTTCGAGAACTGTGCGTGAGTCAGTCCGAGTGCAGTTTTCGGCGAGTGATCATCAGCTTAAGAAAATGGTTTTGCATCACGTGCCGTCAGAGATTAATTAATCTTCTAAAGAGGATTAATAAAAATAGATTATCTACAAGGAATGCCTTTCCCAATCAATTGCGGCTTCTTTTTATCATTGGAGCAGGCGAAGGTCAATGTGCGCACATTCATGAGGCGTCGCGCTGACTCGTAATCGCTGGAGAAAATGTTGTGTGAAAGCCACTTCCGGCAGTCCGTAGCGCGTCGATTCAGAGTTCTAAGTTGGATGTTTTCACAGCAGTAATTCAACACGGTGCTTTTGAATGATGATTAGTACTGACAATTTATAAAGTCCTATGATAATTTTGCGCAGTCAACTTTGGTCTAATTGTTAAATAACAGCGCATCATACAAAATGTTGTTTAGAAACATTTATCAACGCAAATTTCTGAAAATATTTCATTCCCCATATTAGATCAGGGAGTATGCAGACCTTTGTTTTTGCTCCAAAATGTCTCTGGACTTTTAGGTAAATTAATGGTGCACAAATATTTATCGTTATTAAGGCTGCTGTGTACTAACCCTATTGGATTCGCTAACCTGAGTGTTAACATATGGAGAAAATGTGTCTACTATTGACAGCTACGTAAATGCCGATCATCCAATAAAAATGGTATTTTCAGATATTCTGAACGCTTTCCTGACTGTCCTCTTTGTTCGTCTGGAGACATTATGAATTGTAATCATCTTATGAAGTGCACTTTTTTAAAGGACTGTAGTTTTACTACTGACAGCTGGAAAAACAGAGCTTCTTTGCACTGGGCTGCTAGAGGAGAGCTTTGGTCTTTTGACTGTCTCTCGACGTAGGAAAAAAGTAAGAAAGAAAGAAGAAAAAAATAAAAGATAGCCTGAACTTTTCTGCACCTTCAATTCAGTTTATAAATTTCGTCTACCAAAGGAATTGAGGAGCGTTTAAGGGAACTTACGACTTTTAAGAGGAGGAAATAAGGCATATTTTCATACTTTTCGATTCTTTGTAACTATTTCAATTTACTCCCAATTTTCCATAATTTTATGTATATGATAAATTGATATATTTATTTTAATAAACAAATTTTGAACTGTCAAAATAATTTTAAATAATTTTTTTAAAATCCTTTAGACATACCTTGTTTTTTAAGTTTTTTTATTGTATACTGGCTTGCGCGCAGAACTATGAAATTAATTTTACACTTAAATGTATAATTCCTGTTTTATATTTAAAATAAATAATTCAAAATACAATTGAACTAAAACAATCAACATCAATTTAAAAAAAAAAAAATTTAACTTTTCAAAATATACTTAAAATTTTCTTAAATTTTTGCATTAATTTACCCCTGAAAAAATAACAAAATATGCAGTGATTGTAATAATTCTAGTTCAGACGCAATAAAGTAACATGATTATGCTGTGATAAAAATTTCATGGAATTATGTTTCATAGTTTTTGAGATATCAGTTGCGGAATGATGCAAAATTGCATTTTGAGAAAAATGACTTTAAAATTTTTCTTACCATAAACTTGATCAGTAATTAAACATTTAGAATATCAATATTTCCGGATCTAAGCGGAATATTTTCATGCGGTTTGCTTTATTTTGTTCAGAAATGATCAGGCTTTAACATATATTTGTTTTTTCAAAAAATCGAATGTTTTAAAGATTTAAGAGTAGTGAGTCCCCTCAAAACACACTAGACCAGATCCCCCCCCCCCCGAATAATTTAAATTTTAAAATATTATTTGCATTTTTTAAGCGAAATATGCCGCCAAGGTGTCAAATTGATTTCTCTATGATGGAGTTCAATTTAAAAAACATTCAAACCAAGTCGGCAATCCTTGGACACGTTTTCTCCATAGCTTAACATGGAGGTGAGCGAATCCAATAGGGTTAGTTCACAGCAGACTCAAACGAATGAAATTTTTCTGTTATCCCTTTTAACAAGAACTAGCGTAACAGTAAACACATTTTCCGCATTAAATATGTTGATTTAAGTAACATTTCACAAAGACCTTCCTTGACATATATTTTCCTAAAAATATTGCCATAGCATTAATTTGGGCAATATTTTATAATTTATGAAAAAGTAAAACCATGTCTGCTGCCAAATAAAACATTTTTGGTGACGGAAAAGTAAATGCTTGAAAGCTTCTTGACGCTGGAAATATATGTAGGGAGAAATGCTTTTTGCAGTAACACCGCTTTTCTCTATTTTTTTTTAGTCTGAAGGTTGACAATTTATTTTACGGTTTAAACAGTGTGCTTTCTTTAAGCTAAAACGTGTTTGTAATCAGTTGTAAAAAATATTTAAAAGAGCTAACACATTTTGTATAAATGTGATTGCGTGTTTATTTTGATCTGTTTTTCTCCTTACAGAATCGAACGAAACTTTATTTCATTATTAAACTTTTCTACACAATTTCTTTTTTTTTTCATGGTATTTTTACTTTATATAATAATCATTTTGTGAGTTTTATATGAATTAAAGAATATTTTGAGTCAGTGAGTTTCTAATACTCTTCACTTTATTTTCTTATTGTAATATATTATAATCAAACTTAAGGGTAATTGTGAAAGCTGTTTAATTTCAAAACAATAACATGGCATTCATTTGGGAAACATTTTACGGTTTATTAAAAAAGAAAACTCATGATTTTTTTAGGTCAAACTCAAAGATTCGAGCTCAAATTTCATCAAAATACCCACAAACAGAGTTAGTACTGTGCAAATTTTGAGTGCAAAAAATCACAAATTAAAACTTAGGCAAGTTCGTTTCTGTTTCTTTATCGAATTTTAGTAAATGGTAAACTTTTTTAACAAAACCATATCATGACATTTTTAGAGAGTATTTTGTAATTTATAAAAAAAAAATTATTGCATTATTTAGTAACTATTTAATTGCGTGCTTCTTTTTCAAACTTTGGTAGATTTTAAATATTTTAAACTTCAGAACAATATCATGGCCTTCTTTTGGGGCGTATTTTGTGTTTTATTGAAAAGAAAAGTCATTACTTTATTATATAACTAGCTGAAAACCCGCGCTTCGCTACGGAGTACATTCAAATTAAATACAACGGTCAACGTATGCAATTTATGCCAAAAAATAAATATATATATTTATAATAATTGCGATGATCAATGTATACAATTGATGTAAAATATATATCTATCTATATATATATATATATTTATAAAAAAATCGTAAGGGATATGCATTTTTTTTGGATAATATCCAATCATCTGCTGCATTAGAAAGAGAAAAAAATATTTTTTTTGTCTATTTAGTTGTTACGCACGTGACGATAAATTTATTGAAAGTACCAGAAAAAGAAATCACGTGATCGACATTTAATAAATTAAATTCTAAAAATGAATCTTTAAAAATTCACCAAAAATCAGGAAATGGAGGTAAAAATTCGAAAAAAATTTCATTTTGAAGGAATTTTTATGATCTTTCTCGTGATATAAATTTTATAACCCTCAATGTATTATTTTAAATGCAAACGTAAAAAAAGTTTAAAAAACAGCTTAAAAATTTAATTTAAAAAATCTAAGAAGAATTTTTGAAAAATCTTTCTTAGTGCACCCCTACACTATTAGAAGAATCGCCATGCAAAATTTCAGCCCTTTAGGTCCAGCGGTTTGGTCTGTGCGTTGTATGTCAGTCAGTCAGTCAGTCAGTGAATGAATGAGTCAGTTACGGAACTGTTTTATATATAGAGATTATTTATTTTTTAGCTTCTTTTTCGAACTTTGGTGAATACTAAACATTTTTAAACTTCAAAACAATAAAATGGCATTCATTTGCGGAATATTGCTTGATTTAAAGAAAAATTATGATTTTAATTAATGATCAGTCACAAACATTTCTCACAATATTTCTGATGAAGGTGTATTGTATAAAAGACAAACAAATTAAGGGTTTTAACACTGTAGGACTTTTGTTTTACAAAGTATTACATATAAGAACTCAGAACGGACTCTTGTTCCTTTTTTGTTCTGTTTTTAATGTTTTCTATCCCTTGCGGGAATACTTTCTATACACACTTTCACGGTATTCAAACTCAATGCTACTTCAATGTTCCAATGTGCCCTTTCATCCATCAAAATGACAACAAGATTATCGATTGAAACTGCGCCTTTGTTTTACTTTTGTCATCCTAGTATTTTTTAAGCACAGACTCAAAAAATCTCTTTGACACATTTCTCCTTCCCAAAAGGCTTTTTAGCATATATTATAATCCCTTTAACAGAAGAAGCATGTCTCTGTGTCTGTCTTTAAAAAGTCTGCTTTTAGAAGAATCAATAATAACGTCTGGGTTTAGTGTGCTAAGAATTAATGTCTGAAACTTTCAAGGTTGATTACAACTGTATTTATATGAAGTATAATATATATAATTTACTCAGAAATTAACTCTTACTTTCAGACTTGCCTTTAACATAGTTGCCATGGTTTACAATGAGGAATTAGAACGAGAATTCAAAGAAACTAAATTATATTTATCGCTCAATAGGAGTGGACTATAATAACGTGTCAACATAAATACAGTGATTTCCTCTTATAAGAATCACGTTTGTTATTACTGTTTTTGATTCTTATAAGCGGTTGATTTTTATAGCCGAAATTTAGGATTTTGGACAGGCACACACACACACACCTATATATATATATATACATATATTAGATAATTTAGCATAAAATACTCTTTAATTTACATTAATTATCTTTTTTTAAATTATTTTTTATAATTTAAAAAATACAACTTAATTTTTAGACCTATAAGTAGATACACATGATTATAGTAAGAGAAGAAAAAATCCAATATTTGTTACAACATATTTGCTTAACAGTTTTAACATTTCAACTACAGGAAGGGAGCAAGAAAAAGTTTTCTATGGTAGTTTGACGGAATGAAGTTTTCGGGAGTCTGTTTATACCTATTTCAATACTAATAGTCTCAGGCGAAGATTCACCTTCTAGCTTACGTTTCACGGTTTGATAACGTACTGAATCTACTAATGTCACGTTTGCCTAAGTAATAGTGGCCACTTCGCCGAAGATTTATGTGTTTCAGGGTCCAGGAAATCGCAAAGAGGATGTGGGAGGTGGGAAAAAAGAGACCCTATTTTTGTTTGTCAGTGGAGAAAAGTGAGATAGAACCCGGACGGGTAAAGATGCCCCCGGATCAAGCCAATAGGACAGTCTTGTGCTAAAACGTTTAAGGGGAAACTATTATGTTATGTCTAACAAAGAAAGGGATGAATTTTATGACTATATTCCATCCCATCTTATCAATCTTTCTTTAAAAAAAGAAAACTTCGTGCCTTTTGAGGGTTTAAGTGGCTTTTTTGGAAAAATGAAAGGAAAGCGAAGAGTGTAAACTGATTCTTAAAACCGGTGGATTGATTCTTAAAAGCGAAAATTTTAACATGGAAATAATACATTTGTTTTTGTTTTCGCGATATTGATTCTTCTAATCGGTTGATTCTTATAACCACTGATCACTATAAGCGGTGGTTACTGTATATGGTTCAGAAAATACTCTTACTCGATTCTCACATCGCTAAACACCTTTATATTAAACTAGTTGGTACCCGTCAAAACATGACGGCTAGATAGTAAATAAATGTACCAATACACAAATTATACTCAACACATCATAGCCAAATGTTGAAAATCATAATGCGCAGAAACAAATGAATGTGTTTAAGCGACCTCGTGCTTAGTGAGTATCTAAAGCCAGATTTAAAAATGTCACAGGGCATGCGCAGAAAGCATTTTTTTTTATTGTAAATTATCGCTCATTAAACAGCGCGAAATAAACAATTTCCTTCAGGTTTAATCTTATATTTCAAAAACATAATTATCATAAAAATAAAAATGGCAGAGAGAGATCTAGTGAGACTTCTCGGTATAAACGTGTTTATCATTAAAACATGTCACTGTGCATGCGCAGAAACAGTGAGTTTCTAAAGCCAGATTGAAACATGCCAATGAGCATGCGCAGAAATCAATTTTTTATTTGCAAATTATCGCTAATTAATAGAAATTGCGGTTACTAAAACCAAATTTGACAAATCTGCGGATTACAATCTTTCGTTTAAGACCAAAATAAAGTAAATTGATGTAATAGTTTTCTCTCGCGGACTGCTCAAAAAGTCGGTTTAGCAACTTAAACATATATATTTCAGTCTCCCAATTACGAATTACCGCTCTCTAACACTTTCATTCGCGTAGTTCTTAGTATTCCTATTACCTGGCCTCTTATTTCACTCGCTGCCTTAAATGGTTTCGTAAGTTTTCTGTGACTACGATTTCGTTAATCTAACTAAAACTCAGCCGCTTAGACAGGTAAACCGTGTTCTAAATTTATGTTACAAGAAGCCCATTCTGCCTCTACGCCGTACTTTCCAAATGCGCATCAGGCAGAGCTTCCCACGTCCAAAAAGAGGACTGCGAATGCAGGACCGCCCACAGACTTTACGGGGCCTGTGGCAAACTTCTGTTGGGGGCCCCAAGACTATTTTTCAGAAGACTATTTTGTAGTAAGAGAAATCTGATTAATTGAATATTTTTTTTTTTTGGAGGGGGCCCCTTTTTTCAGGAAATTATTTTGAATTTTGAAGTACGGTACAATTTTCAGAATTTTCTTTCGGGGGAAATCTAATAAATAAATTTAAAATAAAATTTGGGGGGCCTTTCCGGCAGTTGGGAGCCTGGGGCAAAGGGCCCCAGTTGCCCCCCCCCCCCTTGGGCGGCCCTGTGCGAATGTTTACGAGCAATAGTGCCATGAAAATTGCAACACGAAATCGAACTTGACGAGAAACTGATTAGCTATAGAAAGTGCTATGCTACAAACAATGACGGATCGCCATTAAAAACCAAGCGAGCTTTCAAGATTCCACTTTGCTCTCCACTTATTTTCTTCGTTAAAAGAAAGAATGAACATATATACAGTTTTTTGCATTCAATACGTAAATCACTTTCTTATGGGTAAAACAATTAGTGCCTAACTTGAATGGCATTTTAAACCGCCCATAGGTAAGCATCATTGGCCATTTAGCACTGATTCGATGTTAAGGTTCCTGTGTACTAACCCTTCGCTCTCCTCAGTGTTGACCTATGGACAAAATGTGTCCAAAGATGGCCGATTCGGATGAAAGATTTTTAAAAAAAATTGTACTCCGTTATAGAGAAAGAAATCTGACACCTTGGGGCACTTTTCGTTTTTTTTTAAACCTGCAAATAATAATATTTTTAAATTTAAATGACTTTAGAAAAAATCAGGGTTAGTGTATTTTAAACGGTCCTCAATTCCTTTGGTCGACGAAATTTGTAAAATGAATCCCGTTGCAAGGTACAGAAAAGTTCAGGCTATCAACAAATACCATTTTTACTATGTTTTTATTTACTCGCTTTCTTGTTTGTTTGTTTGTTTGTGTGTGTGTTTGTCCGGTACAAATCTTGCAATCGATTTTTAACTAACTTCCCGACTAGATAGACATTTGAAACTTTTAGAACAGCTCAGAATACGATGTCAATACATTCTTTTAATACTTTTAGCCATCTTTAAGCAGAATTTAAATTCATTTTCAGTTAATTTTGTTTTGTAGAATGGTGCAGTCATCTATCGATGGGACGGGAACGAAAAGTTAAACGCAAGTTAATTTCCAATTCTTGAGCTAAACGATTGATTACGCATTTGATCATTTTCTTTCAAGTTGATGGGATAATTCATCAAAAAATTTTTATAAAAGTATTTATTAATACATACAATTGTCAAGTTTATATGCTTCAACAGAAAATTTAAAAACATGGTATATAAAAAGTTCTTTTTATCTTGTAATTATTATTGGGTGATCGGCATTTATGGAGCTGTCAATAGTAGACACATATTCTCCATAGGTTATCATTGAGGTGAGCGATTCCAATAAGGTTAGTACACAGTAGCCTTAATGTTTGGTTAGATTTGGCTTAAAGAGTCCAGTTGGTTAGTTCAAGATCATTTGAACTGGGTCTCAATGTTAAGCTATGCATTTTGATTTAAATATATAACCCTACAATTCCTAAATAAGAATACTCAAATTTCGTGTTAGAAAGTTAAATAACCCACGAGGTATGAAGTCCCAGTATTGTGAATTTTCATGCTACAGTTTTTTTAAACGTATGATTACTTTCCTCCATAACGGTCCTGCGGAAAGCAAAATTTCAGACGCTAAAACTGTCCGCCCATCCGTCCTCGCGAGTTATAATTTTGGCAGCGTTCCAAACCCAGTCTATCGCTGGGACAAGCAGTAAACAATTAAACAGAAAATTACCAAGATGCGTCAAAATTTTGACGTACATATATGTATGTATATAAATACGTACATATATATAGATGCATATATACATAACACATACATACCTATATACATACAAAAGAGGTAAGCAACGATAAGTAATCCTACGTTAATAACCCGCGGTAGTTTCGTTAAAAGAGACTACCTAGGTTTATTTTTTTGTTTCTGTTATTACTTTGGTATCGTTACTCCCAATATTCGGGGTTAATATTTTCAATGATGTGGTTTTAAAATGAGTTTCGGTGAAAATATTTCATGTACATCGTTTTTTAGACAGAGCAAAAAAAAATGTCTCAAATGAGAACTGAGGTAAAATTATCAGCCCCCAAATAGTTTTCCTCATTCAAAAGGGAAATTAAAATCAGACATTAGGCTAGACAATGTTATAAAAACATCGTATCTTTTGGGAAATCTAGCCAAAAAAGTCAGCGTATAATTTCTTTTCGTTATATATTGCTGGTGAAAATTTACAGGACTTACAGTATTCTCCGACAGATGTAAGGTTTACTAATTCCCAAATTACTGATATATTGTGTGGTACTGTGACAGTCTTATAGCATCCTTGAGTTCTATCACATATTCAGAGACTGTATGTGATTTAATTTCCCATCTACTGTTCTGAACAGAATACACGACAGCTGTCGGGATTTCCTCAATTGTTCGTAATCGCTCAGATTTAAATCTTAATAAGAAAAACCACTTCCGGTGTAACCCTGCTCATATTTGATTCCGTCATTCAAGATTTTGTTGCGTCTTGACCCATAGTTCTGACCAAAAGACTCTCTGCTTCACTTCTTGTGTTGCATTTTCCTGAACTTATGACGCTATACTACGAACTTTCATTTACTCATTTCTGTGGTACTTCAGCTCTCCGATGAAATTCTTCTGAAAATTCTGCGTTTGAAAGCGTTGGTCTAGGCAACACAGTTAGCCATTTGTTCCTATGGTCCTATGGCGTCTGGACGTTCCTAGGGGCCGTGCGCTCCCCATCGCGATCACGTGATAGCATCTGTTGCTATCACCAGCAGTAGTAGCTTGCCAACCACAGGCGAGGGTTGCAGTTACGCAGTACGGCCATTGTTAAATAATTTTTCATTGCAGTAGGGTCTGCGTCTGTCTTGCCATAGGACAATAAAATATTTACTTGATATGCTTGTTTGTGTTTGTTGATAAAACCACTAAAAAGAAATTGCATTTTTGCATTAGAAAATTATAGAACTACAGTCCATTATACCGACCACCAGATTTCAACTACGTCATTTGAAATATCATTTATGATACGCAAAGCCAGTTGTTTTTAAACCTTCAGCGGGCTCGCCAATTTTCGAAACACCAGCAGTCGCGCGTGGCACGAAGTGCAACGTCTCTTTCAACTTTGATTATTCCTTTGGCAATAAGCTTTTTTTTTTCAAATTGAAAATAATAATTCTGCGTTTTATGACAAGATGTTGATAATCTATATATATAAAACAGTTCCGTAACTGACTCATTCACTGACTGACATACAACGCACAGACCAAACCGCTGGACCTAAAGGGCCGAAATTTGCACGGCGATTCCTCTTATGGTGTAGGGGTGCACTAAGAAAGATTTTTGAAAAATTATTCTTAGATTTTTTTAAATTAAATTTTTAAGCTGTTTTAGTAACTTTTTTTAAGTTTGAATTTAAAATAATAAGTTGAGCGTTATAAAATTTATACCACGAGAAAGATCCTAAATATTCCTTTAAAATGAGATTATTTTCGAATCTTTACCTCTATTTTCTGATTTTTGGTGAATTTTTAAAGATTAATGTTTAGAATTTAATTTATTAAATGCCGTTCGCGTAATTTCTTTTTCTGGTACTTTCAATAAATTTATCGTCACGTGCATAACAACTAAATAGACAAAAAAAACTTTTTTTCTTGCTAATGCGGCAGACGATTGGACATTATCCAAAAAAATATTAAAATACAATAAAAGATATGTATAATTCTAAACATTGATAGTCGTATTTATTATATATATATATATATATATATATATATATATATATATATATATATATATAGGCATTAATTGCATACATTGACCTTTGTATTTAATTTCAATGTACTCCGTAGTGAAGTGCGGGTTTTCAGCTAGTATTGAGATATATTTATAATCAAAGTCCAAGGAATGCAGATGCAATCGCCTTATTTCAAAAGTGTCCGGTTTGTTGGATCTAAGGACAACGTGCGAATGGATTCCTATTAAGTCCAAAAACCTAAAAAACAACGAGATTGTCCATCTTCGGGATATGCGGGATACCGTGTAATAGCTGCACATTGGATCGAGTACATCGACTCCTGCTTTTGTCGTATTGTTATCCAGTATAACCGCCGGTTTACCACGGTTAAATAACGAGACTACCAATGAATGGAAAGGAATACAAGGGTCAGAAAATCAGACCTGAATTAGAAAGGGTGTAGCTATAAATAGAAACTGCTTAAAACATTCAAACCTTACACGTAAAGACAAACCATTCAAAATTACGAAAATATTGCACTTTGTACAACGGCGCGCCCGCTGAAGGGTTGAGTGAGATAGTGTAATTTTCTATCACTATTAATAGTAAAACTGAAATTCAATTGCTGAAATATATGTAGTACGTTAGTTCGAGGTGACGCGACTTCTTTCTGCGCAGAGGGTGTTCAGTTTCTAATCCCGACAAGCGCCATTGAAATGCCTTTGTGTCCAGGCCATATAGAGGCACGTTAAATCCTTAACCCCTTAACGTGTCAACTTTTTAACTAGAAATGTTGCTAAAAATGGCATATTTTTTGTTGCCTGTAATTAAACACCGTACTTAATAGAATAAGAAAACGAAAGAATTTTTTATTAAATTTCACTGTTAAAGCTTTTACACTATTTTTATTTAAAATATTTGGAACACAAAAACCTTTAAATATTGGCTTTTTGCAAGACAAAACCCCTTCAATGTTTGCTTTTTCCAAGAAAACTCTGCATGCAATGCAGAATGTTTAACAGATCTTACAAAAATTTCTCTCATACTTTCTTTAAAATTTGAAGTTTACACTTTTGCAAATTGTTCAAAAGTGTTTTTTTTGTGTGGTACAATTTGAAGCATGGTGTAATACAAAGTCCTACGTCACAATCAGGGCAGAAATAATGATCTGAAGAATATTCCAGATTATTAGAAGACAGTTCCGAATCTGAATCAGAATTCAGTCCATCATCTAACACGAAAGTATTTTCGCCGTATATTTCATCCATAAATTTTAAAAAATGTAGTGGTTTGAATTCACAAACGTTGCAAGCAGTAGAACAAAAATTCCACAAAGCAAAAATTCCCGCGCTTCCGTTTAATAAATAAAAACCGGGTAAAAAAAATTAAATGAAATGGACAAGCTACGATATCTGTTAAAAACATTTGTACTAGGCTTTGTATTAGTTATTTCGTTTGCACGTGTTTTTACAAACTAAAAACACGTGCAAACGAACAGAGGAAAAGAGAGAATATCGATGCCCGTATGCTGTACGGGCAAACCGGTTAAGGGGTTAAACCAAAAAGTCCTTCTATGATGTCAGAGAGGGTGGGGGAAGGTTCTATCCTCCAAGACGTCACCTCAAGGGGTGCCCGGTCAAAATTGTGATGGCAACCAGCCAAATCCGACTACAACCTGAGGAGCTATTGTACACCGGAGCCGCACTATCCATCCTGCGAAGCTTACATGTACCAGGTCTACAACATCCTGCCAGAGAGCATTAGTAACAACAACCCTAACAACAATTCAGTACGTATGAGTGAAGTAAATTTGATAACTAGCAAAACCAAAAATGATAAAACAACAGATGCTGCACGCAAAATGCAACTAAAAGCTTTTCTAAAAAATTTATAAGTGCGGAGAGAAATAGCTCAAAGTAAATAACAGAAAGGAAACATACTTGATATGTAAAGAGGTTTTCCGTGGCGTTTAAATAATGGTACAATATAAAACTTGAAAGGTTTCGCATTCCTTATACGTACAGAATCCGTAAAAACGCTTCTGATTCTGATTTAATTAGGGTTCTTTCAAAAAGCTTTTTTTTAAAAAAAGAAATTTCATTTAAATATCCGAACACTTTCGAAACCACTTCTTTGAAACAATTTCTCATCCAAAAATACTGAAAATTCTGTAGTGAAAAAACTTTGTTTTATGGAATCTATTTTTAGTATGGTGATTGGTTTGCTAGTAAATTTCGCTCAAAATCAAACTCATATTGAAATTTTTCTTAAAATCATGAGTTTGGAGTCTATACTATATTTGTATTCATTAAATTATGTAGCAGCTCTCTGAGGATCTAATAACCAGTCCTTTATCGTACTACATAATTGTATTAAACGTAACAACCTGTATTAATTCAGTGTTAATTATGATTGTAATCCAAGAACCATACCCTTCTGTCATAGGGTTGCTAAAATGGGAAAACTGGCATCTCAAAAGTACCCAACAGCTATGGACCTAGATTTTCCTCAAGGTTCTTCAAGAATGAGTTGCTGAGGAACTCTGGAGGCGATAAATCCCATATACAGTAAAAATTGCTCATAAGAACACCGGTTATAAAAACATATCGCTTAAAGGAACGGAATTATGAGTTCCCGGCCAATTCTCGTGTGTAATGATGGATACAGAATCCGGTTATAATAACATCGTTAATCTATATATATAAAACAGTTCCGTAACTGACTCATTCATTCATTCATTCATTCATTCACTGACTGACTGACATACAACGCACAGACCAAACCGCTGGACCTAAAGGGCTGAAATTTTGCATGGCGATTCTTCTAATAGTGTAGGGGTGCACTAAGAAAGATTTTTCAAAAATTCTTCTTAGATTTTTTTAATTAAATTTTTAAGCTGTTTTTTAAACTTTTTTTAAGTTTGCATTTAAAATAATAATTTGAGGGTTATAAAATTTATATCACGAGAAAGATCATAAAAATTCCTATAAAATGAAATCTTTTTCGAATCTTTACCTCCATTTCCTGATTTTTGGTGAATTTTTAAAGATTAATTTTTAGAATTTAATTTATTAAATGCTGATCACGTGACTTCTTTTTCTGGTACTTTAAATAAATTTATCGTCACGTGCATAAAAACTAAATAGACAAAAAATAATTTTTTTTCTTGCTAATGCGGCAGACGATTGGACATTATCCAAAAAAATATTAAAATACAGTAAAAGAAATGTTCTAGAAACTGTACTATATTAACTGTACTATATTCTTTAACATTCTTTATATTAGATTTAATTTGAATATCTTCTTCTACATTATTTTGTCTATAAAAATATCCCTTACGATTTTTTTATAAATAAATATATATATATTTTACATCAAGTATATACATTGATCGTCGTATTTATTATATATATATATTGGCATCATGAAGCTACAGATGGCATTAATTGCATACATTGACCGATCTTTTTACTTTGAATGTACTCCGTAGCGAAGCGCGGGTTTTCAGCTAGTAAGAACATATCGCTTTTAGTGACTTAAAATTAATTGGTTTCTGAGAAAATATATCGCTTATAAGAACATGTTAACTGTGAACGGAATTTCCAGTTTAGAAAACGGTGAAAAAAATGGAGCATTAGCCAGCGAATTAATGGTTAGTCATGCCGCGATTTCAAATATATTAAAGAATAGAGAAAAATTAAAAGAAGAATTTGAAAAAGATCGGACTAATATTAAGAAACTTCGAAAAAGCCCACATGCTGACATAGAAGAAGCTTTTTTGCAATGGTTTAAGATTCAAAGGAGTGCCAACATTCCCCTAAGCGGACCGATTTTGCAAGCGAAAGCTACAGAATTTGCGAAGCTCTTTAAAAAATATGATTTCGTTTGTTCAACTTCGTGGATCCAGAGATTTCTTAAGAGGCATTCCATTGTGTTCGGGAGAATCGAAGACCGTAACACCAGAAGTTTCTGATAACTGGCTTAAAACCGTTTAGACCACGTTAAGAGAAGACTACGAAGACAATCTTCAATACTGATGAAACTGGCCTGTTTTATAGGATGACCCCGGATAGGACGTTGCGTTTCAAACACGAACCTTTGATTGAACATGAATCTTTTAACCATTTTTTGAACGTCATGTTTCAGGTGCAAATAGAAATTATGTGACAATGAATTTGGTATTTCCAGCAGTTTTAAGTTATCTATCGGATATAAAATCTATCTATTATAAGAACCAGTTTTTAAAGTCTCCTGGATGTTCTTATAAACGATTTGTATTGTATTTCTAAAATTTTGCCATTGACTAAAAATTTCCAGCCACAAAGGAAAAAACAGCATAAACTACATAAATCATGTAGTCTATCGCAGGTTGAGACTGTAATCCTAAAAATTAATAAAATCAGGTTTCGGATAACTGCGAAACTTTTAACCCTTTCGGGAACAACAATCTCCCCCTTTTACACGGTGTAGATTTTTTTACCGATTTTTTTTAACCTAAAGAATCTTGAAAAACTTTCCAATTACAGATTGCGAAATGTTTCTACTTCTTTAAACTGATATCAGATGGCAGTACTGACGATTTTTCTGCTCATTTAACTGGAATACATTGAATGTAAGTGAAAAAAAGGACTACATTTATATGTTAGCACTGAGCAAACGGCTCCCCTCAAAGGATTAAGAGATATCTGAGTTTTCGCGGTTCTTTGACATTTAAATAAAATCTAAATGCTATGCAAGTGACAATTAATATTATTTATAGGAACTCATTATAATCTTCTCTGTGAAACATTTTTTTTTTTTTAAATGTTGATTTTTGCTTGAAAGTCATATACTCGGGAAATTTTCGGAATGCATTTAAAAAGAAAATTTCATGAAAAAATACATTTTACAGCTTTCCCGATCGTAAACCTACAAAACCATTTCTAGTCTGTTCCTTCAATGTTTTATTTTCCTTTTAGTTCTTTGGGTTGCCTTTAAATTACCTATCGAGCAATCTAGGTCAAAAATTCTTTTATGCTGTCTCGGTTTCTTTTATCCTTCTGAACAAGAATAATGATAGCAGAAAGTTTATGTTGTTTGGATTATCTAGAAATCTAACAGAAAGCAGATTTTCTAATATATAGACAATGAACTTTAGACGTTTGTACATTAAATAATTGAATAAATCGAAGAAACGCTTTGGTGTGTGTTATTTGTCAGCAAAAGCTAATTAAAGTTTACAAATGAATGTTTCTCGCTTCATCAGTGACAGATATCGCAGTTATGATGGTAAATCGTGATTATGAAGGTTATAACAATACAGGATGCTTAATTTTCTCCCAGTTCTACAAATTTAGGTGTATTATATTTGAAAAAATATTAAAATATTACTATTAAAATTTATGAATATTAAATTTCCTTTATATTGATAAGAATATATAATATTATCCTAAATTATCTTTTCCTAAATATTATGGTAGTTACAGTATAAACTATCCTTTCATAGTTCTTCGGATTAATGTTTGGAGTTGTACCTTAGATACTTTTCATAAATATGCTTAGGATTGTAATATAAAGCAATTTTTTTACGTTACAATTCTAAAAGTTTTTGTAAGTAAGTATAGAATCTAATTAAATGCTTATACAGGGGAACTATCATTTTTCATGGGTGGGATTGCACTGAACGATGAAGGCGGGAAAACTATAGATGCGAGAACATAACAAAGAAATATTATCGTCTGGACTGGATGAAATAAACGACACATACGAGAAAACGATGATGTGGGGAACGATCGATTGAGGTAGGTCCCACTGTATATCATTAAAAAATCTTACTACTCTAGACGATATGTTTAGAAAAATATATTTCCTGTATTTAACTTTCTGGAATTCAATACACATGCATATATTGAATGATCTAGATTTAAAAGAAGCAATTTAAAGATATACAGAGTGCGGCAAAATGGACTCTCAATTTTAATAAAAAAAGAACGAAACATTTTTAAAAGAAACTTTTATATTTACGAAAAGTACTAACAAAACTAGTTTTATTCCACCTGGTTTTGAGAATAACATCACGCAGGTGGCTCTCGTTTTTTGCGATGCACTTCCGAGTCTGTTCTCTAAAGTTTTCAACCACTGGGGGAATGGTGGCAACTCCCTCACGAATAGCGGATTTGCGAATTGCGGACTCGTTGCACATTTTCAGATGTTCTAAGACCCCTTGGTTTTCTTGGTCATGCAGACCACTTGCTTTCACGTTTGAATCCCATTGCTCGATTGTCTCTCGGTCAGGAACGACACAGAGACCGATACTAAATGCCCTGTCTGTTTCGATTTACGGAATCGTTGTTTTTAACCCTCTAACGGTACAGTGGTTTGAGACGAAATAGATGGTACGGTCGGGTCCGATCCGAAACGATATCTTTTTTGATGAGGTTTTTGGTAGAAATAAGTTCACAATAAGCATTTTTGTTGTGTAATAACATTTATTGATAATATTTTACATGAAATAAAACCCTTTTTGTAGAAAAAATGAACAACGAAATGTAATTTTGCTAAACAAAGAAAATGTCTTTGGCATTTACATAGAATGTTGTATATATTAAGTCTAACGTGTAATTTAGAAGTACATTATGTAATTTATATTTACATGTAATTTAGATTTACATGTAATTTTGTAGTTTTAGAAGTTAGTGAAACCAACTTTCCGGGCACAAAAATGTTAAAAATAATATATACTGATATTCTTGGCCTTCAAAATCGAAATAAAAAATTTAAAAAATCTAAAATAAAAAAAAAATTAAAAAATGACTATTGATCATGAATAATGGTTTTCAACAGTCACTCGTATTTACTTATTCCTATATCTAGTAGGGGGGGGGGGTCTAGTAGATCTCTCTGGTAGAGTTCCTTGTCAACTCTATCTCTTGCAATGAGAGGGGAGAGTACGGGAGGGGGAAGACACGCCCTTGGGTCGGATCCGACTCGCACCGTACCGTTAGAGGGTTAAGGTAATGCCTCTATAACCAAAACGCGATGTTCGCCGGACCAACTGATGGTGTCTACTGACAACTAGAAAATCCTCCCGAACTGTTGCCACCACCCGCTCCGCCCTAAACCTACCACTCCCTTACCAGTGACCCTCAGAATTGTGGGAGTCCTGCATTTAGACACTGTATTTTATTTTTTACCTTTATTTTTCATGTTTTGATCATATGATAGAATTAGTTAACTGCTTGGGTTCTTTCGCCTGTTTTTGTGTTTAGGTAGTTCTACAACCTGTAAATTTTAAGGAAACCTAAAAGCATTAGTATATAGTATCACCTGCCAGCCCAAATAACGTGTACCATAACTGGATTTTCTCAAAAACTACCTCGTGTCAGGAAATGAAATTAGCAACATTTCTCATTGACGCCAAACGTATTAAGAGGTTTCGTCTAACAGTTTTGGGGTATGGTATTATTATTCTTTGTTTCTAGCCAATTTTCTAAAAGTTCACTTTCCAGTAGATATTTTTTCGACTTTTTTTATAACTTTCGTAGAAACCTTCTGCAGCCCTCAAACGCCCTCAGGAAACAAAGAGGTCGCGTCTTGCCAATTAGCGGGTATGACGAAACCGGAGACAATCCAATGCAAAGAATCCAAACACATAAAAAAAGGGAAGGCTTTTTTGGGAATACTGCAGACGCTCAAAGTAAAGGCTTGGTCGTGTATTGGAGAGATAAAAAAAACTTTACAGGCGCCGGTCGCAGATTCACTTGATTCATCATCATTATTAGACGCCTCCCTCTTTATTTTTTACGACAGACCTTGTTTGAAAAACAGTTCACAGATTCCAGTCACATGTTCGGCCTGTTCATTATTTTTTTTATTTTATAAATTAATGTCTGGAGAAAAAATATAATCTTTCTTATAAGCCAATTTTTTTTTAAAAATCTGCTTTCGGTATGTTTTCAGTAATATTGCTTTATATTTTCAACGTTGAGAGGTAAAAATATTACTTTCATTTTAAAACTTTTGAAACGTTATATAACTGAATATTTTTTTAGATTTTAAAGGCGATAAATAACATTAAACATACTAAAATTTGTTACAAGGTTTTGAAAAAAATGTCTTTTATATAATGGGTGAAATAGATTTCTAGTTTAAGGCCATAAAATATGAATATATAAAGGTGAAATCAATCTATACGTCGTTAAAAAATCAAAAATCTCCAAGAAAAAACAATCATAGAATCGCTTCGTATTACTACTAAATAAATCATTTTGTTCAAGAAATTCACAATCTCTTTCTCTCTCTGTGTCTATATATATATATATATATATATATATATATATATATATATATATATATATATATATATATATATATATATATATATATATATATATATATATATATATATATATATATATATATATATATATATACATATATATATATATATATATATACATATATATATATATATATATATATATATATATATATACATATATATATACATATATATATATATATATATATATATATATATATATATACATATATATATACATATATATATATATATATATATATATATATATATATACATATATATATATACATACATATATATATATACATATATATATATATATATATATATATATGCATATATATATATATATATATATATATATATGCATATATATATATATATACATATATATATATACATATATATATATATATACATATATATATATACATATATATATATACATATATATATATATATATATATATATATATATATATATATATATATATATATATATATATATATATATATATACAGACATATATATATATATATATATATATATATACATATATATATATAATATATATATATATATATATATATATATATATATATATATATATAATATATATATATATATATGTGGTTATTGCTATTAGTAACCACATAATATCTAAATTAAATACAAATGCCTGTAACTAGGGAAGTAATCACAGAAATTCAAAATTCTTTTTGCAACACATTCCTACACGTCCGTAGTTTCACAATTCAATAAAATAAAAAAATGGAATTTTTGGACAAATTTCACAATTTTGAAAGTCCACTGTCCCCTTAAAAGCTGCTGTGTACTAACCCTACAGCATTCGTTCATCTCAATGTTAACCTATGGTGAAAATGTGTGTACTATTGACAGCTCCATAAATGCTGATCATCCAATAAAAATGGTATTTTCAGATAACCCGAACTTTTCTGGACCTTACGATTCATTTTATAAATTGTGTCCCCAAACGAATCTGGGCTTTTCAAATACGCTAGGCTATATTTTTTTCCAAATAATTTAAATTTTAAAATATTATTTATATTTTAAAAAAATAAATGAAAAATACCCCGAGGTGTAAAATTTTTTTCTCTGTTAAGGAGTACAATTTTATATAAAAAAAAATTTTCCAATCTAAGTCGGTAATCTTGCACACATTTTTTCCATAGGTTAACATGAAGGTGAGCGAATCCAATAGGGTTAGTACACGGCAGCCTTAAGGAAAGGATAAAGGTCGACTTAAGACAGAATGTTATTTCCTGTTAGTACCTCGAGAGAGACTGGATAGAAAGACGCTTGCTTATCTTTGACCTAAAGCAATGGTTTCCAACCTTTTGTTGATCAGAGACAACTAATAAAAAAAACTTTGTCGGCGACCCTCTCCTAACCGATCCTATTAGAGGCAAAAATTAGTTTTATTTTCTGAATAAACAAACTATTTGTGATAAAGAAGTTTAATAAAAAAGTTACAACTGAACTTAATAAGAATAACAAAGAAAAAAAGTAAACTGAAATACATGTAAACTGAATAATTACAAGATAAAAATAACTTTTTATGTACCATGTTTTTAAATTTTCTGTTGAATCATATAAACTTGACAATTCTATGTATTAATAAATACTTTTTTAAAACTCTTTTGATGAATTATCCCATCAACTTGAAAGAAAATGAAGTTAATTGGAAGTTAACTTGCATTTTACTTGTTTGACTTGTTGCATTTGACTAGTTCCTTTTCGGCCAGCAGATGGCTGCACCAGTCTACAAAACAAAATTAACTGAAAATAACTGAAAATTAATTTAATTCTGCTTAAATAGGGCTAAAAGTATTAAAAAATGCATTGTCATCGTGTTCTGAGCTATTCTAAAAGTTTCAAATGTCTAGTTCCCTTTCCGGCCAATAGATGGCTGCACCAGTCTACAAAACAAAATTAACTGAAAATAACTGAAAATTAATTTAATTCTGCTTAAAGAGTGCTAAAAGTATCAAAAAAATGCATTGTCATCGTGTTCTGAGCTATTCTAAAAGTTTCAAATGTCTAGCTAGTCGGGAAGTTAGTTAAAAATCGATTGCAAGATTTGTACTAGACAAACACACACACAAACAAACACACAAGAAAGCAAGTTAATAAAAACATGGTAATAACAAATATAAAGCCTACGAAAACTTAACGTAGATTTTTCAGCTGCATTGGCTTTACTAGCTGCGAAATGGCTTTGTCGCTGCGAGTCCGCATTACAGAAAATGCATTAGAAGTTTGTAAGTGGAAAAAGGATATTTTCGTACTCAACGAGAATATCCTTATAAGTGGAAAAAGGATATTTTCGTACTCAAAACGTCAGTAGGCAGAATACAGGAATTTTTAGAATTTGAACAAAAAATTGGGAACTAAATCTTTTTTTTTGTTCTTAGTTTTAAAAAATTGTTTAAATTCGCGGTCGTTTTGAAGCGATAAAAAAAATTTATCATTCGTGACCAGAATTGTATATGATGACCAGAGTGCCTTGACCAGCTGGTTTTGACTCCTGTATTCAAGATGATATGTAATCAAAGATAATGTGCTCAGTAGTTAAAATATTAAGGCTAGGTTGAAGTTAAAAGTTACTATTACAATCATTGTACAAAAATTTTAAGTTTAACACCTTCAATAGTTGAAGGGGAAGAGAAAATTTAGGAAAAAAAATTAAGCAATTATTAAGAATAAGAATTTAACTTTAAAAAGTTGAATTAAAAATTTAGAGAAGGTAAGATGAAAAAATAAACAAGTTTAAGTGGACAGTAGACCTTCAAACCTAACTTTTTTTTGTTTAGAATGGATTTGCTTGAAATTTTAATATGTGATTAGTACCATAGATATGTAAAAGTGGTTAAAATTTAAAGATGAAATATTAATAATTCATGAATTATGAATTATTAATTATATCAAAAATTGGCCTCATTAAAAATGTTCCATGCGCATTTATTTTGCATATAATACGGTAATTTTTATTTATATGATACCTTATAGAACTAACAATGAAACTTATTGCTTATTTTAAGCATTCATTAAAAATATAAAGAGAAAAAATAATAATAGTGAAAACACCCATTTTATTACGCAAAATACCTATAAATCGTCTTTTCGAGTGCAAAATTTAGAAATTCTGAGCTACGAAACATAATTTTTTTCAATAAAATTTATTTGATATACAGTTAAGTATATAAAACTTAAATTCCAAAGCAATACGATCATTAGAAATGCGCCCGGAGCAGTTTGAATATTCGTATGACATAAAAATTTTTATTTTCAGAAAAACACATTTAAAGTTATGGCTATTAGTAACCACATAATATCTAAATTAAATACAAATGCCTATAACTAGGAAAGTAATCACAGAAATTAAAAGTTCTTTTTGCAACACATTCCTACTCGTCCGTAGTTTCACAATTCAATAAAATAAAAAGTCGAATTTTTGGACAAATTTCACAGTTTTGAAAGTCCACTTAAAGTCCTTAAGAAAAGGTAGCCCTCAGTAAAAGAAATAAAAGGCCATCTTCAGGGTCATACAATTCGTAATGAGATGATTGCAGATTTCCACGGGGGGAAAATGAAACTATCAAGGTAGGGAAATTCGGAATAGGCGATACCACCTAGGACCGAACCCACAACGTAGGGTTTTCCAGGTCAGCGCGATGGCGCTGCGCTATATCATGCCTGACCTTGAGGACCACTTCTTGAATTCTCCCGGATCACAGGTTAGGAAACACTGAACTAAAGGAAAATCAACTGTACTTTAGGCCAGTGGATTTGGCGGGGGATCAAAAACAGTGCCATGGATAAATTACCTATCATTAGATAGAGAGTTGAGGTGATAATTAAGTATTTTGTTTTCATTAAATGTGCTATTTTTGGTTAGTGAGCTTTTATATTCAAAGACACTTATTTACCTAACGGAAAATCAACTGTACTTTAGGCCAGTGGATTTGGTGAGGGATCAAAAAGAGTGCCACGGATAAATTACCTATCATTAGATAGAGAGTTGAGGTGATAATTAAGTATTTTGTTTTCATTAAATGTGCTATTTTTAGTTAGTGAGCTTTTATATTCAAAGAAACTTATTTACCTAAAGGAAAATCAACTGTACTTTAGGCCAGTGGATTTGGCGAGGGATCAAAGAGAGTGCCACGGATAAATTACCTATCATTAGATAGAGAGTTGAGGTGATAATTAAGTATTTTGTTTTCATTAAATGTGCTATTTTTAGTTAGTGAGCTTTTATATTCAAAGAAACTTATTTACCTAAAGGAAAATCAACTGTACTTTAGGCCAGTGGATTTCGCGAGGGATCAAAGAGAGTGCCACGGATAAATTACCTATCATTAGATAGAGAGTTGAGGTGATAATTAAGTATTTTGTTTTCATTAAATGTGCTATTTTTAGTTAGTGAGCTTTTATATTCAAAGAAACTTATTTACCTAAAGGAAAATCAACTGTACTTTAGGCCAGTGGATTTGGCGAGGGATCAAAGAGAGTGCCACGGATAAATTACCTATCATTAGATAGAGAGTTGAGGTGATAATTAAGTATTTTGTTTTCATTAAATGTGCTATTTTTGGTTAGTGAGCTTTTATATTCAAAGACACTTATTTACCTAAAGGAAAATCAACTGTACTTTAGGCCGGTGGATTTAGCGATGGATCAAAAAGAGTGCTAAATGTAAATTAGGACCAGATTAGATAATAAAGATTAGATAGTAAAATTTGATAGGGAGTAAATTAGATAGTAAGTTCTGTGATAATTGTGTTTTACATGAACGGTGCTATTTCCGGTTAATGAGCTTGTATTTAAGGAATTTATGAAATTTTTCGCAAAAAAATAGTGGAACAAATGAAGTGATATAAAAACCTTAATTAAAGTTTTTTATTGTTTTAGAAATCCGAATCGAGCTTTTTTTACTGTTAATTATGAGGAATTAATTAAGGTTTATATATTCCATGAGCTTGCATGGTTTCAATTTATTTATTTGATATTTTATTATACTGTCTAATAGTCTAGTAGAATGGCAATAAATTTCGTTCGTCATTCTTTAATAGAATTTTCTATCCAAAAAATTTAGAAGTCACTTGGTAAGTTAGATTAAATTTGAATTTATAAACAAAGTATTACAATAAAACATGCCATACATTTAAAACGTCCTGAAAATTCAGACGTTCATAACAGCTAACAATTTAACAACTTTTATCATTCACCTGCTCAGTCTGAGTGCCGAAAAATCGTACACCGAGGGATATGAACCTATTTGCACGTTCGCACTCGCGTATCCGTTTGGACTAGAAATGCATGAATGCGTAAGATACCAACTATGCTTGCTTGCCTAAAGATAAAAACAAAATGCATTGTAAGAATGCGTGTTCACACTGCATGATTTATCACAGCTGCTCACTGGATTTTTTTATCCTTTTTTATGAAATCGAGGGACATTTTTAAAAGGAGTATTTTTTATATTATCATTTAGTGCAATCAATAAAGTTTCGATGAAAACTTTATACCTAATCTGCCCATCACGCGCTTTACCGTAAAAAAAGGGAAAACTAATAGCCCATGTTTAATTATAGACAGTTCT
This sequence comes from Dolomedes plantarius, assembly GCA_907164885.2. Classification (NCBI taxonomy): domain Eukaryota; kingdom Metazoa; phylum Arthropoda; class Arachnida; order Araneae; family Dolomedidae; genus Dolomedes; species Dolomedes plantarius. The sequence continues at coordinate 117,955,372 of OU015503.1, read as the reverse complement.
GCACTGAAAGGGCTAATTCAGGTTGATTAATTAAACTATCTCCATAATTAGTCAATTCTGATACTTTACTTGAGCATGAGATGAATTTTCTGCAGTTATAATTTTGAGGACATAATAAATATAAAATCAATCTAAAACACCGTATGATGTTCCCGCACACTCCGCAAAGTTTCTGGTAAAATATAAATTTTTGACATTTTTGCAACAAATATATCTCTGCTTTTGTCTGTAACAGTATATTTTATATCCTGTGGCTACTATTTGTACAGCCCTCTATTATTAAGTAACTTTAGACTTCTATTCGATCTTTAAAAAGATGGAAAAATTGTCCATAGTACTTTAAACTTAAACTTTAACGTTTAACTTTAAACAGCTCTGCTCTGATAAGGTTAGGTACACTGGATAATTATGACATCTCCATAATTAGACATTCATGCATATTTGGCACTTAAATAAGATGAATTTTCTGTATTTGACAATTTAGAGGGCAAAACAAATGTACAACCTCTCGAAAACACCATATCAAGTTCCGTTCACTCTGTAAATTTTCCTAAAAAAAATATAAATTTGTGACATTTTTACACTTAATATATCTCTGCAGTTGTCTGCAACTGTATATTGTTACGAATTTTGAAAATATTGCATTTTGTTTCATTAAAATGGATTTTATGGAAGAGCTTCTATAGCTATGTATTTAGCATGGGAGTCTATGGGAATCTCGCCAAATATGAGAGTTATCGCCAAATTGGCGATGAATTTAGTGACTAATTTTGGTCGCCATTTTTTGCGAAATTTCGCCAAATGGTTGCCAATTTTCCGACTAAACCTTTCTGGAAGCTTCTAGAAATATCTAGCGGAGATAAACTTACAGGGGGCGCTTTGGAAATTTATAAATATACCTGACATTGGCACTGGAACTCAGTTCAATTTCCTAGTGAGAATTGAATGTGTTGTAACTGCGGTAATTGGCGTGTACTGTATTGAAAATTCTGGTATCCTGACTTGTGTTTTTATAATTTTCTACTGTATAGAAGACAGTTGTTATGTGTTTTATGTTTGAATGTGTGTATTTGCCTGAAGAATTTACAGAATAATAAATTTATTTTCTGTTAACTTTCTGAAGAGATTTTATATTCAATCCTATGGAAAACGGAACAATATTTTATATCCTCTGGCTAGTAGTGGTACAGCCCTCTAGAGTTCAGTAACTTTAGACTTCTATTTGACCTCAAGCAATAGGAAAGATTACCCTTCGCCAACGTTTAACTTTAAACATCTCTGCTCTGGAAAAGCTAATGTACATTGGTTAATTATGACATCTCCATAATTAGACATCTATGCATATTTCGTACATAAATGAGATGAATTTTCCGTATTTAAAAATTTAGAGGGAAAAACAAATAAATATACAATCTCTCGAGCACACCGTATCATTTTCCGTACGCTCTGCAAATTTTCTCTTAAAGTATAAAAACTACAAAGTTTTGACACTTTTACACCAAATATATCCCTGCACTTGTCTGTAACTGTATATCTTATATCTTTTGGCCACTATTTGCTGAGCCGTCTAGAGTTCAGTAACTTCAGACTTCTATTTCACCGCAAGAAAAAATCAAAAGAAAAAGCCCTTCTTTGAGTAATAAGTTATGTTTTGACAATTCTCGACAGCCCTCTTTTCTGAAAAGGGCAATCTAAAGAATAGCTACTCTCCTTTTTCGTCTGGCTGTGGAACTTTATTTTTTGGCTCGAATTCCTAATAAAGATACCCGCTGGTTTCTTATATCGTTCCCTTGTAAAAAAGAGTGTATTCTCTTTGGAATAGATGGACACGCATAGTCGAGACATGCAATCTGCATTGAATTGAGACTTGCTTTGTTCATATAAGAGGCAGGTGGTTGAAAAAAGAGGAAATCGTAGCGCTTTAAGATATCTTTTGACAGCCAACATAGTTACTGCGTTGTGTATATATATTCGCTAAATTTTTGCTGTTGAGCTTTTGTTCTGATCACATTTTATAACATTGTTGAGACTTTCAGCTGAAATAAATCCAACGCCATCGAACTTTTTAGTGAATACAGTAAGAAACATAAATAAAAATAACTTTGTAAAGGCGGCCTGATTTAATGGGTTCCGTGAAGTTATTTCTCTTATTTGCATGCATTTCGTAATGATTTTTCTCGCCAGTGTGTTTTTGTGTAAAAATCACTATACTTTCAAAAATTGGACCCGGGGCACTAGTGTTTAGCGCATCCGGACTCGATCCTGAGAGTGGTCTAGCTCGAATTCAGACAAGCACCACTGAATTTCCTCATGTGTACGCCGAATATGGGTACGTTAAATATGTGGGTCGGAAATTCCCTTCGTTTGGTTTGTAGGGGTTGGAAGAGGTTGCTTTCCTCCCCCACCTGATACCACCCTTGGAGGTGCTTGGTTTAAACTTACGTGACACCAGGGGGCTATGTTGGTTCACCTATGGTGTTGTCATTAGTATAAACCAAAAACTTTTCACTGTGTTCAAGAAGCAAATGTTGAAACACAGTATGCCTGCTGTGTTGGGAAAAAAATTCAAAAATTCCTTGACCAAATCGATTTTGATCAGTATTGTATGATGTGGATGCCAAGTACTTACACCACTGGAGGCCATTTTTGAAGGATCGGATTATGAGCTCTGAGTTACAATATTATGCAGACGATACCTCTTATAATAGAAGCCTTTGTTCAGCAGTCTCGAGATCTCTGTTTTTACAATGTTTTTATTAACTTTCTCTCTTGTGTGTGTGTTTGTCTAGTACAAATCTTGCAATCGATTTTTAACTAACTTCCCGACTAGCTAGACATTTGAAAATTTTAGAATAGCTCAGAACACGATGACAATGTATTTTTTTAATACTTTTAGCCATCTTTAATCAGAATTAAATTAATTTTCAGTTATTTTCAGTTAATTTTGTTTTGTAGACTGGTACAGCCATCTATTGGCCGGAAAGGGAACTAAAAGTCAAATGCAAGTTAACTTCCAATTAACTTCATTTTCTTTAAAGTTGATGGGATAATTCATCAAAAAAATTTTTAAAAAGTATTTATTAATACATAAAATTGTCAAGTTTATATGATTCAAGAGAAAATTTAAAAACATGGTATATAAAAAGTCTTTTTATCTTGTAATTATTTACCATGTTTTTATTAACTCGCTTTCTTGTTTGTCCAGTACAAATCTTTCAATCGATTTTTAACTAACTTTCCGACTAGCTAGACATTTCAAACTTTTAGAATAGCTCAGAACACGATGACAATGCATTATTTTAATACTTTTAGCCATCTTTAAGCAGAACTGAATTCATTATTGCCACGTTTTTATCAACTCGCTTTCTTGTTTGTCCAGTACAAATCTTGCAATCGATTTTTAACTAACTTCCCGACTAGCTAGACATTTGAAACTTTTAGAATAGCTCAGAACACGATGACGATCCATTCTTTTAATACTTTTAGCCGAAAAAATCCGCAAGGTGGTGCTTCGATCGAATTCAATGCTTGCACTATTGCGTAAAGGTGTTTGACGATTTTGAAAACAGAATACATGTGAATTTAGTTTGTTTACAAAAATATTGTGCGAAAAATTAAAATATATATATAAAAGTTAGCAGTTTATAAATTCTGTGGATAGTGGAAACGACTAAAAAGTAATTAAAATTAAATAAAAGAAAGTGAAAAAGAATAATTAAGTGAAGGTTTGTGCAATTAAGAGAGAAAACGAGAGAAAAATCGTCAAGTTTATGTGATTCAACAGAAAATTGAAAAACGTGGTATATAAAAAGTTTTTTTTTATCTTGTAATTATTTGGGTTTTTTTTAAACAGCAGTCTGAAAGAATAACAATTATTCGTTGCTTTTCATATGCTTTCTCAAAGTTATGTTTTATATTTAAGTCTGAATGCATTGAAAAAATCGTAGCCCACTTCTGCTCATTCTCGCATTAAAGAGAGAATTTACTTTCTGAAAAAAGCTATTCCTTCAGGAATGCCGTGTATTTTGAAATGAGATATTGATAGGGATAAAAAAAAAGAAACTCCATCTACATTTTACTCTTCTGTATGCAGATGGCAAAAGATATTTGATTTTTTTGTGCGTGTGTGTGCTTTTAATTTGAAAATGAATTTTGTTTACTTAGTGTGATGCTACTTCCTGTATCAAACGGAATCCGGTAATCAGTGATCTGAACCTTTGAATGCTTTTTTTATTTCTTTTAATATGTATTGAATAGCTTTGTACATTCATTATCACTTAAAACAATTTTGTTTGAAATGAAGTGATAACATATGAATGCTTTGAATGGAAGCGTTTAAGTTTAATTAGAATATGAAGGATTCATTGAATGTGTGTATGAATTCAATTAGAATATGAAGGATCTATTCAAAGGAGTAATTAAGTGTGTGCTTAAATTTAAACAGAATATGAAGGAGTAATTCAGTGTGTCCATAAATTTAACCAGAATATGAAGAAGTAGTTAAATGTTTGTATAAATTTAATCAGGATATGAAGGAGTGATTAAATATGTGTATAAATTTAATTAAAATTGGAAGGAGTAATTAAATGTTTGCATAAATTTAATCAGGATATGAGGGAGTAATTAAATGTGTGCTTAGATTTAATCAGAATATGAAGAAGTAATTAAATGTTTGCATAAATTTAATCAGAATATGAAGGAGTAATTAAATGTTTGTATAAATTTAACTAAAATGTGAAGGAGTAATTAAATGTTTGTATAAACTTAATCAGGATATGAAGGAGTAATTAAATGTGTGTTTAAATTGAATTAAAATGTGAAGGAGTAATTAAATGTTTGTATAAATTTCATGAGGATATGAAGGAGTAATTAAATATGTGTATAAATTTAATTAAAATTGGAAGGAGTAATTAAATGTTTGCATAAATTTAATCAGAATATGAGGGAGTAATTAAATGTGTGCTTAGATTTAATCAGAATATGAAGAAGTAATTAAATGTTTGCATAAATTTAATCAGAATATGAAGGAGTAATTAAATGTTTGTATAAATTTAACTAAAATGTGAAGGAGTAATTAAATGTTTGTATAAATTTAACTAAAATGTGAAGGAGTAATTTAATGTTTGTATAAACTTAATCAGAATATGAAGGAGTAATTAAATGTGTGTATAAATTTAATTAAAATGTGAAGGAGTAATTAAATGTGTGTTTAAATTGATTTAAAATGTGAAGGAGTAATTAAATATGTGTATAAATTTAATTAAAATTGGAAGGAGTAATTAAATGTTTGCATAAATTTAATCAGAATATGAGGGAGTAATTAAATATGTGTATAAATTTAATTAAAATTGGAAGGAGTAATTAAATGTTTGCATAAATTTAATCAGAATATGAGGGAGTAATTAAATGTGTGCTTAGATTTAATCAGAATATGAAGAAGTAATTAAATGTTTGCATAAATTTAATCAGAATATGAAGGAGTAATTAAATGTTTGTATAAATTTAACTAAAATGTGAAGGAGTAATTAAATGTTTGTATAAACTTAATCAGAATATGAAGGAGTAATTAAATGTGTGTATAAATTTAATTAAAATGTGAAGGAGTAATTAAATGTGTGTTTAAATTGATTTAAAATGTGAAGGAGTAATTAAATATTTGTATAAATTTAATCAGGATATGAAGGAGTAATTAAATGTGTGTATAAATTTAATTAAAACTTGAAGGAGTAATGTGTCTTTAAAATGAAGTAATTAAGACACATTACTCCTTCAGGAAATAAAATGTGAAGAAGTAATTAAATGTTTGTATACATTTAATCAGAATATGAAGAAGAAATTCAAAGGAGTAGTGAAATGTATTAATAAATTTAATCAGAATAGGAAGAAGAAATTCAAAGGAATAATTAAATGTGTTTATGCATCTAGCAAAAAAATGTTACGAATATCCCGAGAAAGTGACTTTCCACTGAATAATTCTAGATCTATGTTTTTAAGAATATTAACATCTACGATTTTTTTTATTTCTACAATTATATAGACTATATTAATTTAATATAAAGTTTCGTAGAAGCCTTTAAATTTTTCTTGGCCTAAACATCCCAATTAATAATTGTAAAAATTACAAAAGTTATATATATATATACAGTCGAACCTCCATATATCGAAGTAGCAAAATGCGCGAAATATATTCGATATATAGAAATTTCGGTATATAGAATTGAGCTTAGTCTTATCATAATTCTCCTAAAAAAAAAAAAATTAAAGCTGATTTTCGTATACGAAACTCCATTTCTAATTTATATACGAATCCCATTAAATGAAAGTTAATATCTAAAAAATGAATTAATATGAAAGATTTATTGATTACTACATATATTTAAAAAAAATAATGCAGACAGTGGTTACAATGATCATAGTTACATTCTTTAAAAAAAAAACTACGAATATCTTGCTGAACAGTTAGTTTTGCGGAAAGTTCAAAGAAATGTTCGCATTTATTCAGTCCACTAAAAACTTCATCAGAGATATTATCCTCTAATTGAAGTCCAATATATATATATATATATATATATATATATATATATATATATATATATAACCAATTTTGCAGGTCAGCGGCCCATATAGGAAATCAAATGTCATCTTTGTATAAAAATTTTACCAGGGGGCTCTTAGAGACCTTAATCACGTAAAATTTGTTATACTCTAAGTTTTTTTAACTCAGTTTCTTAAAAGAGTAACATTCATTTTTATTCACAATCTTAAGCTCAATAAATAAGTGAATAGAGAAATGTATATTATGAAATCCACTCCAGTTTATGAGAGGGATAGATAAAGAAGATTCATGGCCTCTCTTATCCCCTCGGGTCAGTACAGTCTTTTGTCAAGCAAAAAATCAATGAATAGTAAAGTTTAGGTTGGCATTGATCGAAAGCCTACTGCTCGACGAACCGTTATATTCTGCTTACTGTAACTCACGTAAAATAGAGCGGAAACCTCTTATCTTGGGAATATGCGCACATGTTTGTAAGAAACTTTTTTCGGGATTTCGATGAGGGTATGAAACCTTTTGGACTTGATTTATCAAAGTACAAAGATTCACTCCAACAATGCAGTAGTTTCGAGATTTTTCAAGTCACATACACTGTCTGGTACCTCCTACAATATACGTCTTTCCGTCCGAGTTGATGCATTATTTAAATATGGATTAACTCAGTTCTTGAGAAGAACTGGAGAAGAGGACATCTAGATTAGACATGTTAAAAATTGTTTCGCTCTCCAGTAAGATTTATTCATCTAACTAAAGAAATGCGACTTTCTGTGACAACTGATGGTATTTTATGATCAAACTTATTTGCATAGCTTAAAATATAGAAATGTGTATATAAGCTCAATTTAAGGAGTATCACGGTTACATTTTTATATATCAGTTTATTCTAACTTACTGAAAAATATATTATGAAAAATTAAGAATTCTCGAGGCCTCAGGGGTGCACCGAATATATATATATATATATATATATATATATATATATATATATATATATATATATATATATATATATATATATATATATATATATATATATATATATATATATATATATATATATATATATATATATATATATATATACCCAAGTAACACAAAACCGTTGGCAAGTCGTTGGCCAACCCTTTTCGGGCATGGTTGGCCAACAGTGGGAGTTGGCCGTTGGCGCTCCGTTGGCCCAATGGTTGGCGTTCCGTTGGCCCAACGCTGTGATTTACAGGATTTGGCCGTTGGCGCGAGGTTGGCCAACGGTTGGTGTTCCGTTAGCCCAACGTTGTGATTTACAGGATTTGGCCGTTGGCGCGAGGTTGGCCAACGGTTGGCGTTCAGTTGGTCCAACGGTGTGATTTTCAGGATTTGGCCGTTGGCGCGAGGTTGGCCAACGGTTGGCGTTCAGTTAGCCCAACAGTCAACTTTGCAGGTAAGCCAACATTAAATTTAGTTGGGGCTATTATGCATTTTTCAACCCAGCCAACAACTCTTAATTCATCAGGCCAGTGGTCAAACTATCCAAGGGTCAATAGTTTGACATTTTTTATTTTTCAGCAGACCGTTTACAAAGAGGATTAACCCTTTTTAAACAGTTAAGTTCTAGTATTTATCCACCAATAATTTATATAAAAATAGTATTTAAAAAAAACATTTTTCAATAATACTATTTTTATATAAATTATTGGTGGCTCAATACTAGAACTTCATAAACTGTTTAAAAGGGGAAAATCCTCTTTGTAAACAGTGTGCTGAAAAATAGCAAAATGTAAAACTATTGACCCTCAGATAGTTTGACCACTGGCCTGATGAACTAAGAGTTGTTGGCTGGGTTGAAAAATGCATAAAATGCTTTTTTCCCCAAAAAATAGTTTGAAAACTGCAAAATTCCCCCTCTTTTATGAAATCAAAAAGTTTTCATACTTAAATGTTAAAAATGCAATAATACATTTAGATTTTTACGTTATTTTTAACAGTTTACGTTTTGCTTGACATTGTTTATATAAAGTGTTTTGGTTTAAACACTTTATATCTTTAAAAAGGAATAAATCTTATAGGTTATATTCTTAGTGATATTATAAATCCCATATTACTATATATAAATAATTTATAATACCATTGGTACCTGTTATTTTTTATTAGTTACTTTAATACATATTTCAATTTTTTTTAATAAACACCTTTCCGTTGCAATCAACTGGGGTCAAATTGCACACTTATGCTGAATTAATGACAAATACTTTTTGTTAAGATTATCTTTATATAATTATTTTTTCAATATATATATATATATATATATATATATATATATATATATATATATATATATATTATAAACACTTTATCTTCCAATTTCTCTTCACGTCTGATTTTTTTTAAAACTTTCCATAAAACTGTTATATCAATTATTGGACTGACTTTGTTTAATTTTTTAAAATAGCATGTTATGGCAATTTTAATAAACAACAACTTTTCAAAAAATTTTTTTTTATTTTAACAGAAAATTAATTTCATATTGTCAATATTTAATTACATTGAAATACACTATTCAGTTTTTCTTTTGCCTCTCCCTCCTTCTCTATCCTTCGCAAACCGGAAGAAACCCCTTATTAAATTTTCGATGACATTTTCTGAGATTACATCTTCCTGGTGAGCCAATCTGACAGAAGCTGTTAATAGAACAATAAATTAGTAAAAGTAAATTAGTCAAAAGAAAAATAGCTATATATGCACCAAACAGTCAAACAAAAATGCCTGATTAAGTTAGTTTTTTTAATTTTTTAGAAACAAGTTAATTTATTATGAAATCTAACCCTAGTATTTACTTCATAATCAAAAATTTCTTCATGTTGCATGAACTTGTCTTAACTATTACTTCAGGTATGTATCAGTAAATGTTTATTTATTTGCTAAATTATCAAAGCACAAAATAAAACAACAATTTCAAATATTCAAACTAAATTAACATCAGAGACAAATTAGACACTGCACAGATCTTTAATAATTTTAGTACATATTTATTTACATGAATATATCAACTCTCTGAAAACTTACTTAAAATTTAGACATGAAAAATTAAAATATCAAGAGCTATTGGCAGAAATTTCTTTACATTATAGGAACTAATCATCTTAAACTGCTTGCATGTATTTAGCAAAGTTTATTTTCATAAATTGACAGAACAGAAAATTAAAGAATAATTTGAAATATTTGAACCAAATTAAAATTAGAAAAATAAGATATTGTAGTATATGATAGATAAGATTAATTTCCACATACATTTTACCAATACAACATTGAAAAAATTTAAGTGAAATTTTCCTTCTCTTAACCACACAGTAAACAATATTTTCTCAGTAAAAGTCAAATTAATTCTGTAGCATCAAAAGCCCAACAGTTTGTAAATGTACGTTTGTCAACACAAAGCTTTTTATTAGCACAATATCTTTCAAAAAAAAACCAACACTTTAATAATTTTAGACAATATTTATAACTTCACGAATATAAAAAAAAAATTACAAATGTTTGTACAAAATATCAACCCTACTAATGCCTTTCTATCTACTGAACATCACAGTATCTATATATTTAAGTTGCTAAGCTAGACCGATTCTTTGGGCTGTCTGGGAGAGAAAACCACTGCATCAATTTTTTTCATTTTGGTCTTAAAAAAAAGATTTTATTCTATAGATGTGTCAAATATGGTTTTTGTAACCATAATCTCTATTAATTAGCGATAATTTATAATCTAAAATTGCTTTCTGTACATGCTAAGCGACATGTTTAAATCTGGCTTTAGATACTCACTAAGCACGAGGCTGCATAAACTACTGCATAAAATACTGTACTAATTAGATATAACTAAAAATTTAAAACACATTAACATAATGATTTAAAAATATATATTTAATAAAGTGAATCAAATAATACTAGTAGGAAACAAGGGAAAATAAAAAAGAGTGAGGAACAAGACTTCAGTTTATACAAATAGGCCAAGAATTCAAAGCAAGTTTTTACCTAGATTCAATCATTCATAAGATGATAACCACACTTCCAATTCTTTCATCTACGGTACAAATGAGATCAGGACTGGTAGTCAAATAAAAATTTCCATAATTTCCAACTCAATCTTATTTCCTCTGCTTTTTCTATATGAATCACATGCTGCATACCAGTTCCTTGAATACATGATCTTATAGACGGCTAAAAATAGAAAAATAAGTCATATACCATGGGATTGTCAAATTACAGTCTTTAATATTATGTACAAACTTTATAAAATATATTGTCAAAAATATTGCTAAAAATGTAAATATTATAATAAGTAGCAGCTAATCAAATGTTAAAGACAAGTGAATTATTTTAATGAGTGATCAGCTTACTTCATAAATAGTCTTTAATATTATGTACAAACTTTATTAAGTATATTGTCAAAAAATCGCATAAAATGTAAATATTACAATAACTAGCAGATAATCAGATGCTAAAGACAAATGAATTATTTTAATGAGTGATCTGCATACTTCATAAATACTGTGTATTGATATTTTACTTTCAAACAAAATATTTAACATTAAATACCTGTTCGAGTCTGAGACAGACAATTATTTTAAACTCAAATAAAATACAATTGCAAAGTTGATAGTAAGGAGAGAAAAATTACTGAAATTTCACCAAAGCAGACAGCTAATTGTATTTTATCCTTGTATTCATAAGCTAGTGATTAACTGACGCTTTTTTATAAATTTGACGATTTAATAGAGTAGGTTTTCTAAATTTATGAAGTAAACTGTGAGATATAAACTTATAAACAACTTAAATACACTTAGAATAAAAGGTTCAACTTCTTATATAAAATGTTCAGTAAACTTGAATAACAGATATTTGAGCATAAATAAAAGTTTACCATAATGTTTTTATAATAAATACTCTAGTTAGAAATAATCTTACTGAAAGTACAAGGCAAGAATCATCAGTAAACACCAAATTTGATCAACTATTCAAATTAAAACTTTCTGAACGATCCGATTAACTAAAGTAACTCAACCATTTAAATAAATAACATAAACAGATTCATGATTTCAAAAGGTCTAAATACAACCATTCTATAAAGGATTCTAAATATACAGATTACTTAATGTGTTCTAAAAATAGAGAAACAGCAAATACAATTACAGTAGTTAAATTTATTATTTGAGGAAAGCTTTGGCTGTTTTTATAGAAGTCTAACAAAGTATTTTACATAAATTTACCAAGTTACGCTTCATTTTGCTATGCATTTTAGAAACTACTTGATGCTACTAATTAGCCAAGTACATAATTTTGTTTACTAAATAAAAGTATATTACTAATAAAATAATATACTTTCTCTGGAATTCTTCGTAATATTACAATCACGTGGAACATGGAATGGCCGACATCCATTTCTTTTTACCGTTCATTTCTTCGCCACACGTGCAAACATTTAGCCAAACCAGTTTCTGTCGTAGTGAATAATGCATTTTGTAACTGTTGGCCCAACAGCTTTCATTTGCAGTTGGGCCAACCGCATTTTGTAACCGTTGGCCAACCATACACATTTTGCAGTTGGGCCAACGGCATTTTGTAACCGTTGGCCCAACAAACGCATTTTGCAGTTGGCCCATCTGCATTTCAGAAATTTCTGCCAATGGTAACCATTCCCCAACGGTGCAACGGAAATCTGCGGTTGGGCCAACGGTGTGTGTTACTTGGGTATATATATATATATATATATATATATATATATATATATATATATATATATATATATATATATATATATATATATACATACTAGCTGAAAACTCGCACTTCGCTACGGAGTAAATTCAAATTAAATACAACGGTCAATGTATGCTATTAATAACAAAAAAAATAAATATACGTATATATATTTATAATAAAAACGACGATCAATATATAATTGATGTAGAAAAAAATATAAAAATTTATAAAAAAATCGTAAGGGATATTTTTATAGACAAAATAATGTCCAATTGTCTGCCGCATTAACAAGAAAAAAAATTTTTTTGTTTATGTAGTTGTTATGCACTTGACGATAAATTTATATAAAGTACCAGAAAAAGAAATCACGTGATCGGCATTTAATAAATTAAATTCTAAAAATTAATCTTTAAAAATTCACCAAAAATCACAAAATAGAGGTAAACATTCGAAAAAGATATCATTTTAAAGCAATTTTTAGGATCTTTCTTGTCATATAAATTTTATAACCCTCAAATTATTATTTTAAATGCAAACTTTAAAAAAAAAGTTACTAAAACAGCTTAAAAATTTAATTTTAAAAAATCTAAAAGAATTTTGCAAAAATCTCTCTTATTGCACCCCTACACTATAAGAAGAATCGCCATGCAACATTTCAGCCCTTTAGGTCCAGCGGTTTGGTCTGTGCGTTGTATGTCAGTCAGTGAGTCAGTTACGGAACTGTTTTACATATATAGATTACTACTAATAATAATAATTTGGCTTCACTAACAAAGTTAAATTTATATTCTTGCCCTATTTTCCGATACTAAATGTGTGCGGATGAGTTTTATCACACAAAAACATCAAAAAGATCTTCCAAATTAGACCATTTAAAACTCTTTCAGATACTTCCGTTATCAGCCAAAAGCTGACGCATCACATAATTTGATCAGGTGAAGGACCGAGGTTATCAAATTTACGTGTTTTGGTGTGAAGTAGGTAGATGTATTTTCTGTTGTCGAACGGAACCCACGTCTTCGCGTTGCCGGGTCTCATGTCGCGTTACCGGATCGTTCCACTGATGATATTGACAGTAAAGTGACCGTTTAAAATTTGAATAAAGACAATTCTAAGGTTTTATGGAGATTCATTTAGTCCACGACCAGTTTGACGAGATACTGATGGAATATGACGGAATGTCTACAGCTGTCGCGCATTTCATGTATATATATATATATATATATGTTGTACAAATATTTAGGCACCATGTCTTATTTGAAGACTTTTGCCAAATGCTCCTCAATGCAATTCTCAAGGAAAATTGACATTGAAACATATAACTAATTTATTTTGATGCACTAGACATGTTTCTAGCACCCCTATCTGTGGCACACCCAGGGGGGGCAAGGTGCCCTGCCCCCCCAAAGGAATAGAAATCGCATCATGAATATTGATTTTGCATTAAAAATATTTTTATCCGCTCATCTCGGCCCCCCCCCCACACACACACATTATAAATATTTTTATACGTTCATCCCCCTCCCTCCAAGAAAATATCCTGAGTGCGCCACTGACCTCTATTCACCCCTCCATGCAACGCCTGTATTTGTTCTCATGGGGAAAACAATTTTCGGTCCACCGTCTGTTGCATAACCAAATTTAATATGGATTTAGAGTTCCTTGTCACTTAATATTGTTTTATCTCCCCTGCACGATATATATATATATATATATATATATGTGTGTGTGTGTGTAAAACAGTTCCGTAACCGACTCATTCACTGACTGACATACAACGCACAAACCAAACCGCTGGAACTAAAGGGCTGAAATTTTGCATTCGATTTTTCTTATAGTGTAGGGGTGCACTAAGAGAGATTTTTGAAAAATTCTTCTTAGATTTTTTAAAAATTAAATTTTTAAGCTGTTTTAGTACCTTTTTTTAAGTTTGCATTTAAAATAATACATTTAGGGTTATAAAATTTATATCACGAGAACGATCATAAAAATTCCTTTAAAATAAAATTTTTCGAATCTTTACCTCCATTTCCTGATTTTTCGAGAATTTTTAAAGATTAATTTTTAGAATTTAATTTATTAAATGCTGATCACGTGATTTCTTTTTCTGGTACTTTAAATAAATTTATCGTCACGTGCATAACAACTAAATAAACAAAAAATATTTTTTTCCTTGTTAATGCGGCAGACGATTGGACATTATCCAAAAAAATATTAAAATACAGTAAAAGAAATGTTCTACAAACTGTACTATATTAACTGTACTATATTCTTTAGTATTCTTTATATTAGATTTAATTTGAATATTTTCTTCTACATTATTTTATCTATAAAATTATCCTTTACGATTTTCTTATAAATATATATATATGTATATATATATATATATATATATATATATATATATATATATATATATTACATCAATTGTATACATTAATCGTCTTATTTATCATATAATATATATATAATATATATATATATTTGGCATAAATTGCATACATTGACCTTTGTATTTAATTTGAATGTACTGCGTAGCGAAGTGCGGGTTTTCAGCTAGTATATATATATATATATATATATATATATATATATATATATACAAACAATGTTATATAGTAAACAAGTACGGTAAAGAATAAAAATATTAATACTGAACAATATCGTCTGTTTTTTAAAGCATTATTCTAAATATAGTTTTAAGTTTGTATTCTTTGTGATTTTAAATTGGATAAAATGTTTTTTTTATCTGATTTTGCATAACAAACAATTTATTGATCATGCATTAATGTTATTAAAAGGAACGCTCTCGACTAATACCTGAATTATATCTAATCATGCTTTTACGGGATTGCTTTTTTTAAGTAATCACATACTTTTTAAGAGGATTTATTTTTGTATATTTATTATTTATGTGCCATTTGTATTTGCGTGTGTTACCCATACCAGAAATTCAAATTGAATTAAAGTATTTTATTCTCTTTTTAATTTTTTTTATTCGCTTTAAAGTAAATGTTTAAAAATTGCAAAGTAATTTATTAAAGTAAATCATTCATTTTTATTCCATTAAATTTTACTACTTAATTTTCTGTTATATTTTTTTTCTTTCCTTGAATTTCTTTTTTTAAGATGTTTGAATTAATAAAATTTCCACGGTTCATTGTTTTTAGTAGGTATATAAATGGAAATCAGTTAGTCAAATAAGTTTTACTTTAAAAGGAAATAATGTAAAATTAGGATATAAATTTTGCTAATATGTGTGTAAACTTGAAAGCAACTCAGATTTCATTCACTTGCTCAATATATGCCGACCCATGAATAATTACTTACGTATTGGAATTGCACACACACAAACAAATCTATACACACACACACACACACACACATATCTATATATATAAAACAGTTCCGTAACTGACACACTGACTGACATACAACGCACAGACCAAACCGCTGGACCTAAAGGGCTGAAATTTTGCATGGCGATTCTTCTTATGGTGTAGGGGTGCACTAAGAAAGATTTTTGAAAAATTCTTCTTGGATTTTTTAAAATTAAATTTTTAAGTTTTTTTTGTAACTTTTTTTAAAGTTTGCATTTAAAATACTAATTTGAGGGTTATAAAATTTATATCACGAGAAAGATCATAAACATTCGTTTAAAATGAAATCTTTTTCGAACCTTCACCTCGATTTTCTGATTTTTGATGAATTTTTAAAGATTTATTTTTAGAATTTAATTTATTGAATGCCGATCACGTGATTTCTTTTCCTGGTACTTTAAATAAATTTATCGTCACGTGCATAACAAATAAATTGACAAAAAAATATTCATTTTTTTTCTAATGCAGCAGACGATTGGATATTTTCCAAAAAAAAATAAATATCCCTTACGAATTTTTTATATATATATATATATATATATATATATATATATAAATATATATATATATATATATATATATATTACATGAATTGTATACATTGATCGCCGCATTTATTATAAATATATATAGTATTTATTTTTTGTCGCATTAATTGCATACATTGACCGTTGAATTTAATTTGAATATACTCCGTAGCGAAGAGCGGGT
The DNA here is from genome assembly GCA_907164885.2 of Dolomedes plantarius. Taxonomy (NCBI): domain Eukaryota; kingdom Metazoa; phylum Arthropoda; class Arachnida; order Araneae; family Dolomedidae; genus Dolomedes; species Dolomedes plantarius. The sequence continues at coordinate 117,938,995 of OU015503.1, read as the reverse complement.
TTTCAGCTAGTATATATATATATATATATATATATATATATATATATATATATATATACAGGGTCTGTCCAGAAAGTAATGAGACTGAATTCTTCGCACCAAGCAGAAGGCCAAAGGGGCAGAGTTTGCAGGTGGTACGGGTGGTGGGCTGTCAGGTACAGAGTCTGGCGAAACTCAGTTGACCTAGAGCTTTTGCAGCGCGCGGATCGCTCGTGAAGAAGACACGTGAATGAAAGTGGCGTTAGGTTTTCAGAATGCAGTGGAGTATCGAGCAGTGATAGTCATAGTTTTGAGTAAAACTAAAGAAATCGGCTATTGAGACGCGCTTGCCATGTTACAAGAAGCCTGCAGAAAGGATTCTTTGTCCAAAGCTCAAGTGTTTAGGGGGCACAAAGCCTTCAAAGACCGAAGAGAGGACATCGATGACGCACAACACGCTGCGTGTCCATCAAGTTCTCGAACTTCAGACAATGTGGCTAAAATTAAAGCGCTTTTGGACTCTGATCCTCCAAGGGAATAGTGCACAAAGAATTCGTGCCACCCGGACAGACAGTTAATGCAGATTTTTACAAGGAAGTGCTTCAAAGGTTGAGGAATCGAATCGCGCCCGGAGCTCACAAACATTTGAATTCTGCACCACGATAATGCGCCGGTTCACATATCCTCCAAAGTGATTCAGTTCCTGGGAAAATACAACGTCGCAACGCTGCCCCAACCACCGCACAGGCCCGATCTGTCACCGCTGGACTTTTTTCTATTCCCTCGTTTAAAATCCAGCTCATAGGTCATCGTTTTGACAATCTGGAGAACGTGTAGAAAAACGTAACGCGCGTTCTGAACAACATTCCTATTGAGGATTTCCAGACGGGCATCAATAGATGGCAGAGTCGTTGGCAATGGTGTATTACTGCAGGAGGAGGCTATTTTGAAGAATATTAAGTGTATGTAAAATTACCTTCAAATAAACGAATTTTATGGAATCAGTCTCATTATTTTCTGGACAAACCCTGTATATATGTGTGTAATATCCCCATTACCTCACGTCCTTCAATTATAACCTGAAAGGGAAAACTAGCTCATACTTACATGGCTAAAGCTAGACTCAGTCTGAAAGTGATAAATTTTGGAAGCAGTCGACCAAACTTCTTAGTACATCGTTTAATAGAGCGGAATTACATCCGTTCATTCCAGAAGAACGGCTCGGAAAGATATCACCTTTCAACATTAAACGCGAGAGGGCGGAAACAACATGTGGCTATTATTTGTAGGATCAGCAGATTTAGGGGCTCGCGATGTTAACTCACTCCTGAATACACGTGTAGAAATACAAAGGCATGCGATTCATGGGAAGTTCTGTGGCTAAGGATTTTAAAGCGATAAATTAATATTACTGGGGATTGGATTTAGGAAAGGGAGTTTAAATTCTAGAATGGAGGGCATGGTATTTTAAATATTACATACATATATATATATATATATATATGTATGTGTGTGTGTGTGTGCATATTATATTCCACTGAGTTTAATATTTAATATTGGTTTAAAAAATGTATTCTCCTACAGTCTTAACTCACTACGTATCCAAAAAATATTGCAAGATATTTCCCTTCTCTGCGAACGATAAATAATTGTAAAAAGGGTGTATCTAAATAAAGGTATGCAGGAAGCAAAAAATTGCCTCAGAAACCTGGTGGGAGGAAATAAATCTCTCTTATCTACCCTGGTTTTATATTCTGGACGTAGTATATAATGCATTTTTTTCCGTACTTCCACTCAGTGATTTAAAGCACTGCCTTACGTTAATACTGAAGTAGGAAATAGATTTTGAGGGGATCCGGGAAGGAAAATTTTATTTTCCTTTATTTACTTGCATTTATTTTGTTATGATTTTTTTCATCGAATATGTCATGGTATAAGATCATAATGTACGTAAAAAGGTACTTGAACAATCCGAAATTCTGTTTAAAAGAATTTCAAATTCAAACTTAATGCAAGCTTAGTTTTAGATTTATTTTCTTAAATCAAAGGAATTTTTGCTCTATTTTGCTAGGGAAAGGTAAAAATACTTGGTGTCCGGAATTTATAAATATTTAATTCGTAAAATTTTTAATCACTTTGAAGTGAAAAAAAATTTTGGTATTTTTTTTTCACGAAAATTTTTTTCAGAATTTTTACTCTAAAATACTAAGGACTCGAACCTTGACGTTCCAGATATATATATATATATATATATATATATATATATATATATATATATATATATATATATATATATATATATATATATTTATATATATATGTAGGTATGTATGTATGTATGTATATAGTCCATGTATACCTATTACTTCCTGTATGTGCACATGTTTTAACCAATAAAACATTACAGAAAAAAACATAAGGCTCCCCCCTTATATAATGAATTTATATAAATGCAATGAAAATTTGAAAATGAAATAATAACCTTTTTAACCTTCGATAATAACCCTCTGTAGGATTACGTTCTCCAATAACGGTCCTCCGTAAACGAAAATTTCAGACATTAAAAATGTCCGTCCATACCTCGCGAGTTATAATTTTGGCAGCGTGCCAAACCCAGTCTGTATCTCTTGGACAAGTAGTAAAGAGTTAAACAAAAATGTACCAAATTGCGTCAAAATTTCGATATACATATGTGTATATATATATATATATATATATACGTGCATATATATACATACATATATATATACATACGTACATATATAGATACATATATACATAACACATACATACATATATACATACAAGGTAAGCAAGAGGTAAGCAACTATAAGTAATCCTACGTTAATAACCCGCGGTTGCTTCGTTAGCAGAGACTACCTAATTTTTTTTTTACATTTCTATACGTTGAAAAGTATTCCTGAAAAAAGTATTTGTTTTCCATCCGAATAAAGATTTAGGAATCGGTAATCTCTTTGATACCTGCGATTTATAGTAGAGGCGTCCTTTTTTCCCTTTTAAGGGGATGGTGGACCTTTCAAAACGATTTTTGAAATTTTTACCACAGATATATGAAATTTTGTATATATATTCATTAAAGTATAACAATATTAAACACCTTATAAAATTTTATAAATATTTAAAAAAAAATATTTTATAATTAAAAAATTTAAATTAAATTACCCTTCTTTAAAATGCTCCTTGCGACTCAATTTTAAACTTTTCCCCTCAATTTTGCATTTATATTGCTTATAAATACTTTCTGAACAAAGTTATGTATTTTTTTGTACTTTCGTTGAATAGTTAATTTTTAGAAAATATTTTTATGCTTGTACTCTGAATTTTCGCGAAATTTTTGTACTTTTCTACACTAAAGTTAAATTTTTATAACCTAAATGACCTCGAATCCTAAAATGGATGCATAACTTTATTTTGATGTATTACAGAAATCTTTATTATAAATTTCATAAAATTTCGTCAAAAATTATGACGCGAGGAGCATTTTAAAGACTTGCAAATCTGGAAATTACTCATTTTGAGAAAAAGTCATTTAAAAGATAATTTTTTATCTACCTTTAATACTTACTACTCTGAAGCCACCAATTTTTCATTTTTCTTTTCACTACACATTTTAAATGCCTTTCATTCCAATATTTACATGTTTTTAAAATATTAATACACACCCCAAAAAAATTCCAATTTCTGCTCGATTTTTGGTAATTTGAAAGTCCACCATCCCCTTAATTTGTTTTATCTGCCTCTCGAAATTGTAATAAAAAAACTATTAGGTGTCGTCTTTTAACATTTTTGAAATTAAGTTGTCTTAATGAAGTCTGCTATTGTTTTGAAGTTCATTTAGGAATCATGTTTAAGCAAACTTGTGTCGATAACATATTACAATACAGGGCATCATATGGCATCGAAGATTCCAATAATCCCAACGTTAAGAATTGTAATGAGAAAAAAACTTAAAGTAATCTCATCCAACGAAACTACCGCGGGTTATAAACGTAGGATTACTTATCGTTCCTTACCTCTTTTGTATGTATATATGTATGTATGTGTTATGTATATATGTATCTATATATATGTAGATATCTATATATATAAAACAGTTCCGTAACTGACTCACTGACTGACATACAACGCACAGACCAAACCGCTGGACCTAAAGGGCTGAAATTTTGCTTGGCGATTCTTCTTATGGTGTAAGGGTGCACTAAGAAAGATTTTTGAAAAATTCTTCTTAGAGTTTTTTAAATTAAATTTTTAAGCAGCTTTAGTGACTTTTTTTTAAGTTTGTGTTTAAAATAATAATTTGAGGGTTATAAAATTTATATCACGAGAAAGATCCTAAAAATTCCTTTAAAATGAAATCTTTTTCGAATCTTTACCTCTATTTTCTGATTTTTGGTGAATTTTTAAAGATTTATTTTTAGAATTTTACTTCTTAAATGCTGATCACGTGATTTCTTTTTCTGGTACTTTAAATAAATTTATCGTCACGTGCATAACAACTAAATAGACAAAAAATATTTTTTTCTTGCTAAAGCGGCAGACGATTGGACATTATTTTGTCTATAAAAATATCCCTTACGATTTTTTTAAAAATATATTTTTTTTCTACATCAATTGTATATATTGATCGTTGTATTTATTATAAATATATATATATTTTTTTTTTGGCATTAATTGCATACATTGACCGTTGTATTTAATTTGAATGTACTCCGTAGCGAAGTGCGGGTTTTCAGCTAGTGTATATATATACATATACGTATGTATGTCAAAATGTTGACGCATTTTGGTACATTTCTGATTAATTGTTTACTGCTTGTTCAAGTGATACAGACTGGGTTTGGCACGCTGCTAAAATTATAACTCGCGAGATACGGACGGACGGTTTTAGCGTCTCAAATTTTGCTTTCCGGAGGACCGTTATGAAGGAACGTAATCCTACGTTATTCCCTACATGGGGAAATGTAGGGAATATAAAAATATAGAATTCTTATATTTCCTATTCAAAATAGGGATCTCTAATATAGGGAATAAAGAAATTCCCAATATGGGTTTATTTTTCTCTTATTATTATTCTAATCATTGATTACCACATTCATATTTATGAATTTTTTTTGCTTAGGAAGCAGGTGTTTTGATAAAGAGACAATTTTTTTTAATTAAAAATTTTTCTTTAGTTAATTTTTCACGGGTCATTAAATTTTTGTTGTATATGTCTAAAAACTTAAAAACGATTTTGTAAAAAATAATTTTTAATCCTAACAATTTGGAAATAAGACGTTCATTGTATTTAAAGATCTACCCTCAACTACAGGAAATAGATAGTCATTTGTTAATGTTATTTAGAAATTGCCGATAGGAAAATTCTCCATCTTAGCTTTTGAATTGAAGATCTGCAATGGTACCAGAGGTAACAGGTGTTTAAACTCATAGCGTGAATCCTTATAATAAGAGCCATCTAAGATAGAAATTCTTAAAAATTGAGAAATGGAAATTGACTAACTTCAGAAATTTTCTCTAGACTTATTTAAATTTTAAACTCTTAAATTACAAGTGTTACTTGCGCTACTCTTTCAACTACGAGTGATGTTTGTTAGCTAGGTTAAATTTCTCTTTGATCGAACTTTAAACAACTTCTGACCTTTTAGAGTGATTCGTTCTACGTAAAATTCACTCTTTATTTCGCCAGACTAATGTATTCATTTGTTAGTTGCATCTAATTTGAAAATCACCGGCTTACTGCTTTAACTCCAACCTTAGTCATCCGAAGAAAAGTTTTTAAGGGGATGGTGGACCTTTCAAAACGATTTTTGAAATTTTTACCACAGAGATATGAAATTTTGTATATATATTCATTAAAGTATAACAATATTAAACACCTTATAAAATTTTATAAATATTTTTTAAAAAATATTTTATAATTAAAAAATTTTAATTAATTTACCCTTCTTTAAAATGCTCCTTGCGACTCAATTTTAAACTTTTCCCCTTAATTTTGCATTTATATTGCTTATAAATACTTTCTGAACAAAGTTATGTATTTTTTTGTACTTTCGTCAAATAGTTAATTTTTAGAAAATATCTTTATGCTTGTACTCTGAATTTTCGCGAAATTTTTGCACTTTTCTACACTAAAGTTAAACTTTTATAACCTAAATGACCTCGAATCCTAAAATGGATACATAACTTTATTTTGATGTATTACAGGAATCTTTATTATAAATTTCATACAATTTCGTGAAAATTTATGACGCGAGGAGCATTTTAAAGACTTGCAAATCTGGAAATTTCTCATTTTGAGAAAAAGTCATTTAAAAGATAATTTTTTTATCTACCTTTAATACTTATTACTCTAAAGCCACCAATTTTTCATCTTTCTTTTCACTACACATTTTAAATGCATTTCATTCAACTATTTATATGTTTATAAAATATTAATACACCCCCCAAAAAAATTCCAATTTTTGCTCGATTTTTGGTAATTTGAAAGTCCACCATCCCCTTAGGGAGCGTTGAACTTGTATTATAAGACAGGTTTGAAGTGTGTTTCATGATTAAAGCTTAAGATTCTCAAATGTTTTTGCTACTAAATTAGTAGGATATTTTGTTTTTTCCTTCTAAATTCAATAACAATGCATAGGAATATTTTCCTTTTTTTATGGAATGTAACAAAACTTCTGTATAATATGCTTTTGAGTATCTGCAAAACCTGCGCGTACTAAATTCCTATACTTTAATTAAAAATATGGGCTTCGGCCCCTAATAAAGCTTACTCGTAAAAAGGCCTAATAAGGCTTAAAAGGGAATATTTTACTCGTAAAAGGCCTCTAATAAGGATAACTCGTAAAACAGTGTTTGTTATTACAATGGGATATTAACGTGGCCGACTACGTTCAAAACATCGATTTTCGACAATTGGTCGAATTTTTTTTTTTATTTGTGTTTCTTATACTTTGGAAAGAACGGATAAAAGAATAAAATATAAACTGAAAGAAAGAAATACTGAATATAATGTATTATAAAAGGAATATAATATAAACTTAATTTGATTTTAGTTTCTTTTAAATTTCTTTTCCATCTTTCCTCTGTTAGGGATAATAGCGAGATACATAGGGGTGATTCTGGTCCATGCATTTACTGTTGTCACCCTTAATGCGAAGGGCCTTTCATCACTGTTGAATTATCACCTTTAAAGCTCAGTTAAAAAATCGAAATTTTAAGATAGAGCCTTCAAATGAAGTTTATATGAATAAGAAAGCTTTCAGCTTCCAGATGATGTAAATACTTTCTTTGTAAGATACAAACTCGAGGACCATCGATATTACATCCACATAGGGGACGATATTTCTTGAAAAACTGCGTTTAATTTTTTGATGAAAATATTAGTCCGTTTTAAAATATTTTTAAACAAATGGGGTCTAGTTTGAAACAGAAATGTCTGTAGTCTTAGACTGTAAAAAGATCAAAATTCTACGATCAGTTTTCAGCGAGTTATCGTAGTCTGAAGATGAAAAAGTCAATATTTTCAGTCAATATATATATACATATATATGTATATATATATATATATATATATATATATATATACATATATATATATATATATATATATATATATATACATATATATGTATATATATATATATATACATACATATATATGTATGTATATATATATATATGCATATATATATATGTATGTATACATATATATATATGTATATATATATATATATACATATATATGTATATATATATATATACATACATATATATGTATGTATATATATATATATATGCATATATATATATATGTATGTATACATATATATATATATATACATATATATATATATATATATATATATATGTATGTATACATATATATATATATATATACATATATATATATATATACATATATATATATATATATACACATACATACATACATATATATATATACATATATATATATATATATATATATATATATATACATATATATATATATACACATACATACATACATATATATATATACACATACATACATACATATATATACACTCAAGAGCCAAAACATTATGACCACCCCTACATTTTGCAATGAATTCGCCTGGATGACGTGGAAGGCACGTGATCAGGTGGAAGTGGTATTTAACTGCTGCTGGAGAGTCTGAAGAATCATTCGTTCACTTACTTCTGTGTGTGATGGGAAATGCTGCGGATCTAAGCGACTTTGATAGAGGGCAGATTGTAATGGCTCGAAGGCTCGGAACAAGTATTTCCGAAACTGCATGACTCGTGGGTTGTTCGCGACCTACAGTTGTTAGTACTTATGCAAAGTGTATGAATGACGGTGAAACCAGCAGTAGACGACATGGTGTTGGACTCCACACGCTATCAAAGAAAAAGGTCGTCGGAGACTGTCTCGTATGGTGAAGCAAAACCGGAGCCAGACAGTGGCTCAGCTGACAGCCCAATACAATGCAGGGCCAAGTAGAATAGTATCGCAGCACATTGTTCAGCTGACACTGTTGGATATGGGGCTACGCAGCAAACGTCCCACTCGTGTGCCTTTGCTGACCAAGCGTCATCGCCAACTGCGCCTGCGCTGGGCCCGGGAACATCGCGACTGGTCCATGGATCAGTGGGAGAGAGTTGCCTGGTCAGATGAATCACGGTTTGTCATTCATCACGCCGATGGCCGTGTCAGGATACACCGTCTTCCAGGCGATCTGTTGCTCCCTCAATGTACAGTAGGCCATACACAGGTCGATGGTGGCGGTATTATGCTTTGGGGGACGTTCTCTTGGGCGTCTCTAGGACCCGTGGTTGTGGTAGAGCAGACCATGAATGCTACAGGGTATCTGGACATCATTGCGGACCTGTTGCACCCTTACATGTCCTCTGTTTTTCCAGCTGGAAATGGAATGTTCCAACAGGACAACGCCCCGTGTCACAAGGCTAAAATTGTGTTGGAGTGGTTCCAGGAACATGATGCTGAATTCCAGTTGATGTCCTGCCCTCCTAACTCACCGGATCTCAATCCAATAGAACACATTTGGGATGTCATGGGACGGCAGCTCAGAGTTCAAAGACCACCAATTCGCAATATCTCGGATTTGCGTGACCGTTGCTTAAACATCTGGTACAATCTGTCACCGGCCATCTACCAAGGACTTGTGGCATCCATGCCAAGGCGGGTTGAAGCTGTGTTGCGCGCCAAAGGTGGGCCAACTCGTTATTGACAGGCGGTCATAATGTCTGCTCGCGGCACGACTCAAAGACGGCAGGTCGGACAGTCTTGAGATTCGACACGAAGATGCCCCCCGAGGTCCCATTATGCACCTCGAAGCCCTTTTTTCGATTTTTTAATTAGATTTTCCGTAATTAAATATTTAGTCGCGATTTGGAGCTCCCGGACGAGTAAAAGCTCCGTAAATCCTAACGTATCCGTCCAAGAATTTTTTTTTTCGGACGAGCCTATACGGGAAAGATGATACTATACGGAAATCACAATTAAAATTGTCTGTCTTAATTTATCAATTAATTGTGATTTTTTTCGATCGCCTGTACGCACCCGTTTTTCGGAAAAAAAACGCGATTTTGGCCGCGACCCTTTTTTCCAAATTGTCGAATCGATACGTAAATGTCGTTACATTTTTACGAAATTTTTATCTCAGAGACCCTAGACATCACAGTTTCGAAAGCCAGAACCAAAATTAATTTACAAATTGTAGATATTTTTTAATAATTTATTTTATGATTCGGAAACTCTTGCGAGAAATCTCATTTTGGAGATTTCGTTCTTCATTTCCGGACGAAGGTAAAGCGGAGGACACGTCAGCTTTTTCGACACGTCAAGCACGTGATGTGTTGGGGCGTTTGTTTTCTATGAGGGATTGGGTGGTTAAAGGAAATCGATTACTATTGCAGTGATAATCGATTAAAAAATCGCATTTAGTAATGCCGTAATTTTTTTGGCCAACACTTAGTTAATATCATATAATTTGTGGTGTGTTTGTGGAAAAAATCTATGAAGATTTCAAAGAATTTCAGCACAATAAACATCTTAATACGTTTTTCGTCTCGCTGACTGTTGTGGAAAGTTTTAAGTAATCCTATGTCAAAAATTTTGCCAAAATGTGCCAGAAAGGATTAAATTTATATGGGTAAAATAATGTATCGTGGTGAGGAAAAGGATGATAGCGACGCCCATTAACAAAGGGTTAAGGCTACTAAAAAATTGGTAATTACATTACCCGAGCAACGCCGGGACGGGTACAGCTAGTATATATATATATTTTTCGACAAAATCGTATCAAAGCCTCGTATCAGAGCACATCGTATCAGAGGACATCGTATCAGAGCACAGTTATTCATCGTGATGAATAACTGTGACGAAATAACACAGTTATTCAAAATTATTCACATTGAAACGACGAGGGACAACACTTCAACAGCACAGACGTATATCACAACAGAACGTTTTCGTGAAGGTAGGTCATCTCTTGGACGAATATTCATGAGCACGAAAAATCACTAGGATGAAAAATCACTTGCACACATAAAAAAAAGGACGGGGTCACGCAACCTCGACGTGGACATCCCTTGACTCCCTTGTCAACTCCCTCGACACCTTCTGACCGCTCCTCACTTCACTTCCGTTCGTCAAATTCGGAGAATCTTTCAGCTCAACACTTCATGCCGGTCTGGTGGATTGGAAGGTTTTCACAGTGGGCATCGTCTCGTATGTGTTTTAGCAAGTGTGACGAGTGGCGAGCAAACGTCGAGTGGTACCGAAGTATCTGTAACGCTTCGAAATGCGACGAGTGCAGAAGCAATTTTTTCCCGTCGAAATGCGAAGTGTAACCAGATATGACTGTAGATGAAAAAGAATCGTATTTCTCACAATGTAGCAAAACTTTTAACTACAAGTAAATTTTTCTATTTTTGCACGAAAACAAGTGGTGTTTTTTTTTGTTTTTTTTTTTTGTTCAAAGAGTAATGTATTTAAATCCTTTTGTATTTAAATTGCAACAACTGAAAGAATTTTTAAATCCCTTGTTAGCACATAACATTTGAAAAGTGATGAAATGTTTATTTTGCTTTTGCACTTTTATGTTGTGTGACCAAAAATAGCCGCAGGCTGCTTTAAAGATGAAAAGCAAATACTGCTTGTATAGAAGAAAAAAAACGAAAACGAAAACTTAACTAAGGCGAATTCTTGTATTAAATACGTTAACCTTTATCTTCTTAAACTAGATTTAAATTGCATGTAAAATAATATAAAAATGTGTTTCAATTTAAATAATCAAGAATTCCTCTCTTTTTTTTTTTGTAAATGCAATTTACAAAGGAAAATATTTCATAGAGAGTTTTAAAACTTTAAGGAAAATGAAAGTAGCAGAACAAAAAAATTCACCGCTTGAAGGAATGATATATTCAAGGATTTTTTTTTTTTACTTTCGCTGTAGTCCTGAGCCCCGAATAAAGGAAGCCGACTGTAATTAAACAAGTTTTGAAAGAAAGCGAATGATTCAAATAACGAGAAAGATTGACATTTTTTACTTTGATTAATTTTTATCTAATTATCAGTATGCTGCATTGGGGAATTATGCTGCAGAATTACACTTAACATTTAAATTATCATCAATTAACACTCCTCTTAGTATTTTACCAAACTAGAAGTCGCTAGTTTTAAAGTATAATTAAGTACCAATTCCAAAAATAAAATTAAATGGGATAATATTGATTTAAAAATTTTCGACTCTATTACATTTTTAATACATGTAATAATCCGTTCAGATAATTTGCTGTTTACCCGGTTATTTATTTATCCCAATTTTTTTTATTAGACAGGAAAAGGATTGAATTCCATCTATGTTTTTATCAAAACATCGATGTTTTGAAAACATCGACATCGATGTCGCATCCCTATTCAGTGGCGCATATCGGGATTCGAACCGTGCACACTTTGTCCCAAATACCGATTCGGTTGCTCCGGGCCCCATTTTTCATTCGGCAGTCAAACCGTAAAGTGCTCAGCACGTTTTTACAACAGACTTTAGCGTTAAAGCCGTTAAGATTGCTGTGTACTAACCCTATTGGATTCGCTCACCTTCATGTTAACTTACGGAGAAAATGTTTCCTACGATGGCTGAATTGGATTGAAAAGTTTATTTTTAAATCGTACTCCGTCATAGAAAAAAAAATTTGACACGGAGCATTTTTCGTTTTTCTTCTAAAAATTGTAAATAATATTTTAAAATTTAAATTATTCATAGAAAAATCTGGTCTAGTGTGTTTTAAACGCTCATCAATTTCTTTGGTGGACGAAATTTATTAAATGAGTCCTGTTGTAAGGTGCCGAAATGTTCGAGTTATCTGCAAATACCATTTTTACTGGATTATCGGCATTAATGGAGCTGTCAACGGGTGACACAGTTTCTCCATAGGATAACATTGAGGTGGGCGAATCCAATAGGGTTAGTACACAGCAGCCTTAAGTTTCTAATGATTATCAACTGTTTATTTTACAGAATAAGCAATAATATTCTTGCTCCTCTGGAGTTCCGTTGAACCCCAGAGGTCTTTTTTGGTGATAGAATCTAAGAAAATTTCAAAACATTTAGCTATTGCAAGAACTATTATTCATCACATACAATATCAAAGTGCATTTAGCAGCTGCCAACGTTTCTTTCTTTCAATTTTAAACATCACACCCGTCTCCTTCGTTAATTCCATTAAGATCAACAGTTTGCTTGGGAGACTCCAAACTTTTAACTGACTTTTGAAAATTTATTCCACATACCTTTCAGAAAATTTTACGCCATCGTGAATTCGGAAGAATGACTCCTCTCGCAAATGCAATTAGCGTCAAGAGGAAAAACTAAAAATTGTCTCCTTTTGCGTCTGCTGACAAATTAAAGCGTTAAAATGTGAAAACAAATTAACTTCTTAAGTTATAACTAATTGTGACGCGTAAAAAAGTGACGCTTTGCTTTTATTGAAAACTGGAAAAGGTAAGCCCCAGAGCAGAAAATGAATTCGAGTTAAATCAGTGACTTAAACTTGCACATTAGACTTAAAACTTCTTTCGGTGTTTATACAAGATGAAAACTTTAATTTATTATGTAATTTTTGAAAAATCCGCTGCGTTTTCTTTGGCGCTGTTGGTTAATGCAATGTGTTGGGAAAGATTTGGAAGTTTCTCTTAATGCGTTTATACATTTTAAATTGCCCCGGCGAAATTCTAGGTAAAATAGGACTGCCGTGAATCATTCTTTGAATTTTTGTGAAGGATAAACAAATGATTTCAAGAACGTAAATTTTAACTGTATTTTTACGTGACTGGTATTTTTTCAAATAGAATTTCATTGCATTTTACCTGAACTTATACACCCGAACGCTAAAAATTTTGGTCTTTTAATTTATTTTTACTATATTTCAAGCGAAACTTCTTAAATAGCGGTAGCGTAACCTTGCTCTGGCGAGGCGGAAAAGTTTAGCTGAGAGTGGAATTCTCGCTGTTTCTTTTGTTTTGCTTTCGTTTCCAATAGTAATTAACAAAATCCACGCTGAAGCCATATTCACACGTCCTGTTTAGTGTTAATGAAATGCAATTTACTCTCAAAATGCAAGCCTTAAGTCTGCTATGTACTAACCCTATTGAATTCGCTTACATCAGTGTTAACCTATGGAGAAAATGTGTCTACTATTGACAGATACATAAATGCCGATAATCTATCTATCTATATATATATAAAACAGTTCCGTAACTGACTGTAACAAAAAATAAGAATAAAAAGTGAGGAATCCCAAAATAGAATTGATGAAATATTTGTGTATTATCAATCTATATATATAAAACAGTTCCGTAACTGACTCATTCATTCACTGACTGACTGACTGACTGACATACAACGCACAGACCAAACAGCTGGACCTAAAGGGCTGAAATTTTGCATGGGGATTCTTCTAATAGTGTAGGGGTGCACTAAGAAAGATTTTTCAAAAATTCTTCTTAGATTTGTTTAAATTAAATTTTTAAGCTGTTTTTTTAACTTTTTTTAAGTTTGCATTTAAAATAATAATTTGAGGGTCATAAAATTTATATCACGTGAAAGATCATAAAAATTCCTTTAAAATGAAATCTTTTTCGAATCTTTGCCTCCATTTTCTGATTTTTGGTGAACTTTTAAAAATTAGTTTTTGGAATTTAATTTTTAAATGCTGATAGCGTGATTTCTTTTTCTAGTACTTTAAATAAATTTATCGTCACGTGCATAACAACTAAATAAACAAAAAAATATTTTTCTTTTCTTTTCAATGCCGCAGACGATTGGACATTATTAAAAAAATGTTAAAATACAGCAAAAGATATGTTCCTCAAACTGTACTATATTCTTTAGTATGCCCTATTAAATTTAATTTCAATATTTTCTTCTACATTATTTTGTCTATAAAAATATCCGTTACGATTCTTTTATAAATATATTTTTTCGTTTATTTACATCAATTGCATACATTGATCGTTGTATTTATTATAAATATAATTATATATGTATTCGGCATTAATTGTATACATTGACCGTTGTATTTAATTTGAATGTACTCCGTAGCGAAGTACGGGTTTTCAGCTAGTAATCCAATAAAAAGGGTATTTTCAGGTAGCCTAAACTTTTCTGCATCTTGCAGCAGGATTCATTTTATAAATTGTGTCCACCAAAAGAATTTAAGAGCGTTTAAAACACCCTATACCAGAACTTTCCCTCCTAATAATTTAAATTTTAAACTATGTAAAAATGTCCTAAGGTGCAAAATTTATTTTTCTATTATGGAGTAAAATATTTTAAAAAATCTTTCAATCCAATTCGGCCATCCTTAGACATATTTTCACTGATGTGAGAGAATCCAATAGGGTTAGTACGCAACAGCCTTAAGAAGCTCCAAATCTTATGTACGAAATTTTCTTATAAATTACACAGGGTTAGCACAAATGAATGACCGCATTTTAAAAATTTATATTTTCGAAACTATTACACATATCACAATAAGTAGTACACGAAATTAAAGAAAAATGTACCAAGTTTTTTTCCACCGTCGATCGATAGATGGCAGCACATCCATAGAACGCTGTGATTGAAATCCAAAAATGGCGACAATGACAGAGAAGAGTTTTTGCGTATTAGAATATGCAAAGGTTTTCCCAGTTGTTTCTGTGTACGTGCTTACTTAAACAAGGAGCTTCCCCACCGATGGATGGGGTGTGCGGGTGACAGTGATTTACGCTTAATCACGTGCCACCAAGATCCCCGGACCTTACGCCATGTGATTTATTTTATGGGATTACGTCAAAGACACTGTTTATGCACCACTGATGCCGAATACACTGCAAGAACTTAAAGAAAGCATTTGTGCATCACTAGGAGCCATTGACAGTGTGATACTACAAAATGTGTGGCACGAACTTGATTACAGATTAGATGTTTGTGGTGTAACAAAAGGGTCACACGTCGAACATTTGTGACTGAAAATAAAACTTAATATATTTTTCTTTAATTTCGTGTATCACTTATTGTAATATGTGAAATAGTTTCGAAAATATAAATATTTAAATGCCGGTCATTCATTTGTGCTAACCCTGTATAATACTTTGGGACGCATAGGGTTTTTTCGCTACCGTCCGCGATCTTGGATTTTTTAAGCCAATATTGGCGTGTTTGGGGTTATTAATTTTTTTTTCTCGCCATTGTATAAATACTTCCTAAGCGCGTTTATACTAAAGTGGTACTCCCAATAGATCTACTACATGGCCATTTTGGATGAGGTTATAACATCATAATAATTACAAGATAGAAAGAACTTTTTATATACCATGTTTTTAAATTTTCTGTTAAATCATATAAACATGACAATTCTACGTATTAATAAATACTTTTTTTAAAATTTTTTTTGATGAATTATCTCATCAACTTGAAAGAAAATTAAGTTAATTGGAAGTTAAGTTGCGTTTAACTTTTCGTTCCCGTGCCGGTCGATAGATGGCTGCACCAGTCTACAAAACAAAATTAACTGAAAATGAATTCAAATTCTGCTTAAAGATGGCTAAAAGTATTAACATAATGCATTGTCATCTTGTTCTCAGCTATTCTAAAACTTTCAAGTGTCTAGCTAGTCGGGAAGTTAGTTTAAAAACGATTGCAAGATTTGTATTGGACAAACAAACACACAAACAAACAAGAAAGCAAATTAATAAAAACATGGTAAAAATATCAAAAATTTATATTTTAAAACATTCTGCAGCATAAATATTTACATTTCAAACAGAAAATCAAATTGACAAACAATGAAACAAATTTCAAAAACGCATTAACACTTATCGCAGATTTAAATGTCGCACTTTTAAAAAGGAACATTACTTAAAAAAACACATTTTAAAACATTATGCAACACAAATATATAAGTTTCAAACAGAAACACAAATGGAAGACACTGGAACAAAGTTTTAATGCACTTAAAAATGGCACGAATTTAAGGTATCGGAGCACGTTTGGAGCACTTCTTTTTGAAAAATATACAGTACTGATTAAATGCATATATATTTAGTTCAAAATATAAAATCATGAAATCAAATATCATTTTGGTAAACATTTGATAACATTTTAAAATAGAGGGAATTTTTCATATATTTTTAGTACAGTGGAGTGCTTACGCCAGAGACTCTACACTCGATTCGACTGAATATATTTCAATTTTCTTTACACTTTATACTACGTGGACAATTACCTATGTTCTGAACTAAAAGTTTTGCGATATTTCCGAAAATCACTGAGATATACTAAAAAAGTGAAAAAAACACTGTTTTTTCAATTATCTATATATATGAAACAGTTCCGAAACTGACTGACTGACTGACATACAACGCAAAGACCAAACCGCTGGTCCTAAAGGGCTGAAATTTTGCATGGCGATTCTTCTTATAGTGTAGGGTGCACTAAGAAAGATTTTTCAAACATTCTTAGATTTTTTTAAATTAAATTTTTAACCTGTTTTAGTAACTTTTTTTAAGTTTGAATTTAAAATAATAATTTGAGGGTTATAAAATTTATATCACGAAAAAGATTCTAAAAATTCCTTTAAAATGATATCTTTTTCGAATCTTTACCTCCCTTTTCTGATTTTTGGTGAATTATTAAATATTTATCTTTAGAATTTAATTTATCAAATGCTGATCAAGTGGTTTCTTTTCTTTTTGGGATACTCCAAATGCATTTTGCGTCACGTGCATAACAACGAAATAAATTGACTAATAAAAAATATTAAAATAATGTAAAAGATCAAATTTAACCACTAGACTAATTAAGATGGAAGACATTTAAGAATTTAACTCAAGTTTCTGTGTTTTATGGCTATTAAACATACAAATTAATTGCATACATTGACCGTTGCATTTTATATGAATGTACTCCGTAGCGAAGAACGGGTATTCAGCTAGTCTTTTTATAAGTACCTCTAGAGAAGGATTCAATAAACACTTATAGCTTAGCTTTTAGGTCAATATATAGTTAATAATATGTAAAACACTATTATAAAATTTCATTCAAATATTTTGAAAACTTTTTAAATGATCAGCTTTCTCCTTTACAAAAACAACTGAAAAAGGAGTTTTCTAGAAAATACATTTCAAGATGCTACTTCCGGTTTTTTTAATATAGCTTTCGGTTTATTAAATGGGCCATCAGTTTTCATACAATGATCGTACGAATAAAAGTAATGCAACTTTAGAATCCTAAAAGATTGGCCTTTGAAATAGAGCAATGAAAATTTTTCTCGAAATTTTTCACCAATACAGCCATCCCAACATAGGCAGATGCCTTAAGTAGGAACATCATAAAAAAAAACCAAAATCATTTAAAAATGAATTGACGCAGAAGAATTTTCATCAGGTAACTGTTGATGGTAAAACCTCTAACGAAACATATCCCACATAAAAAAAATATATGAAGGACTAGCTGAAAGCCCGCGCTTCGCTACGGACTACATTCAAATTAAATACAACGGTCAATGTATGCAATTAATGCCAAAAAAATAAATATATATATATCTATACTAAATAAGACGATCAATGTACACAATTGATGTAATTAATATATATATATATATATATATATATATATATATATATATATATATATGTTTATTTATTTATTTATTTATAAAAAAATCGTAAGGGATATTTATATTTTTGGATAATATCCAATCGTCTGCCGCATTAGAAAGAAACAAAATATTTTTTGTCTATTTAGTTGTTATGCACGTGACGATAAATTTATTTAAAGTACCAGAAAAAGAAATCCCGTGATCAGCATTTAGTAAATTGAATTCTAAAAATGAATATTTAAAAATTCCCCAAAAATCAGAAAATGGAGGTAAAGATTCGAAAAAGATTTCATTTTAAAGGAATTTTTATGATCTTTCTCGTGATATAAATTTTATAACCCTCAAATTATTATTTTAAATGCAAACTTTAAAAAAGTTACAAAAACAGCTTAAAAATTTAATTGAAAAAAATCTAAGAAGAATTTTTCAGAAATCTTTCTTAGTGCACACCTACACCATAAGAGGAATCGCCATGCAAAATTTCAGCCCTTCAGGTCCAACGGTTTGATCTGTGCGTTGTATGTCAGTGAGTCAGTCAGTTACGGAACTGTTTTATACATATATAGATAATAAAAAAATATTTCATCAATTGTATTTTGGGATTTCTCCCTTTTTTATTTTTTGTTTTGGACTAATTTTTCGAAGGGAAAAAAATTAATCTCCTCGTACCCGAAGGCAGTGATTTTAAAACTGTGATGCGCGGGCCCTTAAGGAAATTCGTGAAAGCGATTCGCGTAGTGCCGTGAATTTTAAAAGATACGTGATGAGGGAAAATTGGCAAGCTGACGAAACAACCTGACGAGGCAGGAGATTTTTAACTCAGTTGCTTGAAAACCTTGCAGGAGTTTTTTTTTGTTTCTTTAGATGCAAGACTTTTATTGAAATGCTTTGAGAATTCATGACCCAACAGTTGAAGAATAAGATGTGAAAATTCTGATTTCAATCATTTTGATACGCTTAATAGTTTGAATACCCCTATTGATTTCATTCAGTTTATTTTCAATGATTTGGGTACCCTTCATAATTTGGTTACTCCAACCATTTTTCATTCGTTTTGATTTCAATCATTTGAGCACCTATTATAGTTTGGGTACCCCAATTGATTTCTTTCCTTTGGGTATACTCAATAGTTCTCCAAGTGATTTCAGTCATTTTGATTTTAATCATTTGGATGCCATTAATAGTATGAGTACCCAAATTGTTTTAATTATTCGGGTACGCGTAATAGTTCGAGTACCTGTAATCAATTGAGTAATCAATTATTTCTGTAATCAATTGAGAAAAATGATCGCATCAATGAGGAATTTTGATCGAATGCAGTACATAAATCATT
This sequence comes from Dolomedes plantarius, assembly GCA_907164885.2. Lineage (NCBI taxonomy): Eukaryota > Metazoa > Arthropoda > Arachnida > Araneae > Dolomedidae > Dolomedes > Dolomedes plantarius. The sequence goes on along the minus strand of OU015503.1, from coordinate 117,919,494 downwards.
TGAATCCTCAATTGATTTATGTACTCCATTCGATTTCATTCATTTGGATACCCTTATTAAATTGGGTACCCCAAATGATTTCAATTATCTGGGTGTGATGAGTATATAAAGTATGTATAAAGTATATATATATATATATATATATATATATATATATATATATATATATATATATATATATATATAAATAAAGTATGTATGTATTTATATATACATGCTTCCTCAATAGTTTGACAGTTCGACATACTTCTTTGTAACGAGTGGCTTGCAAAATGAGTACTACAGGGGTATAAACAGGAAAACCAACGTAAATAAAGCACAAATAGCAATAAGATGCAATTATTTCGCAAAATAATTGCATCTTATTGCTATTTGTGCTTTATTTACGTTGGTTTTCCTGTTTATTCCTCGAGTACAAAGGTTTTATCTTTTCTTTTTTGAATTACAGGGGTAGACTAGATTTTTAAGCCATGACTTAAGAGTATTATCTAAAATATTCTTGAGAACCACTGGTGTGAAGAATGTACTCTAAAAATAATGATAAACTTTTAAAAAACTTGTAAATATCTATACAAATAATTATATATATATATATATATATATATATATATATATATATATATATATATATGTGTGTGTGTGTGTGTATATATATATATATATATATATATATATATGACAGGCGAGGGGTTTGCCTGTTCTAACATCTTTAAATTGCAGCCATGATTCATTCGTTGGTGGCGAGTTGGAATTACGAATTGAACAATACTTCAGTCCACACGTTAATTTACTTTATGGAATTCTTCTTAAGAATACCACTCTCAAAGTCTTTGTCCCTAGTTAGCCATTTTAACATTCGGCGACGACTGCTAGGGCGACCGCACGCAGCGAGTTCGCAAATCAATCTGCGTAATTCTAAGTAAAAATCGCGCGTCTTCTCTTCTGGCACATGCGCAGAG
>OU015503.1:117903535-117913535 GCA_907164885.2 Dolomedes plantarius | reverse complement strand
AAACTGCAGTAAATCTCTAGTGGCTGGTAATTGTGACTTTGGAGAAAGTTTCTTATTTTGAGGGGTGATCGTAGATTGTACAAGGAGACGTGCTCTATAGGTTCGGATAAAAGGGAACGAAATCTCAAAATTGTCAAACTGCAGGAAAACTCTAATGGCTGGTAATTGTGACTTTGCAGAAAGTTTCTTATTTTGTGGGGTGATCGTAGATGGTACAAGGAGACGTGCTCTATAGGTTCAGATAAAAGGGAACGAAATCTCAAAATTGTCAAACTGCAGGAAATCTCTAATGGCTGGTAATTGTGACTTTGCAGAAAGTTTCTTATTTTGTGGGGTGATCGTAGATGGTACAAGGAGACGTGCTCTATAGGTTCAGATAAAAGGGAACGAAATCTCAAAATTGTCAAACTGCAGGAAATCTCTAGTGGCTGGTAATTGTGACTTTGCAGAAAGTTTCTTATTTTGTGGGGTGATCGTAGATGGTACAAGGAGACGTGCTCTATATGTTCAGATAAAAGGGAACGAAATCTCAAAATTGTCAAACTGCAGGAAATGTCTAGTGGCTGGTAATTGTGACTTTGCAGAAAGTTTCTTATTTTGTGGGGTGATCGTAGATGGTACAAGGAGACGTGCAGTATAGGTTCAGATAAAAGGGAACGAAATCTCAAAATTGTCAAACTGCAGGAAATGTCTAGTGGCTGGTAATTGTGACTTTGCAGAAAGTTTCTTATTTTGTGGGGTGATCGTAGATGGTACAAGGAGACGTGCTGTATAGGTTCAGATAAAAGGGAACGAAATCTCAAAATTGTCAAACTGCAGGAAATGTCTAGTGGCTGGTAATTGTGACTTTGCAGAAAGTTTCTTATTTTGGAGGGTGATCGTAGATGGTACAAGTGAGACGTGCTCTATAAGTTCGGGTAAAAGGGAACGAAATTTCAAAATTGTCAAACTGCAGTAAATCTCTAGTGGCTGGTAATTGTGACTTTGGAGAAAGTTTCTTATTTTGAGGGGTGATCGTAGATTGTACAAGGAGACGTGCTCTATAGGTTAGGATAAAAGGGAACGAAATCTCAAAATTGTCAAACTGCAGGAAATTTCTAGTGGCTGGTAATATTGACTTTTCAGAAAGTTTCTTATTTTGGGGGGGGGGGTGATCGTAGATGGTACAAGTGAGACGTGCTCTATAATTTCGGATAAAATGGAACGAAATTTCAAAATTGTCAAACTGCAGTAAATGTCTAGTGACTGGTAATTGTGACTTTGGAGAAAGTTTCTTATTTTGGGGGGTGATCGTATATGGTACAAGTGAGACGTGCTCTAAAAGTTCGGATAAAAGGGAACGAAATTTCAAAATTGTCAAACTGCTGTAAATCTCTAGTGGCTGGTAATTGTGATTTTGCAGGAAGTTTCTTATTTTTTGGGGGGTAATTGTAGATGGTACAAGCGACACCTGCTCTAAAATTTCGGATGAAAGGAACGGAAACTCAAATTTATCAAAATTCAGAAATTTTCAAAGGCTGGTAATTGTGATATAGATGCATAACGTTTCTTATTTTTGCGTGATATTTTGCAAGCTACAAATGAAACGTGCTCTAAAAATTCAAATAAAGGAAATTGAGACTGAATGTCAAAGTTCAAGAAATCTTCAATGGCTGGTAATTGTGATATAAGTTGCAGAACGTTTCTTATTTTTGAAGGAAATTTTACAAGCTACAAATGAAACATGCTCTAAAATTTCAAATAAAGGAAATGGAAACTCAATGTTGAAATTCGGGAATTCTATAATGGATGTTAACTGTGACGTTTAAGTCATTAGTTTTCTTTTACGACCGCGGTGATCATAAATCACCTCTTCAGTGTGCTACCTTAATTTTCAGGAGGCTTAAAAAGAACATGTTTAAAGAACGTTAATAAGATGCATCAGTTGAACTCGAAAAAAATTCAGTTTTTGTTTAAAGCCATGGATAATTTTTTTTCTCGCTATTATCTCCAGATTTACAAAAGGATATTTGTGAATTCAGTCTTCTGCATTTGAAAATAGGTCTTTCAACGCAAAGCGCGTGTTTTTCAAATAAAATGTAATTTGATTTTTTTCCCAAAAGAAGAATTAATTTTGCAGCGATAGATATTTATAAGTTGGGGTGGCTCTGGGCAAAAAGTAGTCTTTTGGCCCTCGTGAAGTCCAACAGCAGTGAGCTAAAAAGGAGCCGCATCCCTCTGATCTGGAGACCTTAATGTATCTGGTTAGGATTTATACGCCAATAGGCATCAGTAACAAAAGCAGGCCCAAGATAGCCTAGTGGTAGCGCTTCGGCTTTCGGTGCTGAGTGTGCTCGGATTGAATCCCATAAAGCACCATTCAATACCTCCGTGTCTAGCTAGGATAGGGGCACATTCAATCCGTACACAAGAAAGTCCCTCTATGAGGTCAGAGGGGAGTGGGAGAGTGTACGATACCTCCAGATATCGCACCTGGGGATGCTCGGTCAGGATTGAGATGGCACCTGGCTCAGTCGAACTCCGACCCTTGTGGTGACATTTTAAACCGGAGCCGCACACTTTAGCTCAGATCCAACATGGATCTGGTCTAAAATACTTCCGGCCAGAGGGCTTGAGAAACAAGAACAGCAACATGTGTACTCCATTTTGTGTACAGAGGGCATAAGCGGCGAACTCATGTACAATGTTGCATATCTAGTTGCAATCAAGTGACCGCAGGCAAACAGGCCAGTTTATAGCAGTGTTACTAGTGTTGTTTTCCAGTGCCTTCCAAAGCCTTCCTTAATACATAGGATGGAATAAACAGGAAATCCAACGTAAATGAAGCACAAATAGCAGTAAGATGCAATTATTTTGCATACGGCCGTTTCGCGCAGTGCATGCGCACGTGTCTAGTCGCTTAGTTTTCGGCTTTTTTGAGCTGCCACTAAGTTCTTTGCACTGATGAAGAAGCTCCTTTGTAGCTTCGAAACGACCGTATGCCAAATAATTGCATCTTACTGCTATTTGTGCTTCATTTACGTTGGATTTCCTGTTTATTCCTCGAGCACAAAGGTTTTATCTTTCCTTTACAAAACATAGGATGGAGTTTTAATAGTGGAAACTAGGTGTGTACAAAGTATACAGAAGAGATACGGGGGTGAAAGTTTTATAGCCTTTCAGAGTAGTAACCAGCAGTGTCTAGCACCCGTTGCTAACGTCCTGGAAGCTGCAAGATGCCGTCGGCGGTACCTGATCTGTCGATCCTTCGATTGGAGGGGTCTACAGCCCGCAGAATCTCTTGGAGGAATCCACGGAGCGGTCCCTTCATATTGGGGATGAGATCAAAGACACGGGGTCTTAATTCCGGGGAATATGGGTGAGGGTAGAGCACTTCCCAGCCCCAGAGAGCAAACATATAAGCCAGTGAGCGCACAAGCATTTTCCTTCATCAGTACGATGCAACAAATTATTTCGTACAATAGACTTGTAACTAAAACTTGGCTGTGTTCGCACTGTCGCTGCGCAGGCATATGATGTTTGCGGGGAGAGCGCATTCGCTCTGAGGTAAGGCAGGTATGTGACATACGTGTCGTGTAAGCTGCTTTCCTATGCTCTGCTGCATGGGGACTTTAGAACAGTGTTGCCACTATCAAAGTTCCATCCCTCGGTATTTTTACCATGTTTTTATTAACTTGCTTTCTTCTTGGTTTGTGTGTTTGTCCCTTACAAATCTTGCAATCGATTTTTAACTAACTTCCCCAATAGCTAGACATTTGAAACTTTTAGAATAGCTCAGAACACGATGACAATGCATTTTTTTAGTACTTTTAGCCATCTTTAAGCAGAATTAAATTAATTTTCAGTTATTTTCAGTTAATTTTGTTTTGTAGACTGGTGCAGCCATCTATCGGCCGGAACGAGAACGAAAAGTTAAATGCAAGTTAACTTCCAATTAACTTCATTTTCTTTCAAGTGGATGGGATAATTCATCAAAAAAAATTTTAAAAAGTATTTAATAATACATAGAATTCTCAAGTTTATATGATTCAACAGAACATTTTAAAACATGGTTTATAAAAAGTTCTTTTTATCTTGTAATTATTCTATACATTCTCAACAATATTTCGATTCTGTGATAGCCTTATTCCTACCTCTTAACGTCGATCATTCTTTCCTGCAGAAATATCATCAACTGCGTATCAAAATCTTAGGCGATTGTTATTACTGCATTAGCGGAGCTCCGGAAGAGAGACCGGATCATGCAGTGTTGTGCGTCCATATGGGACTTAGCATGGTGGATGCAATCAAGTAAGTCACCTATCTATTCTACGGAGATTATCACTTTTTGCTTCTTTTCACGAAATTGCTTTTATACCCCACTGCTTTCATTCAGGTTTGCGATACATATGCGTTTCTAGTTATGAATTAGACATTAACCTTTGGCTTCTGTGTACTAACCCTACTGGATTCGCTCACCTCCCTGTTAACCTAAGGATTAAAAAAGGGTTATGAGATGAAAACGAAGGTTGAAGGGGACTGAGACGTCTTCGACAACTAAGAAGTTGGAAATTTGGGCTATTCTTTTAAAGCCCATATCTTATACAAATATGCATGTATCATTATGATTTTTTTATGTTAATTTAGTAAGACCTTTATGAATATTTTAAGATAAAAAAAATTTATTTTTGGATTGAAAAGTAAATTTAAAATAACAATATAAACAAAAATACTTTTCCCCCTGAAATTTTTGAGGTATTCACTTTGTAACACTTTTTCAAAAATTTAGTGAAAATCTTACCTTGAAATCTTGTGTGATGATTATACACAGTTTATTTTATATAGTGAACCCATTTAAGTCTTTGTTACACTTTTTTAAAAAAATTTAAAAAATTTTAAATTTCACTTATCAGAAATTTGCATATTTTTGTCATACATTTTCACCATTTACAAAAATATCTTAAGGTTTAAAAATAAAATATAGGTCATATTGATACAACAACACTTATTCTATTGACTTTTAAAATTTCAGAGATGTACTTGCAACAGATTTTGCAGAAAGTGTACCATTACATGAAAAAATCATATTTTGAGAAAAACGCAAAAAACACTTTCCCATTATATTGGATTTAAATGTATGTTTACATTTTTAAGTTGCTAATAATTGTTGTTAGAGTGTCAAAAAGTACATAAATTATATATTTTTGTAATCTGTAGAATCTGCTCTATTTTTTAAGCCACAAATTCAAAAATAAATTTTTTGAAGGTATTTGACGTCCCAGTCCCCTGAAGTAAAATTAAAAAGAAAAAATGAATAAATAATTAATTAGCAATTAAATAATGATAAAAAATAAATAAAAGAATAATAAAAAAATTTGTAAATGAAAATATCTATATATATATATATATAATGTAGGATAACTAAATGTAATTTAAAGGTATGCAAAGATTACGCACTGTTATTATTATGTAAGTTGGCAGTGTGTACAAAACGGGTGCAGAGGGAATTTATTAAGGGGATGGTGGACTTTCAAATTACCAAAAATCGAGCAAAAATCGGAATTTTTTGGGGGGTGTATAAATATTTTAAAAACATGTAAATATTGGAATGAAATGCATTTAAAATGTGTAGTGAAAAGAAAAATGAAAAATTGGTGGCTTTAGAGTAGTAAGTATTAAAGGTAGATAAAAAATTATCTTTTAAATGACTTTTTCTCAAAATGAGAAATTTCCAGATTTGCAAGTCTTTAAAATGCTCCTCGCGTCATAATTTTTGACGAAATTTTATGAAATTTATAATAAAGATTCCTGTAATACATCAAAATAAAGTTATGTATCCATTTTAGGATTCGAGGTCGTTTAGGTTATATAAAAGTTTAACTTTAGTGTAGAAAAGTACAAAAATTTCGCGAAAATTCAGAGTACAAGCATAAAAATATTTTCTAAAAATTAACTATTCGACGAAAGTACAAAAAAATACATAACTTTGTTCAGAAAGTATTTATAAGCAATATAAATGTAAAATTAAGGGGAAAAGTTTAAAATTGAGTCGCAAGGAGCATTTTAAAGAAGGGTAATTTAATTTAATTTTTTTAATTATAAATTTTTTTTTTTTAAATATTTATAAAATTTTATAAGGTGTTTAATATTGTTATACTTTAATGAATATATATACAAAATTTCATATCTCTGTGGTAAAAATTTCAAAAATCGTTTTGAAAGGTCCACCATCCCCTTAATGTATTGTCTGTGATATTAATTTTACATGATGTATTTGTGAGTAGTATGAGTTGTAATTCCACTTGTCTACTGTTACACATAGAAATCAAAAAGAAAAGAAGAAGAAATGTATTGTAATAACTTTGCTTGTAATCAGAAATAAATACAGAAAGGAAAAAGTCGACTGGAACCGGAAACGGCCAGCTCGAAAATTTAATTTGTTTTAGACCTCCAAGTAGAGAGTCTGTTGCCACGGATATGGCTAGGCAATAACTATGTTATTTATGAACTTAAGTTGTTTTGTTTAGTTAATGTGACTTATATACATAACCTTGCCGTTTATGCATTCGCAGTGGTCGGCATGATTTACGAATAACCTAAAGAAAAAATGTATGAAACGATTGCCGATTTAGATTTAAAGATTATTTTTCAAAATTGTACTCCGTAATAGAGAAAGAAATTTGACACCTTGGGGCATTTTTCGTTTTTTTTTTTTTCAAATGCCAATAACATTTTTCAATTTAAATGATTCGGGGGGAAATGATTCAGAGTGTTTTAAACGATCACTAGTTAGCACCCGTCAAGCCATGACCGCCAGATAGTAAATAAATGTACTAATATACAAATTATACTCAACAGATCATTGCCAAATATTGAAAATCATAATAATGCGCAGAAACATATTAATGTGTTTAAGCGGCCTCGTGCTTCGTAAGAATCTAAAGCCAGATTTAAAAATGTCACTGAGCATGCGCAGAAAGCAATTTTTTTAATTGTAAATTATCGTTAATGAGACAACGTGAAATAAACAATTTCCATCAGGTTTAATCTTATATTTCACAAAAATAATTATCATAGAAATAAAAATGGAAGAGAGAGATCTAGAGAGACTCCCCAGAATAAACGTGTTTATCATTAAAATATGTCACTGAGCATGCGCATAAGCAGTGAATTTCTGAAGCCAGATTTAAACATACCACTGAGATTGTGCAGAAATCAATTTTCAATTGTAAATTATCGCTAATTAATAGAAATTGCGGTTACAAAAACCAAATTTGACAAATCTACAGATTACAATCTTTCGTTTACGACCAAAATGAAGTAAATTGATGCAGCAGTTGACTCTCACAGATTGCCCAAAATGTCGGCTTAGCAACTTAAATATATTGATAATTTCCTTTGGTGGTCGCAGTTTGTAAAATGATTTGACTTGCAAGGTGCAGAAAAGATCAGGCTATCTGGAAATACCATTTTTATTGGATGATCGGCATTTATGGAGCTGTCAATAGTAGACATACTTTCTCTATAGGATAACATTCAGGTGAGCGAATTCAATAGGGTTAGTACACAGATGCCTTAAACCCGAATTCAGCAAATAATCAAAGGATGGACAAATAATTGAAGGCCTTATTTGAACAGTGGTCCAACTCCACTTTTTAAAAAATGGGGTTAGCCTCACTTTCATGTTCATACAAGTCATTTCTATTTTATTTTTAAACTGGGACACCTCCAGCTTATTTCTGCTGCCAACAGAAGGCATTACAAATCGGACATCAGCAGTCATTTCTCAGCACTCATTAGACTTTAAGGCTCTGTATCTCAAAATGAACAAGAATGGAGTTGGACCACTGTTCAAATAAGGCCTTCAATTACAATAAAGTATTGTACCATATTTAATACGTAAAATAGATTGAACATAGATATGCGCGTGCATCATTTAGATTAGTGAAATATCAAATCGTCACCTGATTTCAAGAACTAGGTAACTCGATTCTTCGAGTTCTTGAAGATCTCAAATGTCTACTTCTTCCAGTGAGAAAATACTCGTCGTTCAATTAGTCTAATTATTACAGTAGCCAACACATGGCATTAGGTTAGCAGCAGGTCTAGTTAGTGCATTCAATTCTTATGTAATCTATATATATAAAACAGTTCCGTAACTGACTCATTGACATACAACGCACAGACCAAACTGCTGGCCCTGAAGGACTGAAATTTTGCATGGCTATTCTTCTTATGGTGTAGGGGTGCACTAAGATAGATTTTTGAAAAATTCATCTTAGATTTTTTTTAATTAAATTTTTAAGCTGTTTTAGTAACTTTTTTTAAGTTTGCATCTAAAATAATAATTTGAGGGTTATAAAACTTATATCACGAGAAAGATCCTAAAAATTCCTTTAAAATGAAATCTTTTTTCGAGTCTTTACCTCGATTTCCTGATTTTTGGGGAATTTTTAAAGATTCATTTTTAGAATTTAATTTATTAAATGCTGATCACGTGATTTCTTTTTCTGGTACTTTAAATCAATTTATCGTCACGTGCATAACAACTAAATAGACAAAAATGATATTCTTTTTCTTTCTAATGCAGCAGACCATTGGATATTATCCAAAAAAAATAAATATCCCTTACGATTTTTTTTATAAATATATATATATATATATATATATATATATATATATATATATATATATATTACATCAATTGTATACATTGATCGTCGAATTTATTATAAATATATATATATTTTTTTTTGGCATGAATTGCATACATTGACCGTTGTATTTCATTTGAATGTACTCCGTAGCAAAGTGCGGGTATTCAGCTAGTTTAGCTATAAATAGCCACATATCTCAAAAATAATTTTTTGGAGTTACCTAGTTCTTGCATTCAGGTGACGAAATACGAGGGTCATTCTAAAAGTAAAGAACGTTTGTTTCTCTAGCCATTTTTATTCAAGATACTGAAAGAAAACTTATTGTACAACACATTTTGATATCTTACCTATTTTTCTACGTAGTCGCCGTTCAAATTGAACCATTTGTCAAAGCGCTGTACCAGATTTCCTATGCCTTCTGCATACTCACTTGCCGCCAAGTTTTTGAATCATCAGTCACTAACTTCCTCTTTCAGTTCGTCATCATTGTGGTTTCCGCCCAAAAATCCTTCAGTTTGGTAAAGAAGAAAGTAATCACTGGGGGCCAAGTCCGGGCTATGAGGTGGGATGTTCAAAAACTTCCCAGTTAAATTGCTGAAGCAAATTCCTTCATCAACGCAGCAGCATGCGGGCGAGGGAAGAAGCACAATGCCGCTGGACAACAATCCACGCCGATTGTTTTGAATCGCGCGTAGTCGGTGAAGGGTTTGGCAGTAGGCTACGACATTTAAAAATAATGCACCATTTTCGAACTGAAGCTTCATTCATAACATTTTCCATAAACTTCAGTTATCTGTCTGTAAATTTCAATAGGGTGAACGTCTTTTTGCATTCAGGAAGCGTATTACGCTACGAACCTCACACTTGGCGGGATCCTTAATTTTGTCACACATTTTAAAATCGCAAATATAAACAGTAAATGACCGCAGCTGCTAGCTGTTAGCGTCAAACTGGCGGGAATGATTTGGTGAGTAAATTTCACGGCAGCGGGGGTGGTGGGAGAATTACGCGGCTCGTCAGATCAAAACGTTCTTTACTTTTAGAATGACCCTCGTATTAACAATGATATACCATCGTCAATTTTTTTTCGCGTTGATACAATCTTTCCCTCTTCACGCATTTTGAATTTTCTGTATTATTTCTTAATTGAAGGTAGAAGAAAGATGCGTACCTTAAAAAAAGTATTATATGAAAGTAGCGTTTAAATCACAAATCGGAAATATGACAAAGCGTACGATGGAAATTTATGAAATTCTTGATCGGATTTCAACACGGAACGTGTTTTTGCGGAGGTTTTGCCAATTCGGTACGGCATGAAAATAGGACATTCGAAGAATCACGGTCTATCATTGGGTCGGGGGACA
>OU015503.1:117876035-117901035 GCA_907164885.2 Dolomedes plantarius | reverse complement strand
CAAAATTATTCCCAAGATGGAATTCCGGTTTTTTCATTTCTTTGAATACACTTCATAATTAATCCTCCGAAATCCGTATAAAGACCGCAACATATTAAAATTACTCGGTGTCTACCTAAAGAATCCGTGCCATGAATGGAAATCAAAAACGCCGTGTATTTTAATAACTTACAAGGATCATCAACGACGCGATTTGTAAAGATCCCTTAATTTAAAATATTTGCTTTTCCACGCTCGCAAGTCAATATCAAATATTTACTTAAACTTTCTTATTTAGCGGGAATGAAATATGTATTTTAATTATTTCCTCCCCTGCGAAGATTATGCATATTTAATCACTTCTTCGCGGTTCCTTTCAGAGGTTTTCTGCTGCCTTCAAAAACTTTCAATTTTGAGCATCAGAACTTTTCATTCATTAATGCATTTCGAGCAGTTTTAAAATTCTTATCGCGATTAATTCACGCAAAACGGTTTTGCGGGAACGCGGAAAAACGAAAAAAAAAAAAGATTCATGCGTGTTTTAACGGGAAAATGTATCCCATTATGCACGTTCTTGAAACATGAAAGAAAAATTTCGAAATATTTTCATATTAAAACGGCTATTTTATTCAACCTTGTGGTTGTTTAGCATATCCCGGGGGTTTCTAACCGTTGCCAAAGTGTTAAAAACCGAAATAATGCCTGGGTGACTGAAAGTGTATCGGTGACACACATAGAAGTGTTGTTTAAAGTGGTTAAATTAAACTGTCAATGAAAGAATGGGAGTTTGGTCGTTGCTCAAAGAATGCTGTGAGCTATGTAGATATAATTAGAATCATTTAAAAATAAAGAAAGAAAGAAAATAATAATGCTGCGTGTAATAAATTTACACTGTAGCGTTTTGAATCATGTTTAATTTGAGAATTATATCGTAAGTATTCGGAAACTGTCAAATATTTGAATAAGTGCGAAAAATATTTGCGCTGGAAAGGTAAGCTTCGTAAGGACTAAGGGCCTGTTCACATATGAGTCCGTTGCGTTGCGTTAAGGAAAAGATGACGTTGAGACGAAAATAAACCAACCATATGCCTCCAAACGATTAGCAATAAAATTTTTAACTCCTATGATTGGTTTATTTTCGTCTCAACGTCATCTTTTCTTTAACGCAACGCAACAGACTCCTATGTGAACAGGCCCTTAGTGTTTTAAAACATTATACAGGGGCATCGAAAAAAGGTGTCCGTGATTGCAACGTGAAATAAAGAATCCTATAATAGAAATTATGGTGTTTATTTTTTCACCAAAAGATACAGAAACGAATCAAGTGTCGGACATTACTAGTAGGTTTTAGAAAGAAAAGACAAAATCTTTGTCCTCGAGGAATAAACAGGAAATCCAACGTAAATAAAGCACAAATAGCAGTAAGGTGCAATTTTGCATACGGCCGTTTCGAAGCTGCAAAGAAGCTTCTTCACCAGTGCAATGAACTTAGTGGCAGCTCAAAAAGCCGAAAACTGATATAAAGATTAAGTATTGTCTCATTATATCAGTAAGTTTTTTGTGAACGTACAGCATGAATATAAAATGCGTCGCATCGTGAGCTATCGTATATAATCTGCGTCGCATCATGGGTTAAAGATTAAGTGTTATCTGATACTATTAGTAATTTTTATGCGGACACACAGCATGAATATAAAATGCGTCCCATCGTGAGCTATCGTGTATAATCTGCGTTGCATCATGGGCTAAAGATTAAGTGTTATCTGATGCTATTAGTAACTTCTATGTGGACGCACAGCATGTATATAAAATGCGTTGCATCGGGAGCTATTGTATATAATCTGCGTCGTATCAATAAGCCCATGCTGCGCCATAAGTATGCGACATTTTAGGATCTCTTTTGAGTGACATGTTGAGTATTGAAGCTGTTGATACGGCGACTGGTGAAGAAATGGAAGCATTCTGCATGTAAAGAAAAAACGCTTTCATAATAGTCGTAGAAAGTTCCAAACGGATAGAAAAGTTCTGCTTACAGGCAGCGCAAACTTAAAAGCTTTGCCAGGATGCCAATGTAAGGCTAAAACTATGAACTTTTAAAATAAGTTGCACGGTGACTATAGGAAAAAAAGCGGAGGATTGTGATTAACATTTAAAAATTCTTAATAAATTTCCAGTTATTTAGACCAATTAATTGAACAACATAAGGGCATGAAAAATATTTACGTAAGTTCCCTGCAAACTTAAAATACGCTGAACCCCATATTTATCGGTGTACTTCATCTCCTTAGTCGCGTTTTCCAAGCTACGCATTTTCCATGAAACCATTCCATATGTACAAACTTGTAGAAGGATTTGAGAAATCGCTGACAAGAAATAGGATTCATAAGATCTATAAACGACAAGTCGGTAAGATCTAAACTCTGGGAATCACTTAATGATTCTTGAAAATTCTTTAAATCGCCTTAATTGATAATTTTAGATAAACTTTTGTATCTCTTAGTTAATATTACTTTAAACTAACAGAGATATGCTTGTAGGTTATACTTCAAAGTACCGTATGCCACCTTTGCTGTTAATGTATTAAATATACTTTTTTAAAACAAACTGGAATACATGCAAATGGTCGTTCTAATTTCTTTATTCTGCGTTCCGAATTCTTTAAAGATAATTTCTAGTTTCTTTTGAAGAATAATTCGCGAAAGATATAAATATTTTAAGTGATGATTCTTTAACGTTCAAAATATTCTTTCAAAAATCCTTGTTGACCGTATTTTGGAATTAAATTGGAACAACTTTGCTGATTATGCTTTAGAGATAATTTAGAACACTGCCAAATAATCTTCGAAATTATTTTGGAGCATACCCATTATTAAACAATTTGAGCTACTTATCCAGAGGCCATAGCCTTTTAATATTGTTACTTTCTTAAACAATATTAAAAAGCTAATTTGATTGTATCATAAAGTTATTCACGATCGTATTTTAAAGTTACCTTAGAACAACTTTACTGATTATGCATTAGGGGTAATTTAGAACAAAATGACAAATTATTTTTGAAACAATTTTAGAACATATCTATTCATTAACAGTAATTTGAACTTCCTTATCCATAGGCGATATCCTTTTAATTATTGTTTACTTTCCTAAACAATATTAAATAGTTCATGATGATCGTATCTTACAGATATTCAGAATCTCATTTTAATGTTACATTAGAACAACTTTTCTGATTATGATTTAAGGATAATTTAGAACATGTTGCCAGACTATTTTCGACACTATTTTAAAACATATCCTTTAATAAACAACAATTTGAGTTTCCTTATCCAGAGGTGATAGCCTTTCAATATTGTTTCTTCCGTAAACGATATTAAATGGGTCATGATGATCATATTTTAAAGTTAAATTAGAACAACTTTGCTGTTTATGCTTTAGGGGTAATTTAGAACAGATTGCCCAGCAATTTTTTAAGCTATTTGCGAACAAATCCATTATTAAACAATAATTTTAGCTTCTTATCCAGAAGTGATAGCATTTTAATATTGTTTAAAGATATTTAGACTTCAATTAATTATTCGACGGCATAAGTAATGTTCATTGAAAATTTCTTTCACAGATTGATTTACAGACTTAGTGTTTTAAAATAAATTTCTTTAATATACGATCATAAAGTTACGTCAAAACAACATTGCTAATTAGGCTTTAGGAGTAATTTAGAAACATATTGCCTAGGGATTTTTTATATTTTTTAAGAACATTCCCATTATAAAACACCAATTTTAGTTCCTTGTCTAGAAGCGAAACCCTATTATAATTGTTCAAAGATATTTAGGTTTTAATTAATTATTTGGCAGCATGGAATATCTTCCATTTCTTCGACTAATTGTTTTACAGACTTAAATTGTTTTTCTTGCGATAGAAAAAAATTATTTAGAAAGTCCTCAGGCAGAAAATCCTAGTCACGAATTGTTATTTTCACTCAGTGTATATATAGCAAATACATCAAAGACATGAGCAAAACATTTTCGTACTGAAAAGAAAACAAATCCATGACTCCAGACGCCTTCAAATCAATAATTAATATCAGTTATTTCCAAAATGTCACAGGTCACCGCCTCGATCTACAAAACAAAGCGCCGGAGTGCCTTCAAACACTAAAATTAACTGATCCATTCATTTTGATAATTGAAAACAACAACAACAATTGATGCTGTTATTTCTACAAATGTATGACGCGAGAGAGTACTTAATAAGGCAAAGAGCAAAAATAGCGAGTAACTATGTCTTAGAGCGATAAGAACGATGCTGAAGTATTACAAAATGAACAAACACGTATCGCAGTCCGGAAATCTTCTGCTCCAGTGATTCCAATCTCTTTTGATAAAAATAAAAAAAGAGCGGTTTCCTTTGTAATAAGCACCTAAGATCGATAGCGCTGCAAGATACTAATGAAAAATAAAGATTCCCAAGGCAGAAAAAGATATAAAATAATAAAGATTTATTTCCCCCCACTGTTGAGTGCAGAAAATTGCGAGAATATTGAAAGCTTGCAGTTTCCCCGATGAAAACTAGTTATCAGTTAACTTTCATTTAAAACCCATAAATAGTCCTCTGGTATTAGAAAATATAGTCCCGTTTTTTTCCTAACTACCTAAAATGACTACTATTAATTTACATAATGCCGAAACTTTGAGTTTGTTAATAATTTTTAATTATTACTTGGACAAGTTCCAACTGCACCCTTTAATTTTTGCTTAAAATAAACTATAACGTAGTTAACGTATAACTATTTCTTGTATATAAATTTATATATATAAATATACATATGCATATATATATATATATATATATATATATATATATATATATATATATATATATATATATATATATATATATATATATATATATATAGAGAGAGAGAGAGAGAGAGAGAGAGAGAGATCAAACTTTATCTAAAGGGAACACATTTTACATTTAAACTTTTTGAGTGTGGCGTTTATAAATAATGGTAAATAATTAACTTTTTTTCTTTTAACTCTACTGAACTATCAAATTATTTTGCAAACAGTTGAAGTTAAGGAACTTTCATTTGTAAATCAGAACGTTGATGCGTGTGAAACTGATTTTTCCGTTACTTACTTTGAGTTTGAAGAGTGTTTTTGACAAATTATTCCTCTTACTGAAAAGAATATGAAACTTGATGTCTCATGAATTTTAAACGTCGATTTGAAGGATGAAATCCGTCGCAGACGCTTTTAAGTCAAAGTTAGGGAGCGAAAAAATCTGTCTCAAAGTGGAGGCTCTAAATTTAGAAGCTTAGATTTTGTCTCTTTTTCTGAATTCTTACGGAATTTTATGACTGATATTTATGTTTTTCAGGACCTGCATCACATATTTCTAAATAAAATCCTTTGATACTATTTTTTAATTAGAAAAGTGACACTCCTTATATCCATTCGACTGTAAAATCCCACATTAGATTGTTTCACCATTTTCACTTTTACATGTTCAACTTAGAGAGATGTTGTTTTCACAGTATAACGTTATGATTTTCTCTGATCCCTTTTCATAGGTCTGTTCGTGAAAAGACGAATTCTGGCGTGGACATGCGCGTTGGTATCCACACTGGCGCTGTTCTGGCTGGAGTGATGGGCCAGAGGCAATGGCAGTTCGACGTGTACAGCAGGGACGTTGTGCTGGCCAATAAGATGGAAAGTTCTGGAATGCCCGGGTACGATTTGCAAGAGAATGTTAATTTATATACAATTTGATAAATTTTAAATTATTAATAACATCAAATTATGTCTCTGATTGAATTGTATCAGTTGTAATTTTTTTTTAATCTTCAGTTAATATTTGTTGTTAAATTCCGATACTTGCTTTTACCTGTCTTTCAATCGATTTACGTATATGCAAATTCAAAGCGCTGTAGGTCCCGGTGAAATTAAGATGGACATAAGTAATCTGTTCATGTTCTCACAAATTTACTGGATTTTTCGTTCAACATGGCTTTCGTAGTAGAAAAACGAGCACTCTGAAATTTTAATGCGTCAGGATAGCTCAGCAAATTAAACATTCCTTCTTCAAAAGTTTTACAGCCAAACTGGGTTCAAAATTTAATTACCGCTTGGAGTCATCTAGAATTTTCTAGAAACACTATTTTATGTAATAGCGTAGAAAGATATATGACGAATCACTCAAACCTCTAAATACGGGGTACACTGATACATTTCAATTTCGGATTCCGTGTAACGGTAAGTGACACTTGGTTGAACCCGCCAAATATTATTTAGTGCTATTTATTTTATTGTGAGAGATTTCATTACGATAGTATTGTCTATTAAAGGTTTGTTTCGATAAGAACCTTGGGAGGTATTTGTTGGCTAGAAATTGACGCTAATCCGACAAAATTTTTTGGTTGGGGATATCACACCTATGTATTTCGTCAGAAAAAGGGGTAAATTTAACCGTGTATTTATGTGATTTTGAATTAAAAATCCATAGGAAGAAGTTAGGAGACACAAAATAGGAAAGCACCACTACAAAGGTCCCAATTCTTGTCATATAACAGTCGTAATTTGACAGCGATGTCACATTTTCATAGGATTATGACGTCATATGGTACGGCATATCATCTTCAAAGTGAATGGATGATACTTTATTCCGATGTACTTTGACATCTCTGCAACGTCATTCCTCGAAATATTAAATTCTAGAAATATTAAATGAATAAAAAGAAAAATATGCACTCCAAAATTCTGCATCGGTGACCTCAAAATGAAGAAGTGAGAGGTACGGTTTTAGAAAATCGAGAATCCCTGACATCATCAGGGCACAATTTTTAGGATACCAACTTCGAGATAAGATGACCCGGGTGAAGGTTCCAATTCAAGCACACAGTCATATCAGTGGCACTCGAACAGAAAACGAATAGTGGATTATAAGGAAATATGACAAATAACCATGGTTATAAAGCGTTAGCAACATCGGGAAAAATAATACTAATAAATAATTAGGTTCTGCATGCGGCCAATATCCTGCGGTGCTGGCTTTTAAAAGAAAAGTTAGAATGGTTATAAAGTACGAGGGCTAACTTCGGAATAAAACTCCTTTATTCTCTACGTAGAGGCAGACTAACATATACAGACTTGGGGCTTCCAAAATAATACACAACAGTACCGCAACCCGCGGTACTAAGAAACTAAAGGTCGCAATGAATCCTTCAGGCAGAGTACCCGTAAACCTCGGCTCTGAGCTAATTCTCGAAGTCGTGCAGCCACCTCGGCTAAATACCAATGCACGCTCTATCAGTTAAACACCGCTATCACCTTCCATCAAGCTTGCCTCGCTCTCCCTCCGTATCGCTACTCCAGTCTTGGGCTTTTGCCAACTCCGCGTGTGCCCTTTAAATAGATCAAACACCTGCGCCGAACTCACTTTGGCTGGCATGTACAGCGCTGCTACCCGAAATTTGCATCTGAGCAACACGCGAACCCTACATGGTGACGAATGGTCTAAAATAAAATTTTCTTAAACGGTCGGGATATTTTAAGAGTTACAATTAGGGACAAGACAGTCTGAGGACCGGTTTCTCATCCCGGCCCAGATGCAGTAGCGTCAAAAAATGGACTCGAAGACAGGAATATTGGGAAGCATATAACAAATATTCGTCATGGAAAATAGATAAACATAGTTTAGCTTTGAAAGGCCAAGGGACTCGACAAAAAAATCCCTATTTTCAATCATCAGTAGTTACTAAAATATTATTCAGAAATATTAAAATTTTACTGTGAGTTAAACACTCTTTCTTCTTTATAAATAAGGCTCTCAATTTTTTCTAGCTTGAAGAGAAATATTTTAATTTTTTTAAATTTCAACCATTGTTTTTTTTTCATTGTCATGGCAATGCGCGCAGACCTGCGTCCGTGTATTAATGAATATACATATTTTTTTTAGTTTTAAAATTAAATTATATAATACTAGCGGCCCGTCCCAACTTTGTCCGGGTTGAACAAAATATTATACCAATAAATTTCCAGTTGATAGCCAATAAATCGTAATTTTTTTTTTACCTTAATAATAACCGAAATAAGAACTTAAATTAATTTTATGTTAGTTAATAATTAAAATAAATTTTTTTAAAGAAAAAGGCGTGCCGGAGAACGGCTAGGTTCAAACCGTTAGCTTCAGAAAAGAAGCCCACCGCGATAACACCACGATAAGGATCGTTGAAATCTTCGGAACAAAAAGCGGTAGAAGACAGTAGCGGAAACAATGGAGATTGTTAGGATTAAGCCCCTAACTTTATTTCTACTGATCAGATATACATAATATATAGCCTATGTCCATCTGGAATAATGTACCTTTCAAACGGTGAAAGAATTTTTCAAATAGGTACAGTGGTTCTGAAGATTACCCTCCACGTACAAAAATCGCTCTCTCTTTATATATAAGTATAGATATCTTTAAAATAAACAACTTTGAAATCAAAATTATTAGTTCTTCATAAAAAAAAGGTTTTTTTTTGTTTTAAAATTTCGAAAAAATATTTGATAAATTTTACTGTAATTTGAATTTTTATGGCAGGAATGACATAATAGTAGGTCATTTTAATGATATATGTTTATATTGCCCTTGTATAAAATTTCATGGTATTCAATTCAACTGTTTTGGTGATATCATGTGCGCAATGACATAACAATGAAAAAACAATGGTTAAAATTTTAAACAATTGAAAAAATTCTATTCAAAGTAGAAAAAAATGTATATCCATATTTATAAAGAAGAAAGAGTGTTTAACTCACAGTAAAATTTTCATATTTCTGAATAAATTGTTTTTATAACTACTGATGATTGAAAATAAAGATATGTTTCTCTAGTCTCTTGGCCTTTAAAAGGTATGAGTCCCCCTAAATATAATTCCCCTAATAGTTGCCGTGTTCTGTATATGTATCTGTCATGAACTCTTCCGGAGCGACCACTTCATAAATATATCAACCTATGGCATCTATTTTGTTTTATGAGTTAGGCTTAACAAGTTAAAAGCAAAGTTCAAAAAGATTATTTGTTATCTAAACCCAAATAATTTATTAGAAACAACGTAATATCGACACAAATCAACTTTATTTTGATTTTTAGACGACTGCAATAAACAGTTATGACAGTTTCAAAACAGCTCGCCACCGTTTAAAACTGTTCTCGGCGTAAAATATCCTTTCATTGTAACGTATTTTCGTTGTGATTTTCATATTCATTAGAGAATTATCTCTTTTCCGCCACCTTTCACGTTATCATGGTGTTTCAATTAAATTAATAACAAGTATTCATCTTATAGACTCGGAACTTGAAAATGCAAATGACATAACGAGTGAGTCATTCATTCACCCTGATTCATTCATTCGCCGTGATTCATTCATCGTCGTTATTTTAAGAAAAATTGAATCAGAGAATCATATAATATAAATATTTTAACCAGATATTACAATAATATCAAATTTAGTATTTTCGGAAAGTTGCAAACTCGACGCATGCGTAGTGATATGCTCAAAACTGTCTGTACGGTAGCGGGCTTTTCAAAGCGAATACGTAACATAACCGCAAAATTTCTTAAATTTTTATAAGTGTTTAATTGAATATTTCTAAATTGCGAACGAACGTGGCTTTCACGTGCTCACATGTGGCTTCCATGTGATTTTTCGTAAAGCATTCTATTACGATGTTTCTGTTTATTATTGTATTTATTATTGTATTTTTAATATTACTTTTAATAGTACTTTTATAACGATTTGTATTCTATTTCGATTTCTTATTTAATTTAACAATTTAATTCAATTTTAATTTAACAATTTAAAATTAACAAACCAGACTGCAAACATTCAAGTAAATTTAAATGTTCTAAATTGCAACACATCGGATTGCTGAACAGCTAGTATTCTGAAAAAATTTCTAATATTTTTACAAAGTTATGAAACTTTTTTTTATTCGAACTGTTCAATTATTTACCGTCCTAGTAGTTAAAGAAATTAAAAAAGTGTGTGGTCAATTTTCTTGTGTCGTTGGCCTTAAAGAGGTTTCGGTCAACTTTTTGCTACACGAGTGCTAATTTGACCTACAGCTTAACAAGGACGGTTGCAACCGTCCATGCCAAGAGTGGCTTAAACCCACGGACTCTGTTACCGAATACTTAAAAAAGGAAAGTGATAAATTTGAAAACGATATTCGCATACTATTCTGAACTCACTAGGCTAGGGGATGCTAGGATTAGGGATGCGACATCGATGTCGATGTTTTCAAAACATCGATGTTTTGAACATCGATTTATTGAAGCCGATGTTTTTTTAATATCGATGTTTTGTGCTCGATGTTTTACGTTGTCTCGATGTTTTTTTTTAATGCAAAAGTACCGTAATAAAAAAAAAATTTACCACGTAGCATAATTTTCACACTCAGTAAATGTAAGTCTGAATTCTGAAAAGGACAAATACAAAAGGGGGAAACGATTCCTTAGCAAACAGACAAATAGCAATTAACAACCAATGAACCAATCAGAGCGCTTGGAAATGTTCCTGACACTCCAGAACCTTCCATGGTGTTTTATTTTACAAATAGTATATACACGAGTGCATCCATTTAAGTTATTGTTTCGTTCTGGTTTTATATAAGTTGACGTTAATATTATTAGTAAGATGCCTCCCAAAAGTACCGTTTGGAAATATTTTTGCAAAACCTCTGACAAATTGGTGAAATGCAATATTTGCCATAAGTCCCTTAAATCTTCTGGCAATACCACGAAATTATCTGGACATTTGAAGGCAAAAAATGGCGGTATTTACAACGAGAATTTTGAGTCATCAATATAGCTCAAAGCAACCAATTTTTTGTCATTTATGTCTGCCCAATCAGAGAGTAAAATTAAATCACCCCTCCCCCCACGACTAACGGAAATAACATTAATGTTAAAGATTACCAAACCAGTTTTAAAAAATGGATGTTCTAAAACATCGATGTTTAAAAACATCGATGGTTTTTGGGCGATGTTTTATTAGCATCGATGTTTTAATATTGAATATCGATGTTTCAAAACATCGATGTTTTGTTATCGATGTCGCATCACTAGCTAGGATTGAAGATTCGGGTTCGAATCACGGTTTCGGAAAATGTCATTAAGACTTGAAAAAAAATATTTTTTAAACATAATTCCTTATTCCTTACAATTGAAAAAAAAAAACTTTATTTTCTCTCAGATACGTTAGAATTATCATCAGTATTCGACTGAATTTACTAAAAGGATACATAAAAGTTTTACCTGTTCCAATTTTCCCTAATTCTCGGGGAAAATATTTGCTTTGGGACACTCGTGCCTTGAGATGGAATACTTTTTGCATTATTTCCTCTTTCAATTCATTTCCGTCCCTTTCACTTTGCCATGCCTCATTCCCTTGTGCGCGCTGAATCTAAACATTAAAATAACGAACCTGTCTGAGTTCTGACGACAGACGCATAAAAGATTCTGATTACTTAATTCAAGAAAGACTTTTGAGAGGAAAAGAAAAGGTTGTTTTGTATGAATTATTTTATCTCACTTCGTTTTTTATCTAAGTTAAGAAAAAATACCTTTCAAAATCAATCCATTAAAGAATTAAAGAATGTAACAATGCAGGGAGGAGAAAAAAGTGTTATTTTCTCTATGTTCACACTACGTTCCTTTGTAGATTCCTAAATGAAAGATTTCTAATGAAAGATAAAAAACAAAATAAAAATATTTTTAAGAATGGAAAATATAAAGTTTCATTTTCTTGCACTCTGATAATATGCTTGAAACCTTCGCTTTGATTAGACTTCTTTAGCTTTTTTTCCCTTTTTTGTTACGGGAAGTTGAAAAGGTGATTTCAAAATGGAAATGGCGGATACATTTTCAATTTCCTTTTTAGCAAAATGGATTTTCAATAGAATTTTCAAAATATGCACATTACATGATACTTTTTATAATTTATGGAATTGTGGCTTCAAGAATGTGAATTTAAAGCATGAAAATTCCTTTCATGTAAAAACAATGTTTCGGACTGTCTAGCTCCTAAATGTCATGGTTCATTTAAATTTTGTTTCCTTGAAGTTACATTTTTTAGCTTTTTGATACGTCAGACCTTCATAGTCAATCTCATATTTTGGCCTAGACTATAAATTTCTTATAAGAAGAAAGTCATAGAAATGAACATGATGTCGTAAATGAAAAAGAAAAACTTTCATTGAGAAACGGTCGTTGAAAAAACGTTCGAAGATATTTGTTTGTCTCTAAATTTAAATTAAGGTTTTGCTTTTTGTGAGTCTGCTCTGTATATAAACGTTTCTTCACAAAAGTAAACTAGAAAAGATACCCATCAAATTTTTTTAGTCTGTTTGCTCTATACCTAAGTGCCATTTCATGATCGTTTGGAATCAGAATGAAAAAATATAAGAAACGATATTTTTTTTGTTTGCTCTAGATTTTATTGTTTCTTTACGATCGTTTTTAAAATAAACTATGAGAGATTAGAAGCAATATTTTTGGTTTGTTTGCTCTATATCTAAATGCTTCTTCATTGCGATTTTAAAAATGGTGAGAAAAGATTAGAAACAATATTTTTCTGTTTATGCCATATCTACATATTTCTTCATTACTATTTTAAAGACAGAGAAAGAAGATAAGGAATTGTATATTTATTCCTGTTTGATCTATATCTAAATGCTTCATTACGATTTTAAAAATGGTGAGAAAAGATTGGAAACAATATTTTTCTGTTTATGCCATATCTACATATTTCTTCATTACTATTTTAAAGACAGAGAAAGAAGATAAGGAATTGTATATTTATTTCTGTTTGCTCTATATCTAAATGCCTCTTCATTACGATTTTAAAAATGGTGAGAAAAGATTGAAACAATATTTTTCTGTTTATGACATATCTACATATTTCTTCATTACTATTTTAAAGACAGAGAAAGAAGATAAGGAATTGTATATTTATTTCTGTTTGTTCTATATCTAAATGCTTCTTCATTGCGATTTTAAAAATGGTGAGAAAAGATTGAAACAATATTTTTCTGTTTATGCCATATCTACATATTTCTTCATTACTATTTTAAAGACAGAGAAAGAAGATAAGGAATTGTATATTTATTTCTGTTTGCTCTATATCTAAATGCCTCTTCATTACGATTTTAAAAATGGTGAGAAAAGATTGAAACAATATTTTTCTGTTTATGACATATCTACATATTTCTTCATTACTATTTTAAAGACAGAGAAAGAAGATAAGGAACTGTATATTTATTTCTGTTTGTTCTATATCTAAATGCTTCTTCATTGCGATTTTAAAAATGGTGAGAAAAGATTAGAAACAATATTTTTCTGTTTATGCCATATCTACATATTTCTTCATTACTATTTTAAAGACAGAGAAAGAAGATAAAGAATTGTATATTTATTTCTGTTTGCTCTATATCTAAATGCCTCTTCATTACGATTTTAAAAATGGTGAGAAAAGATTGAAACAATATTTTTCTGTTTATGACATATCTACATATTTCTTCATTACTATTTTAAAGACAGAGAAAGAAGATAAGGAATTGTATATTTATTTCTGTTTGTTCTATATCTAAATGCTTCTTCATTGCGATTTTAAAAATGGTGAGAAAAGATTAGAAACAATATTTTTCTGTTTATGCCATATCTACATATTTCTTCATTACTATTTTAAAGACAGAGAAAGAAGATAAGGAATTGTATATTTATTTCTGTTTGCTCTATATCTAAATGCCTCTTCATTACGATTTTAAAAATGGTGAGAAAAGATTGAAACAATATTTTTCTGTTTATGACATATCTACATATTTCTTCATTACTATTTTAAAGACAGAGAAAGAAGATAAGGAAATGTATATTTATTTCTGTTTGTTCTATATCTAAATGCTTCTTCATTGCGATTTTAAAAATGGTGAGAAAAGATTAGAAACAATATTTTTCTGTTTATGCCATATCTAAATATTTCTTCATTACTATTTTAAAGACAGAGAAAGAAGATAAGGAATTGTATATTTATTTCTGTTTGCTCTATATCTAAATGCCTCTTCATTACGATTTTAAAAATGGTGAGAAAAGATTGAAACAATATTTTTCTGTTTATGACATATCTACATATTTCTTCATTACTATTTTAAAGACAGAGAAAGAAGATAAGGAATTGTATATTTATTTCTGTTTGTTCTATATCTAAATGCTTCTTCATTGCGATTTTAAAAATGGTGAGAAAAGATTAGAAACAATATTTTTCTGTTTATGCCATATCTACATATTTCTTCATTACTATTTTAAAGACAGAGAAAGAAGATAAGGAATTGTATATTTATTTCTGTTTGTTCTATATCTAAATGCTTCTTCATTGCGATTTTAAAAATGGTGAGAAAAGATTAGAAACAATATTTTTCTGTTTATGCCATATCTAAATATTTCTTCATTACTATTTTAAAGACAGAGAAAGAAGATAAGGAATTGTATATTTATTCCTGTTTGATCTATATCTAAATGCTTCATTACGATTTTAAAAATGGTGAGAAAAGATTGAAACAATATTTTTCTGTTTATGACATATCTACATATTTCTTCATTACTATTTTAAAGACAGAGAAAGAAGATAAGGAATTGTATATTTATTTCTGTTTGTTCTATATCTAAATGCTTCTTCATTACGATTTTAAAAATGGTGAGAAAAGATTGAAACAATATTTTTCTGTTTATGACATATCTACATATTTCTTCATTACTATTTTAAAGACAGAGAAAGAAGATAAGGAATTATATATATATTTCTGTTTACTCTATATCTAAATGCTTTTTCATTACGATTTTAAAAATAGTGAGAAAAGATTAGAAACAATATTTTTCTGTTTGTGCTGTGTCTAAATATTTCTTCATTGCGATTTTAAATATAGTAAAAGAAGATAAGGGACGGTATTTTTCTCTTTGCTCTATAACTAAATGCTTCTTCATTACAATTTTAAAAATAGTGAGGAAAGATTAGAAACCATATTTTTCTGTTTGTGCTATATCTAAATATTTCTTCATTGCGATTTTAAAGATAGCGAAAGAAGATAAGGAA
This sequence comes from Dolomedes plantarius, assembly GCA_907164885.2. NCBI lineage: Eukaryota > Metazoa > Arthropoda > Arachnida > Araneae > Dolomedidae > Dolomedes > Dolomedes plantarius. The sequence continues at coordinate 117,885,919 of OU015503.1, read as the reverse complement.
TAATATTTTTCTGTTTGCTCTATATCTAAATGCTTCGTCATTACGATTTTAAAAATAGTGAGAAAAGATTTGAAACGATAATTTTTCTGTTTGGGCTATATCTAAATATTTCTTCATTACGATTTTAGATATAGTGAAAGAAGATAAGGGACGGTATTTTTATGTTTGCTCTATAACTAAATGTTTCTTCATTACGATTTTGAAAATATTGAAAAAGATAGGAAACAATGTTTTTCTGTGTGTTCCATATGTAAATTATTCTTCAAAATCGAAGGAAAAAATTTAACTAGAAGTGGAAAGAAATATTTTTCCCCTTCCCCTCTGTGTCTTTTTGTTTCTACTTTATGGCTTTAAAAGTGATATAGAAAAGATAATAAAAACTAAATATGCATATGTGAAACAGTAAATAAGTATAAGTGGACTCTCAATGTACTGAGGAGTACGTTTCAGTGACGGGGGATTTTTACACCTAAATTTCGCTGATATATTTTATACTTGTCATAGATGTCACAAACGAAATCGAGAGAAGTTATCTAGCTAGTGTTATTTAATACTTGTATAATGAATTACAGTAACAAAGTGAGAGACAAGTATAAGTCTTGAAGTTAGTCTAGACGTGCCGCAATTACACCGAAGCCGCAAGATGGCTTCCGTGATAACTTAACAAGCGATGGACGGTATTAGAATCGTCATTTAACAAGGAGGGAGTTGAACTCGGATCCTGTGAACTACAAAAAGGACATCATTTTCCTATTGGGTTATCTCAGTGTTATGAGAATTTTTTATATCTAGTTACATGCAAAGCCTTACATTCTTAAAGCCCAGCATTGAATCAATAAAATTTGTAAAACATCACAATCTTATACAATAACTACAATAACTGGAGATTATGATTACTTTTTAAAAATATTAGCAGACGATATTTCAAAATTTGAATCCATATTTGAAAAGAAATGCAAATATACATACATACATACATACATACATTATTTATATATATATATATATATATATATATATATATATATATGTGTGTGTGTGTGTGTGTATGTATATATATATATGTATATATATATATATATATATATATATATATATATATATATATATATATATATATATATATATATATAATACAGGGTGTCCATAATTAAATTCCCACGTTCAAAAGGCTGCAAAAAGAGAACCACTGGTCAGAATGACTTCAAATTTGAACTGAATATACTGGAAGATGGGTGAAACGATTTGGCATAATAAAAAAAAATTCCAACAGTGTACAGCGCCATCTGTTGATACCTTTTTGAACTTTTTTTATTATGCCAAATCGTTTCCCCCTTCTTCCAGTGTAATCAGTTCAAATTTGAAGTCATTCTGACCAGTGGTTCTTTTTTTTCAGCCTTTTGAAAGTGGGACTTTAATTATGGACACCATGTATATATATATATATATATATATATATATATATATATATATATATATATATATATATATATATATCGCTCAATGCTATCAACAACGTCATATCTCAAAAATCGTCGATTTTTAGTTATGCCTGCTTTCAGAATGCCCTGAAAGAGTAGTACATCCCTAGAAGATCGTCATATCTCACTGCTCAATATTTATTCGCTAGAGAGCAGAATTAATATTTATTTTTAATAAATTTTATTCTACTTTTAAATTCTAAAATCACTCTCCTGAAAAGTCCCGTTTTTTTAGATATGACGTTGTTGAAAGGAGGGGGGGGGGCTATATGTGTGTGTTTGCTTTCCTAATACATCTTAAGTATAACATATCCAAATTATTTATTATTTAAGCATGATCGCTAAATTTAAGATCACTATATATTTCCTTATTGCTTAACATATTAAACTTTTTTGCTAATTTCCTTCTAATCAACGTTTCAGACGCGTCTGTGTTATTTCGAACTCACTTAGCGATAAAATTCAAACAATGGATGAAATACACTTTTCTTTGTTCGAGAGAGATAGAAAATGACTCTTATTTACTTAGTTGTAATTGACTCCGAATCTTTCCAGTCACTGGCATCAGAGATTAATTAGAAACTATAGAGGAGTTAATGCTATCTTCCGTTTATTCTTCAGTAACGGTTTGCGTGAGATTTTAGATATATACAACTTTTTCAAAATGATTTGGAATTTTAAATCAACATTTTCACGATCTCCTTTCTTCGGGAAAATTAATTTTCCTGCTAATGGAAAATTCACGTTAATATGTGAAAATGGATGAATTTTTTGAAAATTATTTTATGCCTACTTTTGAATGCTACTAGACCATTTAAATAAGTTCAGTCGTCAATTATTTGTTCTTCGGTTGTTACAAATTCAAGGTAATTTCGACAATGTACACCGAAATGAGGGTTTATTTTTTTAGATAGTTTAATTAAACATTTGCATTTTTCTGTTATTTATTACTGAAAAATGGAATTTTTATAACCTCGTGTTTTGGGGTTGAAACTTGTCTCAACTCAAAATTTTCAGCCATCAAACAAGTTTTCAAAAATACAAATAAGTGTCTTTTTATCTCGTCTTAGATCTATACTAGCCGGGCTTCGCCCGTCTAGCCGATCGGTTTAGGGACCCGCTCCCTTCAGCAATCATCGTTCAATGTGACATCAAGTGCTTCGAATGTGGCTTTGTGGGACATGGTGTATTCATCTCTGACAATTAACTTGCAATGCTTCAGAATCCTTAACTTTCCTGAATTTCTTGAAATGTTACATGTAGGAGTCTCTATGTTTGATAGATTTAAGGGTAACTTGAAAGCCGAGTGAGCTGTCCTCCCTCCTGTCAATAGTGTTGCGGCAAAGCCCGAAGAAGCAACAGCCAGGGCAATCTCGTTTCTGCAATCTCAATTCCCGTTCTCAATTTTTCTTAAACCAAATAAATTACTGAAGAAAGTTTGCCTTAAAACTGCGATTAAAATCGAAAGGGCAAAATTTTAGAAAATGAAATCAAAAGTACGTTTTAAAATTATAGAAAAACAAAAGACAAATTAAATTACCAACTGAAAAAGTTTGCCTAAAATAAAACGGAGATGAAAATTGCAATTAAAGGTTAATTCCCAATACACGGTGCCATCCCCAATTTGGCGAAAAGTTGGCGCCAAAATCCCATTCGGGGACCTGTTAGGCTTAAACTGCGAAATGTAAACAAATATGGCGACTAAGAAAGAGCAAATAAATTGGAAAACAAACTTACTGCTGGCTTTATGAAATTCGTAGGCGCACACGGGATCTTCGCTTCGCTCAGATACCCTTGCTTCACTCAGCTACGCTCACAAAAATGCAAAAAATACCATCCGATCTTAAAATCCTCCCCTGATATTTAGAAACATCTTTAACCAACATAGCATTAAACGGCTGACTGAAAAGCAGTTAACAAACACAAACCATATTTGGCAATTTATCGCCAATTTCGTAAAAATCTAAAAAATATGCTGCACCGTGTATTGGGATTGCGCCCAATTTAAATACAGTAATAACATAAAATAAGTAATAAAATTAATAGTCTGTACTAATAATAGGAACAGATTCAATATAGGACCCCATTGGCGATATTTTGTATTGGCGACTTTTTTTGTCGCCTAGCCAAACATCGCGTAAATATCGTATGAATTACATAGAAATTTAATTTTGCAAAATATAAATTAAAAAATAATACAATATGAATAAAAAAATAATACAATAAGGAAAATAGCGTAAACTTTGTAAACGAATTCTGTGTATACCAAATTACCAATATACGAATTCTACTATACCAAAGCTGTTCCAACTTGGTACGATGTTGAAAATGGCCTATTCCATCTTGTTACAATTTGGAAAATGGTTTATTTCAGTTTTATCACCAAATAACTATAAAATGACAATAATATGTGTAAAGATATTTAAAGAAATTGAATCCATGCGTTCACAACATCTAGAATTAACATCCAATATGTGCACATGAGTAGATTAAATCATCACATGATTGATTCCAACGCCTGGAGATGAAATATTATTTAAAAACTGAATTTATTTATAATGATTTAAAAGCTTCCAAACTTATCTTAGAATTTTCCTAAGGCTTCAAAACATAAGTATACGAAGTTTCAACCAGATTCGTCAAGAAATTTAGATTTGTATACGATACATACATACATACATAGAGACACTTTGCTTTATTTATATAGATTACTATGCTGTCAAATAAATGATTCCCCTTTTACCCGACAGATGGCAGCTAAGAAATTTCAAATGCACCCGACTACAATCGTAACTAAGCAATGAATGTGCTGTTAAATATGATTTTTTTAAAAAGCTGCAGTTCTGATGAGCTAATTCATGTACCGCGCTAATTCTCTAAATCCTCGAGTTTCATTTATCTTCAAATGTTTCTTGAACCATTCACTAAGTTAGTGTAAATGTAAAAAAAATCGCGAAATAGCAACATAGGAACTACAGTATAAAACATAGCTATAACTCGATAACCCCTTATCATATTTTAAAGAAGCTTTTTACCATGTTTTTATTAACTCGATTTCTTATTTGTTTGTTTGTGTGTGTGTGTTTGTTTGTCCAGTACAAATCTTGCAATCGATTTTTAACTAACCTCCCGACTAGCATTTTCAGTTAATTTTGTTTTGTAGACTGGTGCAGCCATCTATCGGCCGGGATGGGAATGAAAAGTTAAACGCAAGTTAACTTCCAATTAACTTCATTTTATTTCAAGTTGATGGGATAATTCCTCAAAAAAAATTTTAAAAAGTATTTATTAATACATAGACTTGTCAACTTTATATGATTCAACAGAAAATTTAAAAACATGGTTTATAAAAAGTTCTTTTTATCTTGTAATTATTTTATTTTGTTTCTGCTCCCTTCATACTGTTACATTCTTTATTATATTCTTACAAATGTCAGTACAGCTTTATACATTGTTTTTGCTCCTTTCACCGGTATAACATTTTTACAACTTGTGCTCTTCTGCTCCGTATTTGCTCCTTTCATCGGTGCCATATTCTTACAAATTTCAGTGTTAATATGAATTAATTTTGCTCCTTTTTGGTGTACCATATTCTTACAAATTCCAGTGTTATTGAGCATTTTTGTTCCTTTCACCCGTATCATATTCTAACAAATGTCCGCACTAATTATTCACTGATTTTGCTCCTTTCAGTGGTACCATATTCTTACAATTGTCAGTACATTTTATACATTGTTTGTGCTCCTTTCACCGGTATCATATTTTTACAACTTCGTGTGCTATTCTGCTCCATTTTTGCAACTTTCAGTGGTGACATATTCTTACAAATGTCATCCCTATTACGAATTCATTTTGCTCCTTTCAACGGTATCATATTCTTATACATGCCAGTGTTATTGAGCATTGTTTTTGTTCCTTTCAACGGCACCATATTCTATTAAATGTCAGTGCTATTCTTCTCTCCTTTTGCGCCATTCAGTGATACTATATTCTAACAAATGCCAGTACGATTATGAATTAATTTTCTTCCTTTTAGGAGTGCCATACTATTACAAATATCAGTGCTACACTGCAACATTTTTGCTCCTTTCACAGGTACCGTATTCGGGTCCCATATATGTATGCATGTGTCTACATGTATGTATACATGTGTGTGTATGTACATATATATATATATGTGTGTGTGTGTGTGTGTGTGTGTAAGTAAGGAAAAAACGTAAAACAAAAATATAGGGGGCTTTTGTTTGGGAAAAAGGGGAATTGGCAATAAAAAATTATTAACTCACGAAAGTTCGGCATAAAAAGAAAAAGGGTTGTTAATAGCAAAAGCTATCAATAGGGGTCGCCACTGGACGGGTATCTTTCAGAAGAGAGAAATTTTTCAGGCGAAGCGAGTTACGTAAGGAGATTACATAAGAGAAGTTTGGAGAACATTCGATTGAAGAGTCAGCAAAAAGATTGGGCGGGAGTTTAACAAAGATAATCTAGTTAGTCGGCACTTAGGTTTGAAAGAGGTAACACGTACGTCTTCACGAGAGATTTAGAATGGGGTGGTTTGCTGAATTTTGTCGGAGCTCTGGATAACTCATGATGGAATAAAAGCCAGTCTACTGAGCTATGTCTTTTATCTTTATTTCGGTGCACGATTGCATTTCATTAATTAATAATCCATGACAACGAACTCTATCATATATATATATATATATATATATATATATATATATTAATTATAAGTGAGTGGGTGCTTGTGCATATGCATTACTTTCTGTTTGTTCAAGTAACTGTACAATAATCTATCTATTCTAAAAAAAAGTAACTCCCACTGCCGCCGCTGTCAAAACATTGTCACGCTATCTCCTCCGAGACTTCTGGGGGTATGGGGTCGAGAGCGATACCAATGGATGCAGAAAAATGAGGGGACCAGAGTAAGACATGTCTCATCTTCGTCGGACTTTAAGTTTTTTTTAATTTTATGTTTTGTGGGAAAATATTGACTTTTTCATCTTCAGATTACTATAACTCGCTAAAACATGATCGTAGAATTTTGATCTTTTTACAGTCTAAGACTACAGACATTTCTCTTTCAAACTAGACCTCATTTGTTTAAAAATATTTTAAAACAGACAAATATTTCAAGAAATCCACAGTTTTTCAAGAAATATCGTCCCATATTTGGATGTAATATCGATGCCCTCGAGTTTTTGTCTTACAAAGAAAATATTTACATCATCTGGAAGCTGAAAGCTTTCTTATTCATATAAACCTCATTTCAAGTCTATATCTTAAAATGTCGATTTTTAATTGAATTTTAAGGCTGATAGTTCAACAGTGATGAAAAGCTCTTCGCATAAGGGTGACAACAGTAAATGGATGGAAGCTGTTACATTGCCCGAGAATAACCCCTATGTATCTCGCTATTAGCCCTAACAGAGGAAACATGTAAAAATAATTTAAAAGAAACTAAAATCAAATTCAGTTTATACTATATTTCTTTTATAATACATTATATTCAGTTTATATTATATTCAGTATTTCTTGCTTCAAATTGGAAAAAAAGCTAAATTTAAGTGCTGAAAATGAGCAAATTATTGCAATTTTAGGGCAACTTGCGGTTACGAAGTTCTACTTCCGGTTTGATTTTGAATCAAACGATATGTTTTATAATAGCTATAAAATTTCTTCTAAATCACGTAGAGAAAAAAGAAAAACAGTTTTGGATAGAGGAAGGTCCAAAGTATAAGAAACATAAATTAAAAAATCGACCAATTGTCGAAAATCGATGCTTTCAACGTAATCCATCACGTTAATATCACATTGCAATAACAAATATTTTTTTACGAGTAAGTCTTATTAGGGGCCTTTTACGAGTAAAATATTTCCTTTTAAGCCTTAAGTCTTTTTACGAGTAGGCCTTATTTAGGGGCCGAAAGTCCCATACGAAAAGCAAGCATTAGCGAGCCTAGGGGCAAAGCACCTAGTATTCATAAAATATTCCATAAGATACAGAGTAATGTTTACACTTTTTAGATTAAAATTTGTCCAAAATTTTTTAAAAAATCAAAAGTTCGTTTTCATAAACTGATTACCTAATCTATATATATATATATATAACAGTTCCGTGACTGACTGACAGATAACACATAGACCAAACCGCTGGACCTAAAGGGCTGAAATTTTGCATGGCGATTCTTTTCATAGTGTAGGAGTGCACTAAGAAAGATTTTGGAAAAATTCTTCTTCGATTTTTTAAAATTAAATTTTTAAGCTGTTTTACTAACTTTTTTTTAAGTTTACATTTAAAATAATAATCTGAGGGTTATAAAATTTATATCACGAGAAAGATCCTAAAAATTCCTTTAAAATGAAATCTCTTTCGAATCTTGACCTCCTTTTTCTGATTTTTGAGGAATTTTTAAAGATTAATTTTTAGAATTTAATTCATTAAATGCCGATCACGTAATTTATTTTCATTTTGTGATACTTCAAATTAATTTTGCGTCACTTGCATAACAACTAAATAAATTGACAAAAAAATGTTAAAATACGGTGAAATATACAATTTAACCACTAGACTAATTAAGTTGGACTTTTTAATGAATTCAATTCAAATTAATATGTTTTATGGATATTTAATTAAACTTGTATATAAAACAGTAATTTCCCAAGTATGTTTTACCATGACGTTAAATAAGTCTGAAGGCCAAACTTTAAAATACGCTGGCGTAGATGTAAGAGAAAATTGTTTCTCCTACGGTCGGTTTACGTAGCTTGCTCACGTGTAAGTTCGCGGACGAGCCTGGTAATATTAGTTCCACCCAATGAAGAAACAAAAAGACTTGTTTATAAGGAAATCCTCTAAAAACCAATTTCATCATTTCTTCATTGTAATTATCCGTAGCGAAGCACGGGTATTCAGCTAGTTTAACATAAATTGTTATATGCTCTAGCGTATATCATCACTGATGAAATACAATGACACAAGTGTACAAACTTCAGATTTAGTTTAATTCTGTAGAATGTGTTGTAACTGCTTTAAAATTGTGCATATAAAAGAGGCTTGTGATTAAAGATTATATTCTTACTTTTTTTAAAAAGGATTATATTCGTATTCTGGGATTAAAAATACTTTGTTAAGATCATAAAATTATATTTATAAATGTAGAACAAGCAACACTTTTAATAATTAAGATTAATTTTTTTCACTAATTAAGATAAAATACGCTTTTAAACATAGCGACAATGTATGAATCTAAATAGAGTAGTTCTACGCTTGTTTGAAATTGGAGTCAAAAGTCGTGTTCACATACCTTCGTTTATTACCTTTAGATCAATGACCAAATACCATTTTTTTAATTTCTTTAATTATAAAAGAACACTTTCTCAAATGAACACTCTTTCTGGTCTCTAGTCTAAAGTTAGTTAAGGCTGTTGTGTACTAACCCTATTGGTTTCTCCACACCTCAGTGTTAACCTATGGAGAAAATGCGTCTACAATTTACAGTTACATAAATGCCGATAATCCAATAGAAATGGTGTTTGCAGATAGCCTGAGCTTTTCTGCACCTTGTAACAGGATTCATTTTATAAATGCGTCCTTTAAGGGAATTGATGAGCGTTTCAAACACACTACACCAGATTTTTCCCCGAATAATTTAAATTTTAAAGTATTATTTGCATTTTTTTTAAAAACGAAGAATTCCCTAAGGCGTCAAATTTGTTTCTCTATAACGGAGTACAGTTATAAAAAAAAATCTTTCAATCCAAGTCGGCTATCCTTGGACACATTTTCTCCATAGGTCAACATTGAGGTTCCACTAGGGTTAGTACACAGAAGCCTTAATAATGTCTTTAAACAAATTGTTCATTACTATTTACCTGGTCATGTTATTAAACGCACAACAAACACACAGTGAATAATCTTTAACGTTGTTTAACTTGTTAGATAGGCAATAAATTTCCACTGTGGTACAGCTTTGATATAAGACCCCATTGGCGATATTTTGTATTGGCGACTTTTTACATCTTTCATTTCAAACATTTGGTATCCCAGAATTCGTTTCAGCAACTCTGTCATAGTCGCGTGTGTTTTAAATTGAAATAGACCATTTTCCAGATTGTAACCCTATGGAATACGCCATTTTCGAATTCGTACCCCATTGGAACAGCTTTGGTATAGTAGAATTCGTATATTGGTAATTTGGTATACACAGAATTCGTTTCGGCAACCTTGCCACACTCGCGTGACGCAAAGCAGGTTGTACCGCTTTTTTCTTATTTCTTTTTTATTTTGATTTAACCATGCCTTTCCTTGTAGATTTATCTAAAATTTCTGAATCTACAAAGTTTACGCTATTTTCCTTATTGTGTTATTTTTTAATTTATATTTTGCAAAATTAATTTCTG
>OU015503.1:117828535-117873535 GCA_907164885.2 Dolomedes plantarius | reverse complement strand
ATTCTTGCGTGACATGATTCCAAAATAGGAAAATTTGCCAATCTCTGTTTTAGGTATGTTCTCAGATTGATGCGCATTTTACAAAACATAGTCCTTTGAGGTTTAGTTTTATATAATATATATATTTATATATATATATATATATATATATATATATATATATATATATATATATATATCATAAAGACTCAGGGTTTTAGATAACTAGTTCAACTGTTTTAAGGTATCTGCGTTCGTTTGGAGCACTTTTAAAAATATAGAGTCCTGATTAAATACATCTATTTTTAGTTCAAATGGGATATAAAATCATGAAGGCAAATATCATTTTGGTAAAAAAATTGGTAACATTTTAAAATAGAGGGAATTTTTTTTTAATTTTACTACAATTTAGTGTTTACGCCAGAGACCCTACACTCCATTCAACTGAATATATTTTAGTTTCCTTTGCACTATATACTACTGTGACATCTGCCTGTGTTATGAACTAAAATTTTTGAAATATTTTCATAAATCACTGAAATATACCAAAAAAGGGAAAATACACTGATTTTTTTAAATATAATATTTTTATAAGTACGGGTACCCGTAAAAGGATTCAATAAACACATATAGCTTAGCTTTTAGTTCAAAACGTAGTTAGTGACATGTAAAACACTATTGCAAAATTTTTTTGAAATGGATTGAAAACTTTCAATTATTAGCTTTCTTGTTTACAAAAGTCACTGATAAATGAGTTTTCTAGAAAATTCATTTAAAGATGCTACTTCCGCTCTTTAATATATCTTTCGGTTTATTAAATTAGCCATAAGTTTTCGTCCAATAAAATTGAGCAGTTGGCGCATTGAGCAATTGTTTATCTTTCTGTATATAATTGAAGGTGTAGAATTCATTTAAAAGTAAAATATAACTTTTCAATATAATTTCAAGTTGTCAATATGTCATTTATCTATGTTTTTTATAAAATTCTATACTATGTAAAAAAAACTTCCACGTTGAAATAGAAATAGTTTCAACAGAAAAGTAGATTTCAGTTTTGAAAATCAGGCATTTTTCTCCGTCAAATTCCTTTTTTTCATTCATGCGTCATAAATTTGAAACGGAAAGATAAAACTAAGTGTTTCTGATATGAGCTTTGTTTTATTTCCTCAAGAGTAGATTTTTCCTTGAAAATGGATTCCTTCTTAGTACGTACTGAATTTCAAATATTTTTATATGATCATCTTTTCTTTTGTCAAATCAAGCATGATTGTAATTCGAAATGAGAAATGTAGGTGTTATATGGTGGTGTCTAGTAAAACAAAACTAAAATTCGTTGATCAATATCATTAATAAACGTACATGTTTTGATATAAATTCTCTATCTATAATCAAAAACATTTTAAAACATTGAAAATTAATATTTTCTCTTAAAATATTAAATTTCGATGGATATAATGAAAATTTATGACATTGTAAGATAAAATTGTAAAATTAACTTATTAATGTAATTAAAGTTAGACCGTTATCCTTGTTTTCTTATGCTGTGTTAAGATTTTCATCTTTGCATTCTCCAGTGATTACTGAAGTTTGATATTGTGGTAGCAAATAGCATCGTAATAATTATCACTTCATTTTTCTACGTTGTGTAACAAGATCTTGCAAGTAAGGATGTTTGTAAAACATTTAACTCTCTTTCCTATTTCAGTGCAAAATTTTTAGGATTTTGATTTTTACATGATGACAGAAGTTTCATACCGTGTTCTCAAATGACTTCGTAATACTGGCCAGTCTAATTTGAGACCCTAGGAAACAAAGTCTTGCAAGCAAGAATGTTTGTAAAACATTATCTCCCTTTACTCACTCAGAGCAAAACTTTCATGATTTTTACATGACGACGGAAGTTTCATACTGTGTTTGCAAATGACGTCGTAGTACTGACCACTCCATTTTGTGACGTTGTGAAACAAGTCTTGCTAGCAAAGATGTTTGTAAAACCATTATCACTCTTACACATCCAGTGCAAAACATTCATGATTCTTATTTTCATATGACAACGGAAGTTTCATACTCAGTTTGCAAATGACACCGTATTATTGACCACTCTATTTTGAGACGTCGGGAAACAGTGTTGCAAGCAAGGATGTTTCTAAAACTATTATCTCTCTTTACTCATCACAGAAAAACATTTAGGATTCTTATTGTCATATGATGACTGATGTTCCATACTTTACTTGCAAAAGATAACGTAATACTGGCCACTCTATTTTGAGAAGTCGGGAAACACAATTTTACAAGCAAAGAAGTTTGTAAAGCCACAATCCCTGTTTGTTCAATTCAGCGCAAAATATTTAGGATTCTGATTTTCATATAACGACGGAAGTTTTGTACTGTGTTCACAAATGACATCGTAATACTGGCCACTCTTATTTCAGAACCTAGTAAACAAATTTTTGAATGTCCATAGGATTAAAGTGGGGATATTTGCAAAACTGTTTCTCTGTTTATATTTCCTCTTCAGAATGTTACATTTACCAACGACAGCAGAATTTTCAATAAATGATACCTTATATAAGTATTCTAAAATTCTGTTTTTCTTCTACATTCTTATCTTTACTTTCAGCCGTGTCCACATATCTCAGCAGACGCTGGGTTTCTTGAAAGGGGAATTTGAAGTAATGCCTGGCGATGGAATGTCCCGCGACGAGACGCTGCGAACTGCAGGGTTGGAAACATACTTCATTGTCAAAGTTATCAAACCAGTAAGTACATATATAACTGAATCGATATAAAAGAATGAAAGATATACGTGTTAAGCCAAAGATATGTTTCTACAGTTAACCCCTAAACGATCGTATAATTTTCAAGAAAACAGTAAATAAAGTACCTATTTTTTCCGGAGAATTCCATTTATTTCTTGATCTGTCACATCTAGTTTTAATCAAAAACCCATCCCCAATTACATTATAAATAGTCTGGTGCTGCCATCTGGTATGTAAAATAAGAAATAAAAGATTTTTGGAGTAAATTAAAGGGATTGTTTTTAATCTTTTTGGTGCGTTACTTTTGGACACTCCAGCCCGGAAATATCACGGGCACAAAAATAGAGGGCGAAACCTCACCCCATAATGTTGACGGGAGCGAGAATGAAGGGGTTAAGTCAAGGCAGGTTTGACTTTTTTTCGAACTGTGTTGGCGTTCGTTGTCTTTTGTAGAAAAGGCTAATTTTTCTTTAAAAATTTGTGAATGAGTTTAATTTTTATTTATTTGTAATAAATATTTCACTTGCTTTATAAGTTTTAATGCTTTATATCCTATTAACTCCATCCATTTATCCTCATTCGTTTTCTTTTATGGAGGTTAAATGGGAAAACATATTGATACCAAAACAGACATCTAAAACTGCATAGCCTGTTTCGTCCTGTATCTTTTAAAGAAACTTTTTTATACTATTATCTACCGTGTTTTCCTCTGAGATTTCCAAATAAGCACCTCTGACATCTTAATTGCTCAACTTGTTATTTTCAATATCTCCTTTGGGGAAGTATAAAATTAGAAACAGATCTTTCTAACGAATTTTAATTCTCCCATTATCGTGTTTCTAACGGGGAAATCCACGGGGTCCAAATTTTTTTAACATGAAATGTTTTTTTCTCTGTGAGGACAGATTCTAGATATAGCTAGAGCAGACTTGTAATTAGCTTGCTTTGAATTTTGTTGGAAAGGCTGTTTTGCCGTGCGACTCTAATTTTTAAAACTGATTTTAATCAATAAAAATAAATTTGAAAGTTCCTGCTTTGAATATTCTTTACAGAAGTATGTAATGTTGTGCCTAAATTGTTCATATGTTATAGTTATGATGTGAGTGGGTCAATGCCTTAATCTATATATATATAAAACAGTTCCGTAACTGACTCACTGACATGCAACGCACAGACCAAACTGCTGGACCTAAGGGCTGAAATTTTGCATGGCGATTCTTCTTATGGTGTAGGGGTGCACTAAGAGAGATTTTTGAAAAATTCGTCTTAGATTTTTTTAAATTAAATTTTTAAGCTGTTTTTGCAACTTTTTAAGTTTGCATTTAAAATAATAATTTGAGGGTTATAAAATTTATATCACGAGAAATATCATAAAAATTCCTTTAAAACGAAATCTTTTTCGAGCCTTTACCTCAATTTTCTGATTTTTGGTGAATTTTTAAAGATTCATTTTTAGAATTTAATTTATTAAATGCCGATCACGTGATTTATTTTTCTGATACTTTAAATAAATTTATCGTCACGTGCATAACAACTAAATAGACAAAAAAATATTTTTTTCTTTCTAATGCAGCAGACGATAGATATTATCCAAAGAAAAATAAATATCCCTTACGATTTATATATATATATATATATATATATATATATATATATATATATTGCATCAATTGTATACATTGATCGTCGCATTTATTATAAATATTTATTTTATATATATTTATATATATATATATATATATATATATATATATATATATATATATATATATATATATATATATATATATATATATATATATATTTATTTATTTATATACTAGCTGAAGTACCCGGCGTTGCCCGGAATTTTAAGAAGGTTTGTTAACCAAAATCAATTTAAAAACTTAACACAATATAAATTACATAGCCAAAAAAAAAAAAGCATGTGAAATGTTATACATATCTCAGTATTTTGGTAGATGCAGTCTTTCATCATTGTACCACTAAAAGCTGTAAAGTAAAAATGTCAAATTGTGGAATGTTTGTTAACCAAAATCAATTTGAAATCTAAACAATTTAGCAAGATTTAACCTTCTATCTTTGGAGCAAAAGAAGCTGATAAGTAAAACATAAAATATACATACATTTATAATAAACCACTAAAAGCTGAAAAGGAAAAATGCCAAATTGTCTTTTCGAAAGTAAAGCTGAAAAGTAAAAATGTCAATTTGTCGAATGTTTGTTAACCAAAATCAATTTAAAGACTAAACACAGTATAAATAACATAGAAAAATAAGCATGTGAAATGTTATACACCCAAATAATTTTTAAAAAATCCAATATAAAAATATATAAATTTATAATTAACTCCTCAGAATTCATCTAGATTTAACCTTTCATCTTTGGAGCAAAAGAAGCTGAAAAGTAAAACATAAAATATATACATTTATAATAAACCATTAAAAGCTGAAAAGGAAAAAATGTCAAATTGTCTCTTGGAAAGTTAAGAGTTTTAAAAAGTAAAGCTGAAAAGTAAAAATGTCATTTTGTCGAATGTTTGTTAAACAAAATTGATTAAAAAAGTAAACACAGCATAAATAACATTTAAAATAAAACATGTGAAATGTTATACACATCTCAGAATTTTAGTAGATTCAGCCTTTCATTTTTCAAGTTTAAATTAAAAATGTCAAATTGTCTAATGTTTGTTTACAAAAATTAATTTAAAAACTAAACACAATATAAATAACATAGATTTAATAACAGTATAAATATCATAAAATATATACATTTATAATAAATCACTAAAAGCTTAAAAGTAAAAATGTCTAATTGTCCATATAAATACCTCCATAAATGCAGGATTCTGTAGCCAAAAAAATATATAAAGTATTGGTTAAAGGCACTGACTGATGAAAAAACAGAAATCTGCAATTTGAGCCACACACACCATAAATGCAAGATTCTGTAGCAATAATAGAAACATCCTGTCCTTATTAAACTCCATATAAATCTGTGTTAAATTAAACTGTTCCAAATATTATCTCAAGTACCTTCATAAACTATGTTTCTCATTTCTTGATTCGGGGTTCAATATGAATGTTTGTTAACCAAAGTCAACTTAAAAACTAAACACAGTATAAATAACATAAGAAAAAAACATGCGAAATGTTATACACATCTCAGAATTTAGATAGATTCAGCCTTTCATCACTAAAAGCTGAAAAGTAAAAATGTCAAATTGTCTTTTGCCTTGTGAACTCTGCATGAAAAATTAAACACAGTATAAAAAAAGGATGGGAAATGTCATATACATCAATACTAAAAAACAACGAATAAATTTTGGTTCTAATTTGACTCTTAGTGTGCTTCACTCTTGAAAATAGTTGTTCACAGATGTACGTGCTTCCAAACATTGATGACCAGAATAACGCTTGACTATGCAGTGAAGGATATTTATATCTAGGCAGGTATGATTTGTGAGTACAACAAAGAGACTCGATTGAACTTCTCTTTAAGTTAGATGTCAGATTGCAACTCTATGCATTCCATTTGACAATTTGCTAGCATTATATCTATATCGACTGCAAATAGAGTAAAAAACATGCAAAAAAAAATTGTTTATTTTCCCCAAAGTCCTGAAATCAATTTTAAATTCTTGTACTAAATCGGAAAGTAGGGCTGCGTATTTTGTAACATTTTTAGAATTGTGCTTGGTCAGCGTTTCGAAACGCAAAAAATTTTTAACATTTAATTTGGCTTGCCATAATTTCAACTTCATGGATTTTGCACTGAAGTAAAATCCATGAAGTGACGGGTGTTTGAGTCATTTAAATGGGTATTCAGATCTATCAAAATCTGCAAGCCAGTTATCATAAAGTTCTGGCACAGATTACTTTTCAATGTCATAAACAATTTGATATCATCAAGTAGGCTATAAAACCTTTTTAATATTTTCTCCACTGAGCTACCTTATTTCTTAAAAGTATTGCCATATTCAGCATCCAAGCTTTTAAGAAATTCCTGAAACTGGCTATGAATCAGTTCCCAAGCCTTCATAAAATTCACCATTTTGAAGATGATTTGCATAACATGGTCCATTTTTTTCCTTTTCCGCATTACTTTTTATATCAAGGTAGGCTATTAATTTTTTTTTTTCGCTTTGAGCTCTTTCTCACTAACACTCTGGGCCTCACTAACACTTGCTTTGGGCCGCATGCGACCCGCGGGCTGGATACCCATGTATTAAAATATAGGTAAAAGACCCTGACAAACATAAAAATTAATAAAAATCGGCAATTAGGGCTCCACACACCATAAATGCACGATTCTGTAGCAATAAACATCTCCATAATTAATATCTGCATAATAAATGTCTCCATAAATGCAAGATTTTGTAGCAAAAATATTAAAGTATAGCTAGAAGGCATTGACAAACGAAAAAATTAATAGAAATCTGCAATTAAGAGTTCCACGCACCATAAATGCAAGATCAGTTGTTTTCAAACAACTAATATAACCAAACATGTTATTTTTCACACATTCATTAATATAATCCTTATGTTGAAAGGGTCAAAATATAGAGATGAAGCTAAACGTAAGAGCAACATATGGTTAAACATAAATATTGTATGGAATATGTGAGATTAAGAAATTAAAAAATATGAATCTTTTTAAAATCAAATTAACAAAAAAAATTATTGCTTTCGTAGCACATAAAAATATTTATTGGTAAATTAAGGTGTTTTTTTTATTATATATATAAATATGGTGAGCAAAGTTTTTCAGTTTGTTTATTCTATTCTCCGCTTTTTTGAGGGGAAGATGCATTAATTTTAAATGTATTCAACTTGAATTTAAATAAATGAAAAGTGAAACTAATAATATAAAAAATTAGTCTATATTTAGTTACATTAAAATAAAATATGTTAATCATTTGACAATATTAAACCAGTTAGGTATATTATAATATAAAAAAATAGTTATTACATATTAAATATTATTTCCAGGAGAGTAGATATTGCTCCGAGTTCAAGACATTTACTGCAAAAAGCTATAGTACCAATAATGCATAACAAAATCTATAAGTTGGACACATTTCTAAAGAATTGGAACCATGAGGAGAATCTAACTTAAAAGGATTCGAATGTAAACATATTAATATTTTGAAAAATATATTTCCTTTGAAGCATTCAGCTTTTAACATATTTTTTTTAACAAAAAGGACTAAAATAATACAATAAATATATTTCTATTTTACGGGGCAAAACATATATCTATCTATATAAATAAAGCAAAGTTTCTATGTATGTATGTAACGTATACATATCTACATTTCTTGACGAATCTGGTTGAAACTTGGTATACTTATGTTTTGAAGCCTTAAGATAATTAATTCTAAGATAAGTTTGGAAGCTTTAAAATAATTCTAAATAAATACAGTTATTAAATAATATTTCATCTCCAGACGATGGAATCAATCATTCATAAGAACTGCGCATGCGCACCCACTATATGTTAATTCTAGATGTCCAAGGTAAGTGAACGCATGGATTTGTTATTTCGTAGTTATTTGGAGTTATTTAAAGTTAATTTTCTAATATTACTCCTTTAGTTTTCTTTTTTTCATTAATCCTTTTCTACTGGGTTAATTCCCAATATACGGATTACTGTTGAAACTCTCGAATATTTCTGTGATAGTCACATACTGTTTTCACTTTTGTTTGTTTTTGTATTGCTAAGGAAATTGTGTTATAATTGGATATTTTTGAAGGCAGTGAAATATAATTGTTATATTTATTTTTCTATTTTACATTTAGTTTATTTTCTAATTTTTCATAAATTAATAGTTATTATTCCATTAAATATTATTTCAATGGGATAGTGAAGTGGAATTTGAACTATCTGTCATATTTTGTTTAATTTAGTTACTTTATTTGAATATTCTTTCTTTTTATGCTTCTGTCTACAACTCTTTGAAATATTTCTGTGACATAATTGTAGTTTTTTTATTTTGGGCTGTTTTTATAAGGAAAGGAATGACGAATTGGGGAAAATATTCATATTAGAACATAAAATTACGTGTATTATTTTTTCATTTTAAAATTTTCTCTTAGATTGTAGGCCATTTTGAAGATAACTGTCATATGTATTATGAGTAAGAAGGAAAATTAAAATATTAGCAATAGGATTTTGTGGAGAGTGATAGGCGTTTTAGCTAAATTTCAGATTAATATTACGTTCGGAGTCAATTTTTCAAAAAAAAAATTTTTTTAAGATTTTTTTGGTCTTTTATGGTAAAATAGCACTACTTTATTTGAATATTCTTTCTTTTTAAGCTTCTGTCCACAACTCTTTGCAATATTTCTGTGATATAATTGTAGTTTTTTTTATTTTGTGATGTTTTTATAAGGAAAGGAATGACGAATCTGGGGAAATTTTCATATTAGAACATAAAATTGCGTATATTATTTTTGAATTTTAAAGTTTTCTCTTAGATTGTAGGCCATTTTGAAGATAACTGTCATATGTATCATGTGTGAGAAGGAAATGAAAATATTAGCATTAGGATTTTGTGGAGAGGGGATAGGGATATTAGGATTTTAGGATTTAGCTAAATTTAAGATTAATATTCTACGTTCAGAGTCAATTTTTTTTTAAAATAATTTTTTAAAGATTTTTTTGGTCTTTTAAGGTAAAATAGCACTTAAAAATTAATAAAAGGAACAAAAACTTACCTTCTCTACGGTTATCATGATATCTCACATAATAATGTATATAATTTGATAAAATTTTCAGAAAATGTTTTAGATGATATTGTTAATGAAATGAGGCACAATAATTGGTGTATAATAAATAGTTTTTTTATTTGGGGCTGTTTTTATAAGGACAGGAATGATGAATCGAGGAAAATTTTCATATTGGAACATAAAATTGCGTGTATTATTTTTGCATTTTAAAATTTTCTCTTAAGATTGTAGGTCATTTTGAATATACCTGTCATATGTATCATGTGTGAGAAGGAAATTAAAATAGTAGCATTAAGATTTTTATGCAGTTATAGGCATTTTTGCTAAATTTCAATAAAAATTACTTCAAATTGACAAATTTATAGAAAAAGTATGCTATTTACAGGTAAGTTTTTGTTCCTTTTTTTAATTTTTAAGTGCTATTTTACCATAAAACACCAAAAAAAAAAACCCTTTAAATAATCCTTTTTTAAAACAAACAAATGGAATAGCTAAACACAAACATAGTTAACCGTAAATAAATCGCAAAACTGTGCTTAAGTTTAGACTGATTCTTTTTAGTTAAGATATACTAATTTTTATGCTTTTAAAAGTACATCGTGAATTATAAAATTAAGAACAATATGAAATATAGTATACTAAACATTCTGAAGTACAAACCTATGTAAAATACCTAATAACCAAATTTCAGAAAGTAAATAATCGCAAGTTAGCAAGTCACATAGGGGTTTCAACGGTAAAGAGTTATAACGGTAATCCGTATACTGAAAATTAACCAAGTAAAAAAGGATTAATGAAAATAAAATAAAAGGAGTAATATAAGAAAATTAACTTTAAATAACACCAAAGAACTACTAATTAACAATATTCAATGCGTTTATTTACCTTGTAACATCTAGGTGCGCATGCGCAGTTTTTATGAATGATTGATTCCAACGCCTTGAGATGAAATATTATTTAAAATCTGTATTTATATATAAGCATTTTAAAGCTTCCAAACTTATATTAGAATTATCTCCAGGCTTCGAAACATAATTATACGAAGTTTCAATCAGATTCGTCAAGAAATGTAGATTTGTATACGTTACATACATACATACATAGAGACACTCTGCTTTATTTATATAGATATATTTATTTTTTTGGCATTAATTGCATACATGGACCGTTGTATTTAATTTAAATATACTCCGTAGCGAAGCGCGGGTTTTCAGCTAGTTTTATATGAAATTTAAACAAAAAGTTTTCAAATATATTTCTCTTTATTCTGCAATGGTTGTACCCTTATAACCTTTTAGCGTATTTTAAACACACTTTCTCTACGTCCTTTGGTGTATTCCTTGCTAATCTGTTTTATGACGCATAAAGTAATAAACGCCTCTCTTTGCAGTATCCTGTGGGAACGCTAGACGAAAAGACTGAGCAAAATGGACGAAGCGGCAAAGACGTAAGTGGATATTTATTACTAGCTAAAATCCAGCGTTTGTTCGTTCCCGATAATTTGCCCGCCTTTGACTATGTCGCAGTAATTTTATTTGGATAATTTACGGAACAGGCGAATATTTGTCCTCTATAAATATCCATTAATCCCGAATAATTTGATTTTACACCATGAATATTTTTCACGTTGTGCTGAATATTTCTTATTTTTCTGTGCTTCTTTCTTAATTTTATTTACGAAGGAGTATAACATATATATTAGTATAACCCACGTTTAAAAGAATAACAGCACCGAAAACAGAATCGGAAGTGACAAGTTAACAAAAATTCTGATCACTTCAAAAGGAATTATTAAATAAGTTTAGGAGATAGCTCAATTTGCAATAACGTTTTCCCCGTTTACTTTAATTAATTTTCCAACGTTTAATAATTAAATTACATTCTCTATACAATTTTACGTGATAATTTGTTATCATAGCCATTTACAGATTCCCTTAGTGTATGGATTAGTAGATATTGACATACCTACACGTATTTCCTTATCAATTTTAAAAGTAATTTTTTTATGGAAGCATTATCAATTGAATCAAATAATTGGATGTTTTAATGCGTTAAAACAATTACGTCGAGAGCAGAATCTATTTCAAGGAGATCAGCAGAACTTGTGTTTAACATTGTAACACTGTAGAGAAATTTTATTCTAAATCACTCTAAGAGACATGAATAAATTAGTATTTTGGAGGAAACACAATTTGCAGCAATATTTTTCCATTTAACGTAGTTAATTTTTCGATACATGGTAATTATATTAGAATTTGTAAATGCTGTCACATTATACTTTGCTTCCATAAGCATTAGACCACCCAAGTGTAGGAATTTGTTGATATTCTCATACGTTTGTGTATAACTTAATCAAATTTGAATGAAGTATTATCAGTTGAATCAAATAATCGTATTTTGTGTAGATTTATTATAAGTTAAATCAAATAAGCTTTTTTTGTAGGAGCATTAACAGTTAAATCAAAATATCATATTGTTTAGAAGCATTATAAGTTCAACCAAATAGTCGTATTTGTTTTCTTGATGGATTATCAGTTTAAATCAAATAATCGTATTTTGTGTAGATTTATTTTCTGTTAAATCAAATAAGGCTTTTTTGTAGGAGCCTTAACAGTTAAATCAAATTTCGATACTTTTTTAGAAGCATTATCAGTTAAAGCAAATAATCGTATTTGTTTTGTAGAGGGATTATTAGTCAAATCAAATAATCGTTAAGTGTAGATTTATTATCAGTTAAATCAAATAAGATTTTTTGTAGGAGACTTATTAAATCAAATGATCATATTTTTTAGAAGCATTATCAATTAAGCCAAATAATCGTATTGTTTTGTAGAGGGATTTTCAGTTAAATCAAATAATAGAATTTTATGTAGATTTATTTATTAGTTAAATCAAATAAGGATTTTTGTAGGTGCCTTAAGAGTTAAATCAAATGATCATTTTTAGAAGCCTTATCAGATAAACCAAATAAATCGTATTCTTTGTAGAGGGATTATTAGTTAAATCTAATAATCGTATTTTGTGTAGATATTTATCAGTTAAAGCAAACAAGATTTTATTTGTGTGAGCCTTAACAGTTAAATCATATGATTATATTTTTTAGAAGCATCATTAATTTTAGGAACATGAAGATGAGAGTTAATTGTTCTTTGCTTTAGAACGTCATCCGCGGGCAAATGAGAGAAAGTTACTCAACTCTTTTGAGCAAAATTAATTTCAAAATTAATTGGGTGAAAGAAACATGATCTGTCGTAAGGCTTTTAAGACAACTTAAAAGACACACAAATAAACTTTAAATAATCATATATAAATTTTAAAATAACTCAAACCGAAAAATATTATATTTCCATACTTACTTGTTAGAATTTATGCAAAAAAAAAAGAATTTAAGACAAAAGAGTGCGAATTATGGAGTAGACTTTTGTGATTTTGTTAAAGCTAAAACCAAGAAATAGAAAATTTCATAAAAATATGCACGGTGTAAGTTGTATCTTAATGCTTTTAAAGGTAACTTAAAATTCTACTGAAAACAGTCATGTATATTTTAAAACAATTTAAACCGAAAAAGCTTTTAAATTCTCCCATTTCCATGTTTATTTGTTACAATATATGCATAAAATTGTATTTAAGACAAAGAAAATAATTTTCGGATTATAATGTAAATGACAGTGATGATTTAGTTAAAACTAAAACCAAGATATAGAAAAATTTGTATTAATTTGTATGACAACGTGTATATTAAAGGAAATTACGCACTGCGTTATCATAAATGAATTATTCATATTAAGAAGATAAAGCAATTTTTGAGTACACGAAAATATTGTTTATTGTCATGGATTTTATTCTTTTCTGGCAATTTCATTATATTTTTTAAATTTATTGACTTTATAAATAATAATTCGCTGTGTACTTTTATAACATGATTTTAGGAAAATATTGAGTATGACGTAACAGAAGTTTAACATCGATAATTTGCCGGACATATTTTTGAATATCTGTTTAGGAAAATTACATCAAAATAATAAAAATACTTCATCAACAAAATTGTTAAAAAAATCTCATCTCATATCATAAATATAGAAAAATCATTTGTACTTTATATAAATAAATTTGACAAACCATGAACGTTTGCGCTCAGCATTTTGCTTGATGTAAAATAATGTTAATACAAGTAATTGTATTTCATAAAAATGACAGCGAAGAATTATACAATATTTTATACGTTGTAATTTCTTTCGTGATGAAGAAACTGCAAAACAAGGGTACTCAAACTGCGGCCAATGAAACTTTTATGTGAACATTCACACTCATTATCAGGCAGGTGCTTTTGTAAACACAATTTTGAAAATTAGCACCAGCAAATACAAAACTGTACAAAAAAAATGCTATACCTGCTGCTCACGTTGTTCACATCAACGTTTCTCTGGCAATCCTCCAACTTCAAAATGATATATGCGAAGAATGTACTCTAAAACCTCGTTTATCCGGCCCTCATTGATCCGGATCTCCGGATAATCCGAATCAGATTTGTAGACATTATTATTTTTATTTAATGTTCACATTAGATAATAATTTTTAACTATGATAGCAAGAACGTAACTTCAATTACGCCAAATATTCGCTTTTTAGTTTGATTCAATGTACAGTTCGTGCATAGATTGTACAATAAATCATGGTAAAAAAATGCTTTTTGTTGACTTTAAGAAAACTTTACCAGACTTACCAATTCTTTGTTAAGAAATGATGGGAAAAGTTATTTTTATATTTTTAATGTCTTGTAAGCAATACTATGTAATTTTGTTACAAAACATAGTTATTTATCGTAATAAACGGTAAGTCTGCTTACGGAAGGATTTTGTTTTGCTTATTAACTATATTACCCGTATTATCTGGATTTTCGATTGTCCGGATCTCCTATGGTCCCAGTTAGTCCAAATAAACGAGGTTTTACTATACATAGAAATCGGCTTGCCGATTCTTACATTGATAACGTATCGAGAGTAGCATGTAGCCTGTATAAACCTGATTTGTCTAAAACAGCTAAAAGTCTGTCCAAAATTTTTTTTAAAAATTCACAACCATTTTTAAATAAAAGGTTTAAATGCATTTAGGTTTTGAGTTTTTATTTTTTAGCTCATTATATCTGTGGCTTGTTTTTAAAAGGGCTAATGTCAAAATTGTTAGTTTCGAGAAAAAGGCATTCAAAGATATTGAACATTTTGCTGAATGTTATATCTTTCTTATACTTCGCGTCACATTATTTTTTTCTTTTCCATTGTTAGTGTAAAAAGCATTTTTATCATACAAAAGTTTTCGTCTGTTATTATTTTATATGAAACATATGCCTTTGATCCTTTTTGGATCTAAAGTTACTGCATCTTAAACGACATTGGCTGATATTATATTGGAAATATAATCTCTTTCTGTTTGTTATTTGACATTGGACTTTTTAGAATTAAAGATTTACTAAAAAAGAAACTTTTGGTATAAATAACTCAAAATATGAAAAAATTAACTTTGGCCCTTTTAGCACCAAGTCACGATATTATGAGGTATAGTGCACTATGTGGAAGCCTGAATAACGTAGTAAACATATGTATGTGGCCCGAGAGAAAAAAAGGTTTAGTATAACTGCTGTAGAAAGTCTGTCGTATTGAAAGCTGCGAATATGAAGTCGTGACAATCCCACGGTTACAGAATATTGATATGTACCTCTCAGTAAATGTTGTCCTTAATGTACAAATGACTTTCTGTATATGAGTTCATTTTTAATGCTGTACCAAATGTTTGAACATGCCATTACTTTCTCGAATTTTAGGAAACAGACAGCCACTGCAGTTATGATGAACTTTTAGAGGAACAGGTAAAAAAAAAGGGCGAAATATCTGTGGTCAATACTAACCTTTCCTCGTTAATTTCAGGGATCTGGTGTAACTTTTTTAATTAACTTTTCTTTCGGAAGAACTAACACTGGTGACGGTTTCACTGCATTTGGAATTCATGGCCTTTCTCCTTCAATGCCTTCAGGGAATTCGGTCACTCCTGACTAAGCTTTCGGACGTTAAATGTGGTACCCCCATATTTACAGAGCATTTGCTGAGTAAAATTACTTCTAGGTTGCTTTGTAGAAATAGTACTTTTTCTGTGCCGGTACAACTATTTTTTTAACTCTTCTTTAAATTTCAATTTGAAAACAGTGTAGTTAGAAATTAGTTATAATTAATATGTTATTATTTTTTTCGCGAAAGGGTCAAACTTGTGAAATTTTTGATATGAAAGTTATTTTATAGTTATCCTAAAGTTTAAAAATATATTTTTTGTCAACTGTTTTGAGATTAATTTCAAAAAATCGTTAGACATCAGATTTAAAATTAGTTACTTTGTTTTTGCCAAAGGGCCAAAACTATTTATCCTAATTATTCCCTTAAATATTTAATACAAAAACTGTTTTCCCTTCACTTGGAATCGGAATAAAATGTATTTTATATTTCTTTGTAAATTTTAAATGATCAGTTGAGTTATTGGCGAGGGAGAACTTATACAAATTTCTAATAATAAAAGCTCTGATTTCTGACATGAAAATAGAAATTATCGATAGAAGATTCAAAAGGTTTCTAATAATTACTATGAATTTTCATAAATATCCTAGAAATAACCAGTACATTCTCTAATAAATTTCTGGATCGGATTTCTCTCTTTTTCGCTTATTTTTTATTGTGCATCGAATTGTCAAACTTGGGAAACAGAAAAAATAAGGACTAATCTGGAAACTAAATAGCTAAACATATGATTGAAATTGGTTTAAAAGGCCTTTTTCAACCTCTATAAAAAAAGTTTTTTTTCATTATTCCCGAATGGAAGTTTGCTTTTTTAAAATTAAAGTTCGTTTTTTAAGTGTAAGTTTACACTTTTGAAATTAATATTTACTTTTCCTAATGGAAGTTTACTTTTTTGAAAAAAATGTCAACTCATGACTTCGATTAAATCCTATATCTATCAGCGAATCGATTTTTTAAATGTAGACAAAACGGTTTAAAATCTTAGGGTAAAACTATAATTTCTTGAGAAGTTACCAGAAGACAACGGTTCGAAATTCGATCTTAATTCATTCGATAGTTTTTATTTTGCGAAATGGAATTATATTACCTATAATAGTTGAATCAAACAAATGTTGCTCAGGAATAATGACCATATATTCTGTGTCTCCACATCCTTGCTTGAGATTTTCAACTGTGCATCGCACTATCAAACATTTTGTCTTTGCTAATGAACATATGTTCAACTGAAAAGCGCTAAAATTTTCCTGTATTTAAAACGTCTCATTGTCGGACCATCCTTGATAAAAAAAATTTTTTCCTTTTATAACCTGAAGTTTACTTTTCTCAAATGATAATTAAATTTTATCCTGAAATCAGTTCAGAACTTGAAAAAAAATATGATTTATCATCAGTAAATCATATTACCATTGACTGCAACCAATGTTAAAAATTAACATTGGTTGCAGTCATTGGTTGCTAAATAAAAACCATCAAATGAATTATGACCGAATTTCGGACTGTTGTCCCGTGGTACTTCTCAAGAACTTCTAGTTTTGCTCCTAACATTTTAAACAGTTTCGGCTACATTTTAAAAATCAACTCGTTTATAGATATAGGATTTATTCAAAGTCGTAAGTAAACTTCCACTAGAAAAAGTAAACATTAATTTCAAAAATGTAAACTTACACTTTAAAAAAAACGAACTTTAATTTTAAAAAATTCAACTTCCATTCGGGAATAATGAAAAAAAACATTATAGAGGGTGAGAAAGGATATTTTATTAACATATATCCCAATGTCAACTGTTAAAAATTTTAACAGTTAACATTGTGAATGTGAACCACATTTTCCCGAAGTAAGCGAGTGTGTTACGTTTCAAAACTTAGTTAAGTCTATAACTTTTGTGGTAAGACGTGGACCTCGAGCAAACCAGTGGGATAATGACTGTTTAAGAGCATGATATTTATGACTGAAGTTCTTTTACTTTCACATCAAAGCATGTTAATTGACTCTCCGATAGGTGACTCCGAATTACCTGAAGGCTTTCTAGATTTTGTTTCTTTTCATTGCCAACTAACAGAAACTTTATTTTATCTAGTTTTCCAATTTCCTATGTGCTGGGGCTTTGAACTTTCGGTGGATGATGATTTATTCTATTATATTATAGTTCTGTTGTTTTCTAGTTGATTGATTTTTATTTCTCTGTGTTTACTAGGACGTTATTGTTTTTAGTATGCTCTTTAAAATATTTCAGTTTTATATTGCAGTGCAAAATTGGGTGTCTTTAGCGTACTCAACGGCCATGGACTTAGCTAATCTGTTCACAATAGTTCTCTTCAGCGAGAGAATGGCCCGTTGCACACACGGCGTTTTTATCCGTGGTTGAAAAAATCCGTCCACGTCGTTCCAACGGTAGACCACAGAAGTCAATTGGAGCTTGCACACTGGGCGGAAAAAAAAACGATCGGTAAATTTTCCGTCGACGGTAGCTTGTGCAGCTGTCGAGTGCCACTGTGCGCCGGCGGATGTTTTGACTACTGATGGATCGACTTCGACGGATTTTTTTCCGCCACGGATAAAAACGCCGTGTGTGCAACGGGCCAATAGCGACTGGAGCATGGTGGACACAAAACAGTTACAAATGTGGCATTTCTCTAAGGTGTTACTGGTGGCTGGCAGCTTCCAATCAGTCCAGACCACAATCGAAATAATGAAATGTCTTCCACTATGAGCGGGTTATCACAAATTTTACGCCTTTTTGTCGGCTTCCGCAAATTGTGACAGACGTTATGACGTTTCCATTGTGATCTGGATCCGCTGAATTTCGCCAGTAAAAATTTAAAGTCATGGTAAAATGCCCCAGGTCCTTTGGATGCTGGGTACACTGAAGATGCCTATTTTTGCATTCATTTGACCTCTTCTATAAGCGTGTTTCATGCAGTTTTGCCAAGTTTATACGAATATAATAATGTTATCAGTCATTGCTGTAATATCATATTGCACAATGCAGGTGTGTATTTAATAATTTTAATGAACTGTTTATGTACACATGAAAATATGGTAAGTAGTAATGCTTCAAGATTTTTCATTACTTGACAACGTTTAACTCGTTAAATAGCTCATTTATTGGACTGGAATTTTAGCGATAGTAATTAAGTTAGTTAGTGCTAATTAAAGCTTCTGACCAGGGGTGGATGATCTGCAGTTCTTTTCACTTTTTTGTAGGTCATGGTTCAGTGATCAATTTTTCAAATATTTTATGCAAGAATGTCCTAAATTGTTCCCTGATTATTATTTATAAATCTTCTTATTTCATACCTTTTTCTCTAGCTATAATCAACATTTAACAGACTGGTTAACGAC
The DNA here is from genome assembly GCA_907164885.2 of Dolomedes plantarius. Lineage (NCBI taxonomy): Eukaryota > Metazoa > Arthropoda > Arachnida > Araneae > Dolomedidae > Dolomedes > Dolomedes plantarius. Next base: position 117,854,665 of record OU015503.1, on the reverse strand, counting down.
TTCAAATATTTAGCAAAACAATTTTTTAAAACATATTATCAAAGCTATTAAAACTATTTAAGTATTCTGAAATATTAATTATTCTAACAATCGGAGAATGATATATTTAATAAAAACATTAGACAAAAATATCGCTTAAAATTTCTCTCTTATTAAACATAAGCTTTTTCTGTCTTAAGGGAATGGTGGACGTTAATTCTTTTTTTTTTTTAAATATACTTTTTATCATAGAGATACGAAATTTTGTACATATATATATTTCACAATAAATATATAGAATACCTTAAAATAAATTTCCAGTCTTATTATAATTTTAAGATTTTTAAAAAAATTTGAAATTTATAAACAAAATTTTTAAATGCTCCTTGCGACTTGATTTTTGAGATATTTCCTCAATTTTAGCTTTAAATCACTTTAAACTATGTAACAAACAAATCTAGATATCAATTATTTGATCCCTTGAATAGTTAATTTTTGAGAGATATTTTTCCTGAATTCCATCCCAATTATCATCAAAATTTTGCCTTTTAATAAGTTATAAATTAAATTCAATTACCTTAATGAAGCCGAATTGTAAAATACAAACCCAGTTTCTTTGTAAATGATTCTTTCTTATCAATTTCATAAATTTTGAACAAAAATTAAGTCGCAATGAACATTTAAAATATCTAAAAACCTCGAAAAATTTGTTTTGAGAAAAACAGATTTTTAAAGTTTATTACTACACGCACCCTCTATACATTGCTTCGTAAAAGCTTCATAAAGGATTTTTCTCTTGAAAAAACTCCTTTGGTACTATTATCCTGCAGATATATTTATATTTTACAACAACGCAATCAATATTACGATGAAAATATTTGCTCAAATAAAGGTCCACAGTTTCCTTAAGCTCTTCTAAGTACATAAACATTCCCAAATGGCTCCTAACACTGTTTACGTTAGCAACCACTGTTAAAGACTATTTTTCCATTAATCCCTTTATGTATTTTAATAAGTTCAAGGAGCCGGCAGTAAAAAAGAAGGTTGCGAAACTTTTAAGAATAAACATAAAAATAATTTTATTATTCATGTCATTAAAATTATATGAATAGATGATTACATAATCGATAATGCTATTTTTTTTCAATTAGTGAAAACAAATTTATCTGACGTCGCGTTTTAACTTCCTGTTTAAGGCCGCTGTGTACTAAACCTATTAGATTCGCTCACCTCAATGTAATCTATGGAGAAAATGTGTCTACTATTGACAGCTACATAAATGCCGGTAACACTGTACACCAAATTTGAACTTTTTTTTCTGTCCTTTAGATGAAATTATGTGATTCTGTATTAACAAAAGGTGCTTGATCCATATATCTAAACTAAAATGGTCCACCACGTACCGTTTTTGTATGAGATCCACGTCTCATATTTATACAAATTGGTTACAGAGAAATATAACAGAGGCTTGATTATAGAAGTACCCATAGTTTTGAAACACGTGTGAGGATTCCGAACGGATTAAAAGACGATACCAGCAAATGCCGCCAGAATTTTTAGCCTGAAAGTTAAGTCCAGGCATATCGGTTTCCCCAGAAAGCTGTGAGAATATCTGTTTTGAAAAACAGAAGCGTCTCCCATCGCCTCGTAAAACTGTCTTTCTTAGCAAGACCTCAGTGCGAGTTTGAAACTGGAGTGCAATAAAAATGGCCGAACTATGCGTCGATAAGAAGAAACGTCACCAACAAATCTGCCGGCCCCCGCTCTGGAACACAGACGCATTTCGAGGAGTTGGGATGGACGGCGAGATATAGTCAGAGACTTGATCTTTAGAGATATCCTCATGTAATGGCCGATTTTTAGAGAGATCCCTCGTGTAATGGCCGGCTAGGCGGGCGTGTTTTTTAAGTCCCTGTTTGAGACTATCCGGGTCTCGGGGCGTGCTGCTAAATATGCACTTAAGTTCAAATTCAATTGATTATGTTGTACTTGTTTAATGTTAAATTTCTCTGTTATTAAATTTTTAAGTTTTTGTTTTAAGATGTGACCTTATCATTTACAATTAGGACTCTGTCTTTCTGGGTCCCGAATTTAGTAATTTTAAAAAAAAAAGCCTCAGAGAATAGCCTACCTACCTACTATGATGTCACAGTATTAACCCTATTGGATTCGTCCATACCTTATTTTAGTGACATTTGTATTCTAGTTATTGGAACACCGTAGTCAAACAAATATGGCTCCGTTCAAATTGCAAACAACTCTGGCAAACTCTCAATTTTATTTTTCACTAGGATAATCAATAGATTCAACTTTTTGTTGTGCATCCGACACAAATTAGTGCAAACCTAAAAAATCACCAAATTTGGCAATCTTTGAAAATTATTTTTAATTAGAATGATCTGAAGATGGATCATTTGAATCGGCTTTCGCTCTTAATTTAATGCGAACTTATGAAATCGATAAATGATAGCTAGTTCAGAACATTCATATATAAGCCTTATATATGAGAATAATTTAGCAAACCCTGACCAAATTTGACGAAATCTGTTTCACTCCACTTCTGTTCCTATTGAAGCATTCGAACAAATATGTTGCTATGATGCTCCGTTTTGTCTGTATTGATTTACAGATCAAGAAACTCAGTTTTAGTATTGTATTATAACTATCGGGAACAGTGAATATATATTCAGTGTATAAAATTTTGAAATTTTCAAAGCATACTTGCATATTAAGTTACAAAGTCTTTTATATAGTCTCTTAAAATTCAATAGTTTATATTTTAATAACTTTGAAGATCCAATGTTACTAAAGTTTTCAAGTAGATACTCGTAACTATTATTTTAATAGTAAAATAAAATAGGGCTTCAACGGTTTAGGTAGTTTCTGAAATTTGACATCTTCACTGAATGGGCATAATCACTTAAACTGTATGTATCATAAATTCACAAACAACGAGCCGTTTGCAACCGAAACGCTTCAAACCATCAAATCATCAGAGTTGATTAAGGGGCACTTCCTAAAACGTGAAGTGATTTGTATGTACCCTGAATTTGCAGAAACTTATAGTTTGATTCCATCAAATATGAAGTTTCTACAGAAGTTTTTATACGCCAATATGAAAAAGATTTGTTCACAGTTCTTACAATAAAATTATCGCGAAAATCTCTGAAGTTATCTCTTCTGCAAAGTTTCGTTTTACGAAGAAAAAAATACTTTTCAAAAATTTCAGTTATCCTCCTAAGTTCAGTTGAAGTGCTTTGTCTATAAATTTGATGAGTTACTTGTCTTTAGGACTAAATAGTTTAAGGACACAAGCAAGTTCCGATATGACAACAAAACTGCTTTGAAAAATTTAAAGAAATCCCACCAATAGTGCATTGTTTCAGAATGAATTCTCAACTACTTTCAAATAGTCCCTCGAAGTGTGTCATACATTTTTAACAATTTATGAGTGAATACCTAAAAGTAGATTAAGAATACTTAAATAACAATTGAAACTACTTAAAATTTGTTCGAGAATCTCTCTTCTGGTTGCAGTAAGGAGATATAAGCCGTTAAAGGCATCAAGTATTCAGTATCGGAAACTGACTAATATTTTTATAAGATTTCATTAAAATGTATTTTATTAGTTTTGATAAGTGACTTTTTTAAATTATGCCAAGGTCGCTTTAATAAGGAAGTTCCGAAAAGTTTAACGTATGTATTTTAAGTTTAAAAACACGCGTTCTCATTTGCAGGTAAGCTTACACACACAAAAATGCTCGAAAATCATTCACACAAAGAACTGTCGAAACAAATAGACGAAACACACCCGTTGCCGCAAATAAGGGTAGCGTTTGATCAGCGTAACACAATTTGAAGCCTGTATACAATCCCTTATTTCATAACTCGTTCACTTTGTGGAGTCGATTTGGCATCAAATCAACTCGGTATTTTCCAACCCATGAAACGTTCCCAAATAAGATTCGTTCGTCAAAATAAACTCTTAACTGAATTAACTGTAAGACCCCCACCAGAACTATTCACATTAAATTGATCGCGACTTGAATTAGTGGTTGATGAAAATACCGCTACCCAATCGGATTAGACCACGTAATTGAGTCAATCTGTTAAGTAGGCAATGATTGGCAGGCTGTCCAAAGAGAGAAATAAAGGAACCAATCAAATTACCAGATTTAATTCGGTAGACTACTAAAGGTTTGCCTCAATGGGGAAGAGAGCAGAATAACGAATTCTGACAGGGCTTGCATTTGAAATGGACTGGTTTAATTCACTTACTTCAATTTCGGGGTAAAATTGATAAAGACTTTGTTATTTAACGCCTTGTGATATGAAACATTCGTCAGTCTGGAGGGTGAATCTCTTTACTTGTTATTTTGGAGTTCATAGAATCGGTCGTGACGGCAATTAATTCAGAAGTTATAAGTCGTTATTTTAGTCACGATCCTGCATTGACATTGACGAGGTACGTTAACGAGGCACCGGAGATATCCTCGGTAAGAATAATTTTATGTGGCTTTTATTTCCATTGTCAGGGTTAAACTATGGTTAAAAATGTTGACGTTGAAAGTTTAAATGAAAAATGTTGACGTTGAAAGTTTAAATATATATACGTATACAACGTTTGACAAGTATTTAAGATTACAGAATTAATAAAAGGATACACGATGTCTGAGGATTAAGCGGAAGTTGATGAAATAGTGCTTGCGGTCAATCCATCAGAGAAAGAAAGTTCAGAATCAGAGGCTCCGGGCTGTTCCAATTTAGAGATGAAAAGAGGTTGTAAGGAAAGTTAAGGATGCGTAAGAAGACCAGAGTAAATCATCAAAGTGGCCTTTGGACACCTATAGATACTCCAAAAAGTTACTGCCTCGCGATACTACAAACTGAATGAGACGTTTGCTCCTCAAAAATAAATACAGGGGGATTTTTATTAAACTGACACTACTCAGAGCCACCTGTAGCGCTATCAGCCGGAATTCCACCAAAATTGATAGATGGACTAAAGATGACATGTGAAAGAGTTTCTGTGAAGAAAAAAAAAGTTCCAAAAATCGCCGATAGGAGAATATATGGCGCTGTTGCTGTCAGTGCACCCGATAATTTGCATAAAACGAAAGTAAAACATCATAATGCAAATGCATGACTACGTTGTCGATAGTAGTGCCAGTGTTTTCGGTTATAAAGATCGGTGCGGAATCTCGCACCATCGCTTTACAGAAGAAAGGGTCATCAGTCTCCTTTTTCCCACTTGCATGGCCACCTCGCTCCCCGGACGTAACCCATATTATTTCTTTCAGTGGGGTTATTTAAAGTCCAAGATGTATCTTGGTGGCGTCTCTAACTTGGCGCCCTAAAGGACAGCATATCCCGAACTGTGATGAACATTCCTGGTGACATGTTACACCTGGCCGTTGAGAACGTGGTGTTCAGGATGCAATGTATCGTCCACCAGGACTGTGGTCACATTGAAGGAGGGAGAAGTGAATTTGCTGCATAAAGTGGTGTTGCAGTGAAATTTCTTTGTTATTCATTTGTCTGCTTACAACTTTTTCGGTATTCATCCCTTATCTTTATAGCTCGAAATACTGGCGCTGCTGTCGACTACATAGTCGTGAATTTGCATTTTGATGTTTTACTTGCGTTTTGTGCAAATTCTCAGATGCGTCGACGACAACAGCGCCATATATTCCCCTATCGGCGACTTTTGAGACTTTTTCTTCACGGAAACTCTTTCCCGTGTCGTCCTTAGTCCCTCTATCAATTTTAGTGGAATTCCGGTTGATAGATTGTGCTACAGATGGCTCTGAACAGTGTCAGTAAAATGAAAATCACCCTGTATATTTCGCTGATCTTGAAGGGTATAAAACTTTTTTCTGATAAACCTGTCAACTACCCATCTGCATTCGGAAGATATGTGCACATCAATTACGTTCTCATAATGTGATGGTCTTTCCAGATCAAGCTCGCGTTTAGAATTAATAAAGAGCCAATGAGGATTTCCGAACAAATCTTTTTGTTTTTCATAAAGAGTCATCACTAAATTTCTCAGGAAAAAGTATTATGCCTGCCGCATAACTGATAGTTTGAGAGCAGTAGAATGTTTTGACCGTCAAAGAGACGTTTAAAATTTGTATTCATTCTATATATGGTGCTCTCATAATAAAGGAGGCAAAAATTCGCGGTATGGTGTGAGTGACTGTCGAACAGACAAGCGCCTGGCACAGTAGGGGGGAGGGGAATTACATTCTTATTGACATCCGATTATCATATTCTCATGGGACTCATGATGAGTATTTTAGTCTCGTACAAGTTGGTTTGTTGGTTGGTTGTCGTGTCCATGGACAGTCAAGCTAGATGACACCGTGGGCGGTCCACACAGCCTCTGCTATCTGGAGGCAATTGTCCGCATAAATGTTCTCTTGGAGACAATCACTAATCTTCTGCATTGCAGCCATGGAAAAAAAGGTTGCCATTGCCTCGAGAGGTTGGTCTCGTACAAATATTGTTCAGGAATATTTTTGGCGAATTTTCGCTTGTAACGCCAACCTTGGCGATGAAAATTTGACTCGTACAAAACAGAGGCCACAACCTTAAAGGTTTTCTGAATTATAAGGTGCTTGAGAAAAGATTCATTCAATTGTTTGAAGCATGGAAATTTGAAATGGTTTTGTATTAGCGTATTCTTGAACTGGGAGAGTTAAATGACTGCTCTTGGAACTTGGAGAGGGGGTTTCTTTTTGCGCTGGTTTTTTGTAAATTTTTCTTTTTTAAACATATCTTTCGCATACTAATTTCGTTCTTAATTCGCAAGGTTTATAAATTTCCACGAATTTCTTTCGCTTTGTGAAATTTCTTAATGAGAAAATGTATTGCGAAATTTTACTAACTAAATTTTTTGAAGAATTCGTCACAAACCATAGTTGTTTGGCACACTTATGATGCATCTAATTTCTATCTAATTCCTAATCTGAAGAAAAAAGTTGTTATAAAAATATTCTCGTCAAATAAAGACGTGAAAAGGCAGGAGCAGAAGTTTATTTTATAGGGCTTTCAGAACCGCACTTCAAGAATTGCAAAATGGCGATGAAATGGCTCACGAGATTTAAAAATCCATATGTCTTTCATCTATAACTTGATTTATCTCTTATGAAAGGTTACCTTTCTTTTTTCTTTTTAATATTCTTGTAATTCGTATGCATTTTGCCAAACTACTTTCTCACTTACTTATCAAGAGATTGAAGATCGTATGACTTCAAGAATATAAAATCTGACTGGCTGATTGTTATTCCAAAAACATTATTCATGCCAACAAATGCATCAGCCGCAGTTACAGTTAATAAAATATATTTAAGAATGTATTTGAGTTCAACTTCTCATTTCAGATGTTTTCTACAATATCCCTTAATTATTTTTTCAGGACGAGCTGTCAAAACTTACCGGAAATGGTGATAAGAATTTCGATGAAGATTACAAAGCCAGACTTCATGAGGAACTTCTTGGAAGAGACACAAAAGGGTATTTTTATAAACATTGCAGTCTTATCTCTGTTTACCTGTACAATTATAATACAGCAGTTTGATATAACTGTCGCCAATATATCCCCGTTAAAAGCGAAAGGCAAAGATTGGATCTCAAACGCTTTACTCATGAAGCTTTGTCGTCTTCAATTTGCAATGGAGTAATCGTTTTGGAAGAAAGGAATTTAATCTTCCTTGTTTGGCAACAAGAATCTTACCCTCCGTATTTGCAAGAGTTGATATGTGTCATATATATATCTTGGCCATGTTTAAATCTTTCCATACTCTATACTTACGTACATCGCTATATCTTTCCTCTGGATTTCTTTATTTATATTTTAATGCTGTATCTTCGTCATATATAAATCTCTCCTTTCCCAATACCTGTATGTATTTCCGTTCCATTCCTTTATATACATTTTTATCTTCGTGCTATTCAATCCTAAATATATAACTGCCGTATTTATAAATAAATATTGAGTCTAAATGTTTGTTTCTTTCGCAAGAGGTTATAAAAGAGAAAAAATGCAAAAATCCGACTGAAAATTAAGAAAAAAGCTCGTATATAGTTACTCTGTCATCCATTTCTCTGATTTTCCCTGCTGACTTACGTGATCGCTTCCTTTTCTAGCCACATAAGACACCACGCCAACGCCTTGACGCTGTTCTTCAAGGATCAGACTCTGGAGCAGGAGTTCCGTAAGATCAAAGATACCGTGAGTGTGGTCTCCATATCCGGATTACCTCTGATCCTGTTTTTCTGTACTGCAGCTTACTTCTTAGTGATGTCCGGGTGAGTTCATCATCAAAACCATATCTTTGCCAGTGCATCTTTTTCGTTACTAATCCAATCGCGGTTATTAAATTTTATGTCTGCAGAAAACGAAAATATCCAGAGACCTTGTTGCATAGTGATATGTGGTCGAGGACTCTGATTCCGGGGTACGAGATTATATTGTAGTCTGGGTCCCAGGAGTGAAAACTCATACGCAACCACTTTTACCAGAAGTATTTACCGGCAGTTTTGTTTGGTCGCATACAACCAAGCAAATATGGGCGCTGCAACCCGAGGGTGTGTGTGTGTGTGTGTGTACACTTGAGGGTTGTCTAATGGAAACATTGACCGTATCTGCAGACTTTTTTATTAACTAACTGTATGCCCATCTTTGGCTTACAATATAGCGTGAATTCGAGTTCGGTAGGACTGAAATAGGTTCTGTCATATAAGGGATTGGAATTTGGCACCATTAATATATCCTAACTACTCTAACGATGTTATGAGGTAAGAACGCTATCGAACTTTCTAAATCGAATGTTATCCAAACGTTCTGCCACGGTCAGGTCAGGCGATTAAGGTGGTTGCAACCTGGCGTTGCTGAAAGGCCCACCAGGGGATAGTCCCTATCGGTGAGAAACAGATTACAGCTGGCTACTACCTCGCGCACAACACCAGACAATGCCACATCGACTGTGCCTCATTCTCACGCTCTTTAAACCACATGTTGACACGTCTCACACGACGCACGGTTGCGGTATCGTCTTTGAAACACAGTTGGTCTTTAAGGTATAACGCTGGATCCGTAGGATGTACTGCAGTCCGCAGAAACGGTTTCGTAGACTTCCGATGTAACGGGACGTTGAAGAACAATAAGAGTGCTAGGAAATGCCAAGGTATAGTACCCCACAGTATCAAAGACCCACCGTCATACTTTCTAATTTTAACATTAAACACGTATTTCCCACAACACGTAAAATTGCTCCTCAGAGTACACTGACACTTCAAAAAGCAACAAGTCAAACAGTGAAACTGGAGGAGAGCGTGCTTTTGCCGAGAGAAGAATGTCACTTTTAAAAGCCGTCTCTTTTCGGATAGAAACCCTTTCTTAAAGAAAGGTAAAATACGCAGCTCCCGCACCACACCACTCTTCGTGTTGTCGTGGAAACCAAGCGTGGAAACCAAGCGGGTTTAAATCTTTTAATCACTCAGTTCCGTTTGTAGAGTCAAGACAGTTGTTGATTCTATAAACGGAACTTACCATTGTAGAATAAATCTGCATGCTGTTTCACAGCGGGTGCATCGAATTATCATATTAACCAATGACTTTGTTTCATCATTTGCTAGACCTATGCCTCGAAGCTATCCGGAATTAGTCTTTGATATACGCCACCGCAGTTTACATTATTTTATCCAGCTTTTGTATAATTAAACGAATGGCTTTTTATTCATTTATCAAATGCTGTTTAACTGGAACTCATTAAAGTGGTGTCATTTCAATTAATATCTAGCGGGGTTAAAATATTAGATATACTATAACATGTACGGCTACAAAAAAACTGAAATCTATAGCTCTCGTCTCTATAACAGGATAGCTTGATCTTCAATTTGTTAGCATTCCGTATTTTTTTATATTTGCTTGTCTAACTGGATTTTCTTTTCCACCTACAGGAGCCTTGTTGCTGCCGCCTGTCTTCCTGCCGGTGCCCTTCTTTTGACTGCCATAGCCCTCATATGCATTGTTCCCATTGGAATCAAAGTAACTACCTTCAACTTCTACACCGCATTGCAGACTTATAAACTAAACTTTTACCAATTTTTTAAGGTTACTGGTCCATGAGCTTTGTACCTTATCTTAAATGGTTCGTTTGCCCTTCCGAGAGGTCTACTCTAGTCAGAGATTTTTTGCATTTAATAAAAGGAACAGAGTTACGAGATAAATTCATTCAAGTTATAAAGGTCGCTCTATTTTGTGTCTTCCGTAGCTGATTTTGTACTTTCCTGAGAGTCATGCGAAAACGCAATTCCTTCGTCCAATGAAAGAAACAAAATCTATCTATACTAATATATAAAGAGAGAGGGGGGATTTTGTATGTGGAGGGTAATCTCCGGAACCACTGCACCTATTTGAAAAATTCTTTCACTATTTGAAAGGTACATTATTCCAGATGGACATAGGCTATATATTATGTATATCTCATCAGTAGAAAGAAAGTTAGGGGCCTAAATGTTGAGCTGATGTTTCACCTTTACAATTTTTCCTTTGTCAACCATAGTCAAGTAACCATAGCAACACATCAAACTACATTTTCATTTATTATCAGTAAAATATTTAATATTTTAAAGATTCAAGTGGAGGAGGTATTGATAAATACAAAAAGGATTTTTGAACATTTAAGGTTTTATTGAAGAAAATTACATTTGGAACTACGCTTTTTATGGGACATTTAAGGTAAAAAAAGATTTACAATTTATTGGCAATCAACTGGAAATTTATTGGTGTAATATTACTGAACTTTATTAAACTTAAAAACTTTATATTTTTGAATTCATGTACAATTTTATGCACAATTTGTGTAAATCGAACTTGAATTATTGAACTTTATTAAAAAATCAGCGTGTTTCATTGAAACTGTGAAATTTATTGATTATTTCGAATAGGTCTATGTTTGTTCCTTTATAAGTGAAAAAGTATTGCTTCAATTGAGCTCAAATTTTGTATAGATTAGATGATAGTTCAGATTAAAACATAGGCATGTTATTTTTTGAAAATCGGGCAACGCCGGGTACTTCAGCTAGTTACAATATAAAACTCTTTCAAGTTTCGGTAGTCGTAGGTCCATGAGCTTTATTTTGTGTCTTACGTAGATCATTTTATACTTATTGCAGAGTCATAACAAAACGCAGTTCCGTCGCCCAGTGAAAGGAACGGAGTTACGAGATACCCTCTTTCAAATTTTGATGGCCGTAAATCCTTTCGCTCTATTTTGGGTCTAACGTAGTCCATTTTGTACTTTTTACAGAGTCATAGTAACACGCAGTTTCGTCGCCCAGTGAAAGAAACAGAATTAAGATCTAAATTCATCCATGTTTTGGTATTTCTGCGCATGCTATATTTTTGCGCATGCTCAATGACATGTTTAAATCTGGATTAGATACTCACTAAGCACGGGGTCACATAAACAAGTTATTTTGTTTATTCCGGGGTTCTTTTTTCCATGTTTTTATTAACTCGCTTTCTTGTTTGTTTGTGTGTTCGTCCAGTACAAATCTTGCAATAGATTTTTAACTAACTTCCCGACTAGCTAGACATTTGAAACTTTTAGAACAGCTCAGAACACGATGACAATGCATTATTTTAATACTTTCAGCCATCTTTCAGCAGAATTGAATCCATTTTCAGTTAATTTTGTTTTGTAGACTGGTACAGCCATCTGTCTGCCGGGACGGGAACGAAAAGTTAAATGCAAGTTAACTTTCAATTAACTTCATTTTCTTCCAAGTGGATGGGATAATTCATCAAAAAAAATTTTTTTAAAGTATTTATCAATACATAGAATTCTCAAGTTTAAATGATTCAACAGAAAATTTAAAAACATGGTATATAAAAAGTTCTTTTTATCTTGTAATTATTTTGTGTCTTACGTAGCTCATTTTAAACATTCTTCAGAGTCATGGGAAAACGCAATTCCTTCGTCCAATGAAAAGAACAGAATTACGAGATAAACTTACCCACGTTTCCATGGTCGTAGATTCATTGACTTTATTTTGTGTCGTATAGCTCACTTTGTACTTTTTACAGAGTCATAGGAAAACGGAGTTCCGTCGCGCAGTGAAAGGAATAGAGTTATGAAATAAACTCGTAGTTCAAGTTTCGATGGTCGTAGTTTCGCGGACTCGCAGCCCACATAGTATAGTGGTTAGCGTTCTGAGCTGCCACGCCACGCAGTGGGCTCGGGTTCCAATCCCGAATAAGGCCTGGTCGTTTCCGTGTCCTCCCCCTCATAGGGAACAATGTAGGAACTCACCTGTAGGGTGCTCCCATAATAACGTAGCCAGAAAAACTTCACGGATCTTTATGGACCAATATTAAGAAGTACTTACCGTCAAATTAAAAGTGCTTGCCGCATTGGGTAAAAAAAGTCCATGGGCTCTATTTTGTGTCTTACGTAGCTCATTTTGTACTTTTTACAGTGTCATGGGAAAACGCAGTTTCTTCGTAGCTGTTTTATATATATATATATATATATATATATATATATATATATATATATATATATATATATATATATATATATATATATATAGTTAAGTTTCATAATTCTATATGTAATACAGAGGATTTAATAACTTGTTCACATGATAGTGTCCCTGTCTTCCTGTTTAGAAAAGATTACTAAACATATTTGTGGTATTTGCAGGCGGGTCCTCCTTTCCTTGTCCGATTTTCCAGCAAGATCCGGGAGAAGCCAGGATTACGTCTGGTGGTCATTCTCACCATGGTTATCATATGGACAATAGTGCATGTCTTATCCACAGTAAGTATCTCAACTTTGATTTATTGCATTACTATTTCTGTAGCAACTGAAGGATTATTTTGATTTAGGTATAGCTTCGTTTCCTGGTGTTAGCTGCTTATTCGTAGATTACCTTCCGTACAACAAAAAATCGCTAATACCTCAAGCAAATTATTAAAAATGAAATGTCTCGGTTAAAAGGTATTGATTGCATAGGGGAATGCGTACACACTGTACGAAGATTAGAATAAGAGCGTTTTTGTTGTTGTTGTTGTTCTGTAACCGAAAGCTGACGCGCTACCGCTAGGCTACCTCGTGTCCCTAGAATAAGAGTGTAAGTTATGACTGAGGTAAGGTAAATGCACCTATAATGGTCCATGTCCCTATAATGGGCCGCCCTTTATAGGGACATAGACCATTATAGGTGCATTTACCTTAGTGTTTGAGGAAGATTTGAGCTCAGTCGACTTATCTCGAGATTTTCGTCTACACTGATAACTGGGATCGTTGTTCGTAACGTAATTTTGCGTTCTGAATTTAGTTTATGTGTTTTTCTCTTTTACCTTCCGTATAATAATTAATCACAAATACCTCATGCTAAGGATTAAAAGGGGAATGTGTACAAATTATGCGAAGATTAGAACTGGAGTGAATGTTATGGTTGTGGAAGAGCTTGAGGGAGATTTGAGCCAAGTCGACTGAGCTCGAGCTTTAGATTTTTTGTTTACGTTGATAGCTGGGATAGTTGTTCATAACGTAATTTTGAATTCTGAATCAAGCCAAACTAATCTGTTCATAGTATGTTGCAATACGTTAAAGGTATATTCCCCAATTATATATCAATAGGTTAGTATAAGCAAGAAAACTTAGCAATAATACTAAGTTACCACGTCTTAAAATTGATAAAATTTAATAAACAATCATAAACCTAAGAATCTCTCAACCTTGTTGGCATTACCTTATTTATATTTTTGTTTCTGTTTAATATGAGTGTCGTTTATATGTTTTATAGTAAAATTTATTTGTTTGTCATTCAAAACAGGGTAAAAATGCACAACTGATCCATATTTGTAAAAAATTACGTAAGTCCAACACTGAATAGAAAAAGATTCGAATTAAAGTTGTTTCAAAGTTGTTTTATCTAAGTTGGTTATTACGAATTATGTTTATTTATATATATATTGTTACGAATTCCCAGTCCGGTTTCGGCGATTGGAGGGACTTTGAATAAGACAATAAAAACAAAGACTTATTTACAGGAAGTCGAAATACTACAGCTTATAGGTCGTCAGAAACTGACTACAGTTCTTCTAACACAATCTCTAGATCATAGAAGTACGGAAAAACTCAACACAAAAGACGCGGTACGAAGTCGCACTTATCGCGGCATAAATCTCAGCAATTCTCCGGAGAAAACCTCACAGCTAACAGCGGCGCTTTTGACAACCTCGAAGCACAGTTCAGAACTGAAATCTGAACTCTACTGTCTGAACCCCGAATCGAGGCTTGTATTTATAGCTTCTCGAAAGTATGGGGATTTCTATAACGTTCCAGAAAATACCAGGCTTGAAATAGTCACCAAATTTCTAGCCAAATAAATTACTCGCCAACAAGCCAATATCTCGCCAATTTGGCGAGATACCATAGAAACCCTATTTTAAATGCATAGTACTGAAGAAATTTAGCTAATACGACTATTTACATGGAACAAACGATAATAATACAATATATATATATATATATATATATATATGTGTGTGTGTGTGTGTGTTGGTGTTGTTTCTAATGCCCCCTGGCCGGAAGTTTCAGACCAGATCCATATAGGCTTCAGGCTGGAGTGTGCGGCTCTGGTTTATACAGCTTCACATGGGTCGTAGTCCATCTTAGCTAGCTAAATTCAAACCTAACATCAATTTTGACTGAGCGACCCCCAGGAACGTCATCTGGGAGGATCGCACTCTGTATCAACCTCTCTGACCTCATGGTGGGACTTTCCGTTCTACGGATTGAACGTGCCCATATCCGACCAAGATACAGAAAAAATAAATAAATAAATAAATATATATATATATATATATATATATATATATATATATATATATATTCAATCTGAGAGCATCAGTAACCCTCAGCACTCTTCAACTGGACTGCTATAAACATTTTGGTCACTGGTTTAAAAATTTTGTTCAGGAACCTTGGATTGTCCTATTTTGAAAATTGTCCGATAAAAATAATCATTAAAGTATCCTTAGATTTTTTTTCACTTTTAGTGTTTTGCTGTCATAATGGATTAAAGAGGAAACAATTCGAGAAAATAGTGGGTTCAGGAATCTATTAGTAAATTTTCAATCAAGGAGCTCAATAGTTTCTGGTGCAACAAATAAGTTATATCAACATCATACAGTTTCAAACAAAAGACCTGAAAAATCATCAAAACTTTCCCATCGAAATAAGCACGCTATTTAAAAGCCTATAATGCAGCCCCTTTACCTCACAAACCATTAAAAGCTTTTTCCAATTATGCTTTGAATATGCGGCTCTGGATGCCCTAATGATTACGGAAATATTGAATACACCCACTGAATATCGAAATAGAAACTCCTAGAATATATTTAACCAGAAAGGGAATCTCAAGTTCGAAAACAAAATAACAGTGTGTTTAAAAAAATTTGACATCATTTGAGATATAAATACCTCAGTAACTACATTGGCTAATATAATAAAACTGGGAGAGGCTTGTTGTTGAGTCATTAAATATTTATTTACAAGAAATGCAAATTCATGTGGAATCGATGAACAATTTTACAAAGTGCCAAACGCGCTGTGGCATGTCATTGGTTATAGTTACCGAAGTTGCACTGATTCTCTGCTCCTCTACATTTGAAAGAAGTGAAGGTACATAAACCAGGTTTTCATCATACCTCCAGAGGAAAAAAAGTCGCAAGGCGTCAGGTCTGGCGAACGCGGTGGCCATTTCAAAAAATAAATAAATAAATAAAAAGAATGTTATATAAAATATCGAAATAAAAAATTTGACTTGTTGCCAAAGATGATTTTAAAATATTTGGTCATTCGAACGAGCATTCGAAAAGTTATTAGATAGTGAAATGATGTCAAATTGTCTGAAACACCCTCTATTTCTCCAAAGTATTAATTAAAGTCAGTAATGCAGGATTAATCGGGAAATATCGACCCTGAAGCAAGAAAGCGTATTGAATCGATGCTGTATATTTTCCCTACATTTTTTTTTAGAAATACCCTTTAACATATATAAATAGCATCGCACAAATTTGACAAGACCTACAATCTTAAGTTTAAAAACGAAATAGTCTCCGGACCGCCAATTTAACACAGTAATGGAAGGCAAGTGGCGCGTATTCCAGGCAGAAATGACAGAAAAGCTGAATTAATCAATACTAAAATGATTCAAACACGTTATAACAGTGACTAACTAATGCAAACATCTTTATTGAACAATATGTGCTCAGTCACTTTTTAACCTAAACCTTTTGTATACTAAATGCATATTAAACTATTTATATTTAAATTCTACTCTATTATTTTTATGAGTTTTATGTCAGTGGAATTTAGGTACAATTTTAAATGTGAGATCCATAAATGCCAATTTTTTGTTATGATTTAAACTCAATACATCTATGAAAGGAATAACAGTCAGGTTGTTTTTATGGGAGACACTGCAAGGGAAATCCATTGTTGGTTTTTAAAATTACATTAAGCCGCTATGTACTAACCCTATTGGATTCGCTCGCTTCAATGTTAACCTATGGAGAAAATGTGTCTACTATATACACTGAAGTGCCACTGAATTAGGGATAGCAAAGCCTATGCAAATTGTGTAGCGCTGCGCATCATGTATGCGCAAGTGAGGGCGCTGTGGTAACTGCATATATAGCGCGTACTGTGGTTGTTCTGAATTAGTTGTTGGAATTGCCAGTATGGGTAAACTGCCTGATTTAGACGCCTTCGATCGCGGACAAATCGTAGGTGCGTGACGCATGGGCCATTCAATTTCCGAAATCGTCAGACAGCTAGGATTTTCAAGGTCGACAGTGTCAAGAATATACCAAGAATACATGGATGGTGGAAAAAAAACTAGCGATCGGGCAAACTGCAAAGGACAATTAGCCTTGACAGTGCGTGGTGAGAGACGCTCAAGCGTATTGTACGTAGCCAGCGAAGCCAAACATTAGCTCAAATTACCACCCAGTTTAATGACGGTGCCAGTCGTACAGTCAGTAAACGGACTGTGCAACGCTCGCTTCACCGTATGGGTTTCGGGAGCCGTCGACCTACGAGAGTACCATTGCTCTATACTCGCCATCGGGCTGCACGTCTTGCCTGGGCAAGAGAGCACAGAAACTGGAGTGTAGAGGAGTGGAAACGAGTAGCATGGAGTGATGAGTCTCGATTCCGACTACTTAACGCCGACGGGAGGCTGAGAATATGGCGTACCTCTCACAAGTCCCGGTTGGCTACTGGCTGGTTGGATGAGCATTCCTCTGACTTCTCTGTCATGAATTGGCCACCTAGAAGCCCAGACTTAAATCCTATTGATCATCTTTGGGATGTTTTGGAAGAAAGCGTGAAAGGCCATCACACAGCACCAAAGAACCTTACTGAATTATGGACAGCTTTAGCCAATATTTGGCAAGCCATTCCCGTGGAACGTTTCCAGAAACTTGTTGAATCTATGCCTCGTCGTGTGGCAGCCGTTATCAATGCCAGAGGAGGCCCAACTCGTTACTAGGTAGGTATCCCTAATTCAGTGGCACTTCAGTGTATATAGCTACATAAATGCTGATAATCCAATAAAAATGGTATTTTCAGATAGCCAGAACTTTTCTGCACCTTGCAACACGACTCATTTTATAAACTGTAACCACCAAAGGAATGGAGGAACGTTTAAAACACACTAAACTAATTTTTTTCTCAGAATCTTTTAAATTTTGAAATATTATTTGCATTTTTTTTAAAGAAAAATGCCGAAAAGTGTCAAATTTCTTTCCCTATTTTGGAGTGCGATTTTAAAAAAAAACTTTCAATCCAAGTCGGCAAGACTTGGACACATTTTCTCCATAGGTTAACATTGAGATGAGCGAATCCAATAGGGTTAGTACACAGCAGCCTTAGATTATATCGACAGTTTATTACAATTATTTCTTCCTTCACATTTAATTATTTGTAATTACACTCCCTAAAAGTAAGCTTGATTTATATAAAAACAGCATTTCTATAATCACCTGAGGTACTTTGATTATTTAATACCTAGATTACTTTAAAGCTCATCGAATTAAGAAAACTAACAACTTTCAACACCATTAAATTGAGTTGGCCGCATATTCGATTTCCTTCCATTTCTCATCGGTTCACTCGTTACGCTAGATGTATACCTGCGCGCCATCTAGTATCGTGTTTTGAAAACGTTTACCCAAATTTTATTCGATGGGAAAAGTTATAACAAACTAGCTTCATCAAAATTTTAAATAAAAATCTGAAGCTTCTTTTTAAAGACTTTTGGAATGATAGACGAAAACATTTTCTTCCTGTTTGTTTAAAACTTGTTGTTAAAAATAATATGCATTTGGGAGAATATTACGGTTAACTTTACCAGTTAAAGGTAAATTATAATTTAATTAACTTTTAGAAAGTTTATTCCTCTCTACAAAACTCTCTCCTTTTTACCCAGTTTTTAACAACAATTTTAAAATCTGGCGTGTTTAAAAATCAATACGGTCATTTAAGTTTTTTTTTTTTCATTTATTTAAATCAGTGGTTCCCAACCTTTGTTCATCAGGGACCACTTGTCAAAAACTCCGAGAATTATTTTAAATTCTGGCGCTCTGAAAAATCAATATGGTCATTTAAATGATTTTTATATTTATTTAAATGAGTGGTTCCCAACCATTGTTCATCAGGGACCATTTGTCAAAAACTCCAACAATTATTTTAAAATCTGGCGCTCTGAAAAATCAATACAGTCACTTAATATTTTTTACATTTATTTAAATCAGTGGTTCCCAACCATTGTTGATCAAGGACCACTTGTCAACGACTTTAAATTAAAGGCAGTTTTTTTAAAGTCTGGTGATCTGAAAAATCAGTACGGTCACTTAAGGTTCTTTTTACATTTATTTAAATCAGTGGTTCCCAACCTTTGTTGATCAGGGACCACTTGTCAAAAACTCCGACAATTATTTTTAAATTTGGCGCTCTTATAAATCAATACAGTCACGTAAGATTTTTTACATTTATTTAAATCAGTGGTTCCCAACCATTGTTGATCAAGGACCACTTGTCAAAGACTTTAAATTATTAAAGACAGTTATTTTAAAGTCTGGTGATCTAAAAAATCAGTTCGGTCACTTAAGGTTCTTTTTGCATTTATTTAAATCAGTGGTTCCCAACCTTTGTTGATCAGGGACCACTTATACTTCAAAAACTCCGACAATTATTTTAAAATTTGGCACTCTTATAAATCAATACAGTCACTTAAGATTTTTTACATTTATTTAGATCAGTGGTTCCCAACCATCGTTGATCAAGAACCACTTGTCAAAGACTTTAAATTATTAAAGACAGTTATATTAAAGTCTGGTGATCTGAAAAATCAGAACGGTCACTTAAGGTTCTCTTTACATTTATTTAAATCAGTGGTTCCGAACCTTTGTTGATCAGGGAGACTTGTCAAAAACTCCGACAATTATTTTAAAATTTGGCGCTCTTATAAATCAATACAGTCACGTAAGATTTTTTACGTTTATTTAAATCAGTGGTTCCCAACCATTGTTGATCAAGGACCACTTGTTAAAGACTTTAAATTATTTAAGGCAGTTATTTTAAAGTCTGGTGATCTAAAAAATCAGTACGGTCACTTAAGGTTCTTTTTACATTTATTTAAATCAGTGGTTCCCAACCTTTGTTGATCAGGGACTACTTGTCATAAACTACAATTATTTTATATAATTAATGACAATTATTTTAAAATATAGCGTTTTTAAAAATGAATAAATGAAAGAAAAATTAGTCATTGACCAAACAAATCCTGCTGTGATGCCATGAGATAGCGGGAATATACTAGAAATTTTTAAGTAGAACACAGATTTTTTTTTTCGTACGCGAAACGTCAAAAAGCGGAAGAAATACAGGAAATTTTAGAATTTGAACAAAAAATTGGGAAGGAAAATTTTTTTTGCTCCCAATTTAAAAAAAAAAGAAAAAAGTTTAAATCCGCGGTCATTTTGAAACTATGAATTTTTTAATTTTTTATTTTTGTGATTCCTGGCCTTTCAGACCACCAATGGTCCGCGGACCACTGGTCAGGAAACAAATTGTTACAATAACGTAGCTCTAAAGGTAATTTATTGGAAAAGATTTTCCAGCTGGCTTGTTCAACAACAATCTGTTATATAGGGTATATTTGTATCAAATTTTACTTCTTTGTCGGTTCATTAATTGACCTAGTAGGTCTTTGATCAGTATGTTAATATACACGGAATTTTTCTCTAGTAATTTCGTAATTATAGATTTGCAAATGGTTATCTTTCAATTTTGTTTTCTGGACTTGGAAATATATCTTCAAACCCATGTATATGTTCTTTATAACATCTTTTTTTTTCAAAGAAATTTAATTCTGTTACTATAGACGTCAATACTTCAATGCACTCCAATTCAACTCCAATTCGTGTATATTGGAATGTTCTGTGAATTAATCAACTTTTTAAATTCAGATTGACTATTTGAACCAATAACTCGAATAATAAAGTTAAAATTATTATATAGTGCTCGCGACATTAAATTAATTCAAATTAAATTGTACGTTATCTCAATTCAATAAGCACCATTAAACACACAGGAATCTTTCGCTTATACACTGCTGGCCACTGTAAATGCAACACCCTGAAGGAAGCATGCAAATAACATGAAATTTACAACATGCATTAGCGGAGGTGAGATATGCAAATGATTAGAATTTCAGCGCAGACGCACATCACGCGCGCCTGTGGCGCCACTTCAAAGCGCAATTTAAGGCTTGGAGATTTTGACGATTTCAAGTTCGGCAATTGTGTTTTTCTTGTGGTTTTTTCAAAAAAACGATCAATTATGCCTCGTCGAAAACAGCGATCATCTTTTGATCAAGTATCCGAGTTCGACAGAAGACGGATAGTGGCCTACCGAGATTGTAGATCATCTTTCAGGGAAATCGGTAGTCGTGTTGGACGAAACCAAACAACTGTAATGCGGATATGTGATCGTTGGACGCAGGAGGGTACGACGGACCGGCGTGTTCGATCGCATCCACCTCGGTGCACCACTTCACGTGATGACAGGCAAATTGTGCGCATGGTAGTGACGGATCGCTCAGTCACATCACGAACCATAGCACAGGACATGCAGTCTGTAACGCATCATCCAGTGTCTGCGCGTACCATTCGACGCCATTTACAGCAGAGTGGTCTGTCCGCAAGACGTCCATTGCTTTGTCTACCCTTGACGCAGAACCACAGACGTCTCCGCCGCCAATGGTGCGATGACAGAAGGATGTGGACGGCAGAATGGAATGAAATTGTCTTTACCGACGAGTCACGCTTCTGTCTGCAACACCACGATGGTCGCATTCGAGTCTGGAGACACCGTGAAGAGAGAATGCTGAACAGCTGCGTTATGCACCGCCACACTGGTCCTGCACCGGGTATTATGGTATGGGGCGGTATTGGATATCACTCTCGCACACCTCTAGTACGCATTGCTGGTACTTTAAACAGCCAGCGAAACATCTCCGAAGTGTTGCAGCCAGTTGTCCTTCCTTGCCCTCAGGGCTTGCCCACAGCCATATTTCAACAGGATAATGCGCGACCACACGTGGCACGCATTGTCCAACGGTTCTTCGTCAATCGCCAGATTGAATTGCTTCCCTGGCCGCCTCGCTCTCCGGATCTTTAGCCGATAGAAAACATGTGGTCCATGGTTGCTCTACGATTGACCCAGATTCCATCCCCAGCTGCCACAGCAGATCAACTTTGGCAAAGTGTGGAAGCTGCGTGGTCTGCTGTACCCCAAGAACTCATCCAAAGTCTCTT
Organism: Dolomedes plantarius; assembly: GCA_907164885.2. Classification (NCBI taxonomy): domain Eukaryota; kingdom Metazoa; phylum Arthropoda; class Arachnida; order Araneae; family Dolomedidae; genus Dolomedes; species Dolomedes plantarius. The sequence goes on along the minus strand of OU015503.1, from coordinate 117,832,776 downwards.
TGAATCAATGGCAAGGCGTGTGGCAGCGGTGATCTCCAACAATGGCGGCGACTCTGGCTACTGATTTTGGCAGGAAACACACTTCACAGAAGTCTATAAATTTAATCATTTGATAATTGGTCAACATGTTATCTACAAAATAAATTTTGTTGTGATATCTCTTGTCTTTCTTGGTGTTGCAATTTGGGTGGCCAGTAGTGTATATTTGATTGTATATAAAAAAATTTCATTAACCTTTAGCATAAGGGGCCCATTTTTCCGATTTCCCTCTTTATATATATATATATATATATATATATATATATATATATATATAATCTCCCATAATAAAGAATGTAACTGTGATCACTGTAACCACTAACTGGATTATTGTTTTTTTTTAAGATATATAGTACTCAATAAATCTTTCACATTATTATATATATATATATATATATATATATATATATATATATATACAGTCGAACCTCCATATATCGAACTCCCCTATATCGAAATATTCTTTATATCGAACTCTTAGCAAATCTCCAGGTTCATTACATAGGAAAACTGTTTCTATATATCGAAAAAATCTCTATATATCGAAATTTTTTTCACGACATATTGGGAAATTTTTTTCTACTTTAGAATAAAATCTCCCAATTTTTGGCGTTTGTGGACTTCCCTTCGTGGACTTCCTTTCGTGGAAAACATCCCTGATGAAGTTTTTAATGGACTGAATAAATGCGAGCATTTCTTTGATGAACTTTCCGCAAAACTGGCTGTTCAGCAAGATATTCGTAGTTTGTTTTAAAAGAATGTAACTGTGATCACTGTAACCACTAACTGGATTATTGTTTTTTAAGGTATATAGTACTCAATAAATTTTTCACATTGATTTATTTTTTAGTCATTAACTTTCATTTAATGTGAATCGCATATAAATTTGAAATGGAGTTTCTTATACGAAAATTAGCTTTAATTTTAATGTTTTAAGAGAATTATGATAAAACTAAGATCAATTCTATATATCGAAATTTCTATATATCGAATCTTTTTCCGGTATTTTGCTACTTCGATATATGGAGGTTCGACAGTGTATATATATATATATATATATTTTATATATATATATATATATATATATATTATATTATATTATATTATATTATATTATATTATATTATATAAAGAGCAGTTTTAGAATCCTAAAAGTTTGGCCTTTGAAAAAGAGCAATAAAAAAAATTCAAAATGTTGCACCAAAACAGCCATTTCAACATAGGCAGATACCATTACAACTTAGACAGATCCCATAGATACCTTTAATAAAGATATCGAGATTCTGTAAGTATGCACGCGTAAGCTTTTGGAATTAGTTTTAAAAGAAAATGACCTTAGTGAAGAAATAACGAACATACCTTTATCATTTTTGTCACTAAAACTTATTCGTTACGTTATTTCATACTTGCACATCGTTGCTATGACAGCAAAGTCCTTCACCCAATAAGTTGAGTTGTTTTGATATACCTAAGCTACTTAGCAAATATGCCATTAAAGAGAATAAATATTCGTAAATAAATATAATCATTGTGTGTACTTTCCGTTATATAAAAGGTTAATGCTTGAAAAAGAATTCTCTTATCAGAACGTTTATTTCATTTTTTGTGCATTTTTGAAATTATCGCAATTATAAACGAATACCGTGTGTAAGCTAGCAGAAGGTATTTTGTGGTTTGGCAAAGCCCTACAAGAAAAAGGTTTAGAAATTAAATTCAAAAGAATTAATGGATGTGAAACATTTTTTACCTTCTTTTATAAAAGTTCATTTGCTCCCTGTTTAATACAGAGTTTGCTTTTTATTAAATGGGAATAATATACATCTAACTGGAGGAAATGGCAATTTAAAAAGGTAATTCATGAAGGGACAATTACATCAGGATAACAGAAGAAACACTGAGGCAGTGTTCACATTGCTTTCGGAGCGTAACGTTGGGTTCCTCTGTTGGCACCGAGATTATTGACATTACCTGTGATTAGTTTGATGTATCATTGTGTTGAGCTCTGTGATTGGTCAGCGGAGGCAATGTGGACAAGGCTTTGTTCACAGCCCCTGGAGCGTCAGCGTTGGAAATTTTAACCAGTCAGAGCTCAACTCAAAATGTCATCCTTAGGGTTGAAGTTGACTCAAGTTCAGCACTTACGGATGACCACGCAAAAGACCACGTCATGCGTCAAATTAGTAGCAGGTCAAGTCGACACTGGTCTTCTAACTTACAAAAATACAGTAGCAACAGCCAGCTGATCAGATTTGTTCGACGCTATTCTTTATCTCAAGCTATGTCAACAGTCATTTCGTCTCGGTGCCAACGGAAGCACAGTGTGCTACACTCAAGGCGCAATTGGAACAAGATTTAAAATCATTTTGTCTTTAGCTCTGAAATGATGAAGTAACCACAATATTCATTCCATCCCTAAACTTAACCTTCGATTTCCGGGTTTATTACAACCTTGTGTAGCTACATATAGCCATATCACTCCAGAACTACTCAATCTACCCACAACTGAGTAGAAGTCTCATTATGCCAACGTTTAGCCCTCCAAGGTTATGGATTTTTCGTTAAAATGAAGTATTCCTAAGTATCCTATGCTCAATATTTGTCAAATGGAATGCTACCTGTTATCTTCAGGGCTAAGAACTTACCTACAGCCAGTTATTTAGTCCAGGATTTCACCATTTACTCACTTTTATGATATCCCTATAAAGCCAATATTTTGACCTCCATGGTTGTGGACATCTTGTTAAGGTTCAGCGTTCCTTACTACCCTATGCTAAATACTTGTCAAGTGAAATACCACTTGTTATCTTCAGGGTATACAACTTATCTACAGCCAGTTATGTAGTTCATGATTTCAGCATTTACTCACTTTTATGATATCCCTATAAGCCAAAGTTTGGTCCTCCAAGCATGTTAAGTTGGAGCGTTCCTTATTTTATTGCCATCAATACTTATCAAGTGGAATGCCACCTATTATCTTCAGGGCTTACAACATACCTACTGCTAGTTATGTAGTTCATGATTTCAACATTTACGCACTTTTATGATATCCCTATAAAGCCAAAGTTTGGTCCTCCAAGTATGTTAAGTTGGAGCGTTCCTTATTTTCCTGCCCTCAACACTTGTCAAGTGGAATGCCACCTATTATCTTCAGGGCTTACAACATACTTACTGCTAGTTATGTAGTTCATGATTTCAACATTTACACACTTTTATGATATCCCTATAAAGCCAATATTTTGACCTCCATGGTTGTGGACATCTTGTTAAGGTTCAGCGTTCCTTACTACCCTATGCTAAATACTTGTCAAGTGAAATACCACTTGTTATCTTCAGGGTATACAACTTATCTACAGCCAGTTATGTAGTTCATGATTTCAGCATTTACTCACTTTTATGATATCCCTATAAGCCAAAGTTTGGTCCTCCAAGCATGTTAAGTTGGAGCGTTCCTTATTTTATTGCCATCAATACTTATCAAGTGGAATGCCACCTATTATCTTCAGGGCTTACAACATACCTACTGCCAGTTATGTAGTTCATGATTTCAACATTTACGCACTTTTATGATATCCCTATAAAGCCAAAGTTTGGTCCTCCAAGTATGTTAAGTTGGAGCGTTCCTTATTTTCCTGCCCTCAACACTTGTCAAGTGGAATGCCACCTATTATCTTCAGGGCTTACAACATACTTACTGCTAGTTATGTAGTTCATGATTTCAACATTTACACACTTTTATGATATCCCTATAAAGCCAATATTTTGACCTCCATGGTTGTGGACATCTTGTTAAGGTTCAGCGTTCCTTACTACCCTATGCTAAATACTTGTCAAGTGAAATACCACTTGTTATCTTCAGGGTATACAACTTATCTACAGCCAGTTATGTAGTTCATGATTTCAGCATTTACTCACTTTTATGATATCCCTATAAGCCAAAGTTTGGTCCTCCAAGCATGTTAAGTTGGAGCGTTCCTTATTTTATTGCCATCAATACTTATCAAGTGGAATGCCACCTATTATCTTCAGGGCTTACAACATACCTACTGCTAGTTATGTAGTTCATGATTTCAACATTTACGCACTTTTATGATATCCCTATAAAGCCAAAGTTTGGTCCTCCAAGTATGTTAAGTTGGAGCGTTCCTTATTTTCCTGCCCTCAACACTTGTCAAGTGGAATGCCACCTATTATCTTCAGGGCTT
>OU015503.1:117763535-117823535 GCA_907164885.2 Dolomedes plantarius | reverse complement strand
TAACGCGGTTTGTTTTGAATGGTTCAGAAATGTTCAAATATTATAAAAGGTAAAAAAAGATATAAATCGATTTTTTAAAAAGATTTAAATGTGAGGACTCAAGTTTAAAAATAAACACGTTTCCGTGTACTTATTCCGTGGCAACGCGTTAATAATTCATTGAAGTATGGATTTTTAAAATGTTTACTGACTGTTGAATCGGGTGTATTGCTATTGAACATGCTTCTAGTGATGCATCTGTAGCCCGCGTAAGCTTACGAATATATTCTCCAGCCCTCTGTTCTGAAGGGCTGGAGACCACTTACCGTATAGGGGTCTGAAGCACACAAAATTTTATTTTCTTCATTTTCACATTAAGGATTTTTTATCGCATGTATAAAGTAAGTTGGGGTAATTGGGCTATAAATGTTCAACTTTTTTATATACTAGCTGAAAACCCGCACTTCGATACGGAGTACATTCAAATTAAATACAATGGTCAATGTATGATGCAATTAACGCCAAAAAATAATATATATATATATATATATTTATTTATTTATTTATTTATTTATAATAAATACGACGATCAATGTATACAATTGATGTAAAAAAATATATATATATATTTATTAAAATGTCGTAACGGATATTTTTTAGACAAAATAATGTATAAGAAAATATTCAAATTAAATGTAATAGGACTTACTAAAGAATTTAGTACAGTTAATATAGTACAGTTTGAGGAACATAATATCTTTTATTGTATTTTAATATCTTTTTGGATAATGTCCAATCGTCTGCCGCATTAGCAAAAAAAAAATTTTTTTTGTCTATTTACTTGTTATGCACGTGACTATAAATTTATTTAAAATACCAGAAAAAGAAGTCACGTGATCAGCATTTAATAAATTAAATTCTAAAAATTAATCTTTAAAAATTCACCAAAAATCAGAAAAGGGAGGTAAAGATTCGAAAAACATCTCATTTTAAAGGAATTTTTACGATCTTTCTCGTGATATAAATTTTGTAATCCTCAAATTATTATTTTAATTGCAAACTTTAAAAAAGTTACTAAAACAGCTTAAAAATTTAATTTAAAAAAATCTAAGAAGAATTTTTCAAAAATCTCTCTTAGCACTATGAGAAGAATCCCCATGCAAAATTTTAGCCCTTTAGGTCCAGCGTATTGGTCTGTGCGTTGTATGTCAGTCAGTGAGTCAGTTACGGAACTGTTTTATATATATACACTATATTTTTAGCACATTAAAATTGCACTAACATGTATAATTTTCAAAAATCTTTGTATTACATGCATTTTAGTAAGTCTTAGAGAATCTGTTTAAGCAATGATATCGATTTTTATTATATATATATATATATATATATATATATATATATATATATATATAAATATTGTATAAATTTTTAAATACAGGTGGGTCCAGTTCCCCTGATAAATGGGGTAAATGGACCAACCAGGTCTATCTGTCATAAGTAACAACATAACCTGTGACTGGGTAACTGCGTCCAATGCTTGTATATCTAGAAAAAAGAAAAAAAATTCTAACCCTATTTAAAAATAATTTTTCAAAGCAATTACCAATGTTGTAAGATATATTGTTGCGAACACCGGAAAAAAAATAACACGTAGAGTGGAATTCCCGCGTAATATGTAAAGGAAAAATCTGTATAGGTATGGCCCAGTTACCCCATAGGCCCAGTTACACCAACTTACCTTACGTATTTATAAAAATCATTATGCATTTGGAAAAATATGTGAAATTTTTAAAACTTTGTTTAAAAAATATAGATTCAAAATTGAAAGCTTGTTTAGTTTTTGATATATTTCCCGATGCAATTTTTGTCTTTTTTTTTTTTGCATAATTGTTCTCACTTTCGTACATACTACAATTAGCGATGAGCACGGAAAATTTTTATTCGAAGTCGAAATGAAAGTACTTTTTCTCGGTGAAAGTTATTTAACATTACTTAGGTCCCTGTAAAAAAAAATTAAATCTATATATTAAGGTTGCTAAACCGATTCTTTGGGCAGTCCGTGAGAGAAAACTACTGCATTAATTGACTTTATTTTGGTCTTAAGGCTGCTATGTACTAACCCCATTGGATTCACCTCAATGTTAACCTATGGAGAAAATTTGTCCACGGATTTCCAACTTGGAATCAAAGATTTTTTTTAAAATTGTACTCCGTCATAGAGAAAGAAATTTTACATTTGTGTACCTTTTTCGTTTTTTTTAAAAAATGAAATTAATATTTTAAAATTTAAATTATTCGAAAAAAAATCTAGTATAGTGTGTTTTAAACGCTCATAAATTCCTTCGGTGGACGACTTTTATAAAATGAATCCTGTAGTGCTTTGCAGAAAAGTTCAGGCTATCCGACAATACCAATTTTATTTGATTATCAGCATATATGTACCTGTAAATAGGTGACAAAAATATATTTTAAATAAAAAATTTGGGGGCAGCGCTTAACCCCCCCTATAGAGAGAGAACCATTACAATACCTCAAAATGTCAATCCTAAGGGGGTGGAATTCTCGAACTGTCAACTGGACTCCTCCCACCACAAGAATCTGCAAGAAGAGGAAAAGGGAAATACTATTTTTTTCTTAGTACATAGCAGCCTTAAACGAAAGATTTTAGCCTATAGGTGTATCAAATTTGGTTTTTGTAACCGCAATTTCTATTAATAAGCGATCATTTTCAATAAAAATTGCATTCTGCGCATGCTCAATGACATGTTTAAATCTGGCTTTAGATACTCACTAAGCACGGGGCCACATAAACAAGTTAATTTGCTTATTCCGGGGTTCTTTTTTCCATGTTTTTATTAACTCGCTTTCTTGTTTGTTTGTGTGTTCGTCCAGTACAAATCTTGCAATCGATTTTTAACTAACTTCCCGACTAGCTAGACATTTGAAACTTTTAGAATAGCTCGGAACACGATGGCAATGCATTATTTTAATACTTTTAGCCGTCTTTAAGCAGAATTGTATCCATTTTCAGTTAATTTTGTTTTGTAGACTGGTGCGGCCATCTATCGGCAGGGATGGGAACGAAAAGTTAAACGCAAGTTAATTTCCAATGAACTTCATTTTCTTTCAAGTTGATGGGATAATTCATCAAAAAAAGTTTAAAAAGTATTTATTAATACATAGAATTGTCAAGTTTATATGATTCAACAGAAAATTTAAAAACATGGTATATAAAAAATTCTTTTTATCTTGTAATTATCCTTTTTATTGTGTAGAATAGTAAATTTTTATTTTTATTTCTATATTCTCAGTATTATGATTTTCAACATTTTACTGAGTTACAGAGTTATTTGCAGAGTTTTTAGTTTGTCACTGAGCAACCCTATTTCTTTTTATTGCTTTCAATAGTAATTTTTTAAAGTGTATTTCCCTATTCTTAATATTATGATTTTCAGCATTAAGCAGTGATGTGTGGAGTATAATTTGTGCATTAGTACATTTATTTAATATACTAATGCACAAATTATACATGCACAATATATCATGTTTTGACCGGTACCAACTAGTTAAGCTTTAATAATTAACATGTTTATGGGATCCTTTCATAGGCTTAACACAGAATTTCAAAAGAAACAGAGAAATTATATTTAAACTTGGTAATTATTTATCAATGTCAGCAATTTAATGTGTAAGCATTTAACTTTGTATGATAATTGTATTCTAATACATAATCTTTTATATTTGCAGCGATACCGATGTGGTTCATTCTGTAACTTTAACTGTGATCGTAGCAATCGTTGCAATATGTCTCATCTTAATAAATAGACAGGTAAGAATACATAAATGTCTAGTATATTGAAAAGTTTGTTATCCAAACTCAAAATCCTTTCCTTTCGCAATAATCAAAGAAGTTATTTTTCTAGAACTGAGTACTTTTATGACTATGAAAAAGAATGAATAATTTTGAGTAAAGGCCTTTACACATTGGATTCGGAGTACTGCGTTGCGTTACTTACGTTCACTCTGATATTGTTGACATGACCTGTGATTGGTTTGATATATCACGTCGTCAATGAACTGAACTCTGTGGTTGATTAAAATTTTTAACGTTGACTCTGCGTAACCCCCGAATTCAGTGTGAACAAACCGTAAATAATTCATTTGATGTTTATTTAATCTATACTAATATATAAAAAGAGAGAGCGGATTTTGTATATGGAGGGTAATCTCTGGAACCACTGCACCTATTTGAAATATTCTTTCACTATTTGAAAGGTACATTATTCCAGATGGACATAGGCTATATATTATGTATATCTCATCAGTAGAAAGAAAGTTAGGGGCCTAAATGTTGAGCTGATGCTTCACCTTTACAACTTTTCCTTTGCCAACCGTAGTCAAGTAACCATAGCAACACATCAAACGATATTTTCATTTATTATCAGTAAAACATTTAATATTTTAAAGATTCAAGTGGAGGAGGTATTGATAAATAAAAAAGGGTTTTTTAAATTGGCAACGTTTAAGGGTTTATTGAAGAAAATTACATTTGAAACGACGTTTTTTATTGGACATTTAAGGTAAAAAAAAAGATTTACAATTTATTGGCTATCAACTGGAAATTTATTGGTATAATATTGCAGAACTTTATTTAACTTATAAACTTTATGTTTTTGAATTTATGTACAATTTTATGCACAGTTTGCGTAAACCGAACTTGATTTATTGAACTTTATTCAAAAATCACTGTGTTTCATTGAAACTGCGAAATTTATTGATTATTTCGAATAGGCCTATGTTTGTTGCTTTATAAGTGAAAAAGTATTGCTTCAGTTGAGCTGAAATTTTGTATATAGATACAGTTGATAGTTCAGATTAAAACATAGGCATATTATTATTATTATTTTTTTTTTTTGAAAATCGGGCCCCGGAGTTTTTAAATTAATGTTTTAATGATTTTGCCCCTAAAAGTTGCTTATTTCGACAACTTCCGGGGCTGTCCTCGCTGACAGCGAGACTATGGGGCCGAATCGTACCAAAATCGGCACGCTGGGGGCCCCGGACACGATTAAGTGCCTGACGATACAAGTTCCAATAAAAATTTCTTTTGCCATCACCATCAACAAATCCCAAGGTCAAACATACAAATATATTGGACTTGACTTACGGGAAGATTGCTTTACTCATGGACAATTACATGTTGGTCTCTCTAGGTCGGGAAATGCGGAGAATCAATTTATTTTAAAGCCTCAGAAAAACGAAAAATGTGGTATACTATGAAGTTTTAAAATAAACTATACCTACCTAATATCTACTTAAGATATATAATAGTTCAACCCGGACAAAGTCGGGACGGGCCGCTAGTTTTAAATATAATTTGAGAAAAATTGCATTTAAAAATTGTATTAATTGACACTCCGAGTTTGAAAAGAATCAATCAAGTAGTTTTTTTACAAAGACAGTTGTTTACCATTAAGTTTTCAAGAAAAAGACATCACATTAATGAAAAATAATGAACAATTTTTATAATAAAGGCATTAGTATTCTTATATAAGCTAAAATTTTTTTATAGTTGATACAAAGTTGAAAACTAAGTTCCTGTACATGTTTGCTTTTAACTAGATAAAAAGTAGTCCTATTTCTATGTTACATGTATAGTTTAAAACCTCGATTGTTTACATATTATCGAGTATAGTTGTTACAGTATATAGTATTATAGTTTATTTTAAAAGAATTTTTAACTTAAAAAGATCAAACATATAATAAAGTATAATTTTTTGACATTAAAATACTAGTATTTTTAAATTCATTAAAAGAAGCCGACTGTATAGTTTTACATTAAGCTATTTTAAGCTGAAGAGATCATACTACGAAAAATATTTTTTCTATCCAAAATATTAGCATTTTTATCTTTTATTAAAATTTTTAGTACATTTTAAATAAAACTATGAACGAAATTTAGTGACCCCATACTTAAGATTGTTGTGTACTAGCCTTATTGGAATCGCTCAGATAATTTGTTCAGTGATTGCAGGCTTAGATTTAAAGATTTTTTTTTTTAATTTTACTCCGCGATAAAGAAAGAAATTTTACACCTTTGGGAATTTTTCGTTTAAAAAAATGCAAATAATATTTTTAAATTAAAATTATTCAGGAGAAAAAATCTGGTAGAGTGTTTTAAAATGCTCGTCAATTCCTATGATGGACGAAATTTATAAATTGAATCCAGTTGCAAGGTGCGAAAAAGTCCGGGGTGTCTGAAAATACCATTTTTATTGGATTATCCGTATTTATGTAGCTGTCAATAGCAGACACATTTTCACGTAGAATTACGTTCCTCCATAACGGTCCTCTGGAAAGCAAAATTTCAGACGCTAAAACCGTCCCTCGTCGTGAGTTATAATTTTGGCAGTGCGCCAAACTAAGTCTGTATAGCTTGGGCAAGTTAAACAGTTAAACAGAAAAGTACCAAAATGCGTCAAAATTTTGACATACATACACACATATATATGCACGTACGTACATATATATATATATATATATATATATATATATATATATATATATATACATATATACATAACACATACACACAAAAGAGGTAAGAAACGATCATCTTACGTTAATAACCCGTGGTAGTTTCGTTAGAAGAGACTACATGAATTTTTCCCCATAGGTTAACATTGAGATGAGTGAATCCAATAGGGTTAGTACACAACAGCCTTAAATCAAATACTAAAATGAATGAAAGAAGCAGTAATTTTTTTTAACTGATTCTATAGTTTAGCATGTTTTTATATCTTTAAGCTGAAAATATAATCATAATGAAAAGTGTAATTTATTTTTTCCAATAAAACCTTAATACATTAATGTTCCTCTAAATTGGATATCTTTTGAACATATAAAAAGCTTGAAGAATTTTTTTTTAACTTTTATAGATTTCTATAACATGAATGAGAAATTTTAGACTGATAATTTCGATTTCAATGAAAGATTTTATTTTTTATCGTTATTTTAATAAATTTAAGGCTCTTTTTTTTTCGTGCACAAAAGACATCAATATAAACGTAAATGGATGAAAAACATCGAAACATTCATTTATTTCATCGATTATTTTTGCCTCGATAACTTTACTGTTGACTGGATAATCGACGATTTAAGCGACTGAAAAAAAAACGCATTTTGATTGCGAAAAGGTGAATATCGGTAATGTACTATCGATGTCTCCAAAATATCGTTTTTCGATATTCATTCCTAATTTAGAACACTGCTGCTAAAAATTTCTGTTCAGTTTCGCTTCAATTGAAAACTCAAAGAGAACACTGTAATTTGCATACATTCAGACATATTTTATAATGTCTCTTGAACATTTTTTAAGTTGCAAATCATCTTATTTGATTTATAGGTAACTATCTGAAAACCCTCACTTCGCTACAGAGTACATTCATATTAAATACAACGGTCAATCCATGCAATTAATGCCAAAAAATAAATAAATATATAAATATATATATATATAGATATATAAATATATATATATATATATATATATATATATATATATATCGCTATATATATATATATATATATTTAAAATGCTCGAATGATTTTTTTGGCGGTGATCCTGTATCCCACATTTGGCGGGATTCTGAATTGACGCAGGCATTATAAAGACGTGCTGCTCAAACAAGACTAACCATAAAAACAACGAATAACCTCGAGGGGAAAGGCCAAACGTTCAAGGTTACGGTCCGTGTTGCCAACGGATTCACAGAAACATTTCCTTTGCTGCTATCGTTGAAGTATCTTTACTTTCCGAAAATGCCTCGTATAATTTGCATTTTCTTTTAAAAGCATTTGGCGGGATTCTGAATTGACTCATGCATTATAAAGACGTGCTGCTCAAACAAGACTAACCGTAAAAACAACGAATAACCTCGAGGGGAAAGCCAAACGTTCAAGGTTACAGTCCGTGTTGCCAACGGGCTCACAGAAACTTTTCCTTTGCTGCTATCGGTGAAGTATCTTTACTTTCCGAAAATGCCTCGTATTTTAAAATTTAAATGATTCGGGGGGAAAATGTGATCTAGTGTGATTTAAAAACTCCTCAATTTCTTTGGTGGACGCATTTTATAAAATGAATCCTGTTGCAAGGTGCAGAAAAGTCCGGACTATCTGCAAATACCATTTTTGTTGGGTGATCGGCATTTATGGAGATGTCAATAGTAGCCACATTTTCTGCGTAGGTTAACACTGAACGGAGCAAATCCAATAGGGTTAATACACAACATCCTTAATACTAGAAAGACGGGATTTTTTTCTTACTAAAAATACTGAACGCCGTCATTTTGACGGTTAAGAATAAAATCAAGAATTCAAAATATTTAATGTTTTTCTTTTAAATGGCTAAATATTCTAAATTTTGAACTATTTCACACCAATATATAATAAACTAGCTGAAAACCCGTACTTCGCTACGGAGTACATTCAAATTAAATACACCAGGTCAATGTATGCTATTAATGCCAAAAATATGTTTAAATATATTTATAATAAATACAACGATCCATGTATGCAATTGATGTAAAAAAAAATATATACATATATATTTATAACAAAAATCGTAACGGATATTTTTATAGACAAAATAATGTAGAAGAAAATATTCAAATTAAATCTAATAGGACATACTAAAGAATATAGTACAGTTAATATAGTACGCTTTGAGGAACATAACTTTTACTGTATTTTAATATTTTTTTGGATAATGTCCAAATTGTCTGCCGCATTAGCAGGAAAATAAAATATTTTTCGTCTATTTAGTTGTTATGTACGTGAGGATAAATTTATTTAAAGGGTACCCGAAAAAGAAATCACGTGACCAGCATTTAATAAATTAAATTCTAAAAATGAATCTTTAAAAATTTACCAAAAATCAGAAAATGGAGATAAAGATTCGAAAAAGGTTACATTTTAAAGGAATTTTCATGATCATTCTCGTGATGTAAATTTTACAACCTTCAAATGATTATTTTAAATGCAAACTTAAAAAAAGTTATCAAACAGCTTAAAAATTTAATTTAAAAAATCTAAGAAGAATTTTCAAAAATCTTTCTTAGTGCACCCCTACACTATAAGAAGAATCGCCATGCAAAATTTCAGCACTTTAGGTCCAGCGGTTTAGTCTGTGCGTTGTATGTCAGTCAGTGAGTCAGTCAGTTACGGAACTGTTTTATATATATAGATTAGTATATATTTAGATATATTTTTATGCGGGTATGCCGAGCTGACATCCTGGTATAGTTTATCCGTAAAAATACATGCATGGTTTGTGCAGTCCTTATTTTTCAACACCAATATTTCCGAAGAGCCAATGTTTCTGTTATTTGCAAAAGGGGGAAGAGACGAAAAGTAGCTAACATTTTCCCGGTATTATTTTAAAGATTTCTGCCTGTTTTCTATATTGCCGTCAAATCGACGGCTTTCAGTCTTAGCAGACATACAACACATTTTCTCTCCCTCTTTACTATCCAATATAATTTTGTAAATGCGTGTGCCTATTTCGCGTAACATTAGAAAAAGTCATAAAAATTTCAGAATCCTGAGGACATAAATACAGACATAGCGCTCAATAGTATGTCCGAAACTGTCAAAATGACGGCAGTTGTCTTTCTAGTGTTAAGCGAAATGTGATAGGTAATCCCCTAATGGAAAGTTATAGCAATCACTATAGACAGAAATAACCAACAATTCTGAGGAATTACTTTGATATATATATCGACTACACATTCAAAACATTTCATCTGCAGTTTTATTCAGGACTGCTGAGTGTAATTCAGGACTAAAAAGAAAAAGCTTTTCATATAGAGGTTTAATATCCCTTATCCAAAAAAGCTAAGTCCTGAAGTATGTCAGATTTTCTAATATTTACCCATACCTGAGAATATATCTCAAGTTAAAGGCCTATGTATAAAATCCTTTTTATTTGAAACATGCATTATACTCGCAGTTTGAATGTATTTTTAAAATTTTGTACGTGAAACTAATTTGTGTGCTCTAAATCATCCAAAAGCACGGTATTCGCAAATTTTAGCCATCCATACTGGTGGAGTTTTTCATACTCTATAAATTTACGATCTCACACCACTGTCATTTTGCTATAACAGCAATACTTTGTGTTATAGATAAACATTTATTTGGATATGTTCCAGGCAGGTTTTTCGTAACCTTTCCTGTTACTCAAAAGGGCATCAACAGCAATTATTTTTTTACATTTTCCATAATACCTTAGCAACTCTGAGCAGAGGGAAAGTAAAAAACGCGGCAAGTAATGCACTTAGGCATTGACGTCTAGCATTGACGAGGTTTGGTTGCAAATTGGTACCAGTGCAACGTTAGTCCCTATATGTAAATGAACGTTAGATATGCTAGTGACGTCAAACAGGAAATTTTGCACACGTGACATATCAGTAAGAAAAATATGATGAGTAATGTCCATAGGCCTTGCGCTGATGATGATTGGTACCAAAAAGATATCCCTTCTGAACATCAGACCCCCTTTAAACATTATGCGAGTGGGGTAAAGTTTGGAATTTTGTACCGGTAACACCATGTCAACAAAACGCGCCATGACGAATGCTCATAGGTTTAGTAGTAGCGATGGTTGGTAACAAACAGATACCAACTGAACGTTAGAGTCACTTTCATGCGAGTGATATCAAGCAGGAAATTTTACAGATGTGACATGTCAGTAAGCGAAGTATGATGAGTAATGTCCATAGGCCTTGCGCTGATGATGATTGGTACCAAAAGGATACCCCTTCTGAACATCAGACCCCTTCAAACATACTTATGAGAGAGGGGTCAAGTTTGGAATTTTGCACTAGTGACGTCCTGACAACAAAAACGCGCCATGATGAATGCTCATAGGTTTAGCAATAGCGATGGTTGGTTACAAACAGATACCAGCTGAACGTTAGAGTCACTTTCATGCGAGTGATATCAAGCAGGGAATTTTGCAGATGTTACATGTCAGTAAGCAAAATATGATGAGTAATTTCCATAAGCCTTGCGCCGATGATGGTTGGTGCCAAAAAGATTCCTCAACTGAACATCAGACCCCTTCAAACATGCTTATGCGATAGGGGTTAAGTTTGGAATTTTGCACTAGTGACGTCCTGACAACAAAAACGCGTCATGATGAATGCTCATAGGTTTAGTAGTAGCGATGGTTGGTAACAAACAGATACCAACTGAACGGTAGAGCTACTAACATGCGAGTGATGTCAAACAAGGAAATTTTGCAGATGTGACATGTCAGCAAGCAAAATATGATGAATAATTTCCATAAGCCTTGCGCCGATGATGGTTGGTACCAAAAAGATTCCTCAACTGAACATTAGACCCTTTCAAAGATATTTATGCGAATGGGGTAAAGTTTGGAATTTTGCACCAGTGACGTTCTGTCGACAACAAATATGCATCATGATGAATGCTCATAGGTTTAGTTGTAGCGATGGTTGGTAACAAACAGATACAAACTGAACGTTAGAACTACTAACATGTAAGAGGGTAGTCTTTATGTATTTTGTCTCTACTTGTGCTCTAAATTTGGTACCACAATACGATGGTTCTTTTCAAAGTGAGCTTGGTGACTGCACTTTGTCACCAGTAAAAATTTGCAGAAATATCCCATTAGGAAATCCTTTCTCTCTGGCTTACTCATCCTTTATGCCTCTCTGGGTTGCTCATAAGAAGGGCGAAAACTAGATCCAAGACTAGCTGTACACTGGAAATGCATAATTTTGCTGTAATGTCCTTAAATCTGACATTAACGGCGGTTAGCAACAAACTGTCGCCAGCTGAGTGTCAGAGCCCCCCCCCCCCCCGCCTACATATGACGGATGTCAAATGTGGAGTTCTGCATGTTACATCTTGTCAATAAGCAAAAAATACACGATGGGTAATGCCCACATGTATGATGATTACGATAGATTGTAACAGATAACATTTGAACGTCAGACAACACCCCACCCCACTCCCTCACACATAGTTATGCAAGTGAGGTCAAGTGTGCAATTTTCCCAGTGTGACGTCATGTCAGTGCTTAAAAAGGTTCGGATTATGAAGAATTTCGATTAAGTGATGTTCAACTAATCCATAAAAATATATCAAATAATCACCTCAGAAAGGAGGAAGAAAAGTTTTCTTTTATATATATAATCAGATTTCATTTTTTTACTATTGGGGAAATCCTTTCCTAACTGCAACCGCAGAATACTTATAGTGCACAAATAGTCTCGGAATAACTCTATTTTAGAGAGAGAAAAATTATATGTCTCATTATTTTAACAAGTAATAAAGCGATTTTCTTCTTCGTGACTAGCTCGAGATAACCTCTAGACGGCTCTTCCTGTGGCAAAAAGACGTGGAAGAGCAGCGGAAGAAAGTGGCGGACATAAGGATCAAAAACGAGGCGCTAGTCTACAATATCCTGCCACCGCATGTCGCCAAGCATTTCCTCGGCCAGCATAAGAAAGACGAGGTAAGATAGCCGTCTTTTATTCTATGGTTTGCTATCGGGTTAGTTTAATTTATTTTGAGACTGAAGATGACGGAATAATTATTTCTTTGTGTTATTAAGTAACGCTACAAAAGGCTAAGAAGAATATTTTCACTATCCATCGTATCTTTTTAATTAAAATGTAACTTAATAAAACTCATCTTGACAAAAGAATATACATCGATACACATGCTCAGTCAGGTCTATACAAACACACTATCAAACAAGCAAGTTTTATATATATAAATATACATATAAATTAATTAATTAATTTATATATATATATATATATATATATATATAAATATACGTCAGTCTTCACATCTTGAATTAATTAGTAGCCGAAAAACATCGCTCAAGCAGTCAGAGGCCGGTAGTCAAGAAGACGATAGACGTTTAATAATCATAAACAGAAAAACCCAGGGTCCAGTTTTATCCATTCGACTAACCCCATCTTCCTTCCAAAAAACATACGTCTTCCCTTTCCGAGAATCTTAAGCGAACTGCGTTACCCTTTGTCTTTTTTAACATGCCTAACTAAAGTGCTGAACTTGCAATAGAATATTCTCCAGACTTCTCTGCTGAATCTGCATTATTTTTCGCGCCCACAAAATTGATGAGTCTTCACGAAAACCCCCGCGAACCCAGTCTAATTCTCTAAATAACTTTTTACGTCACCGCATGCTATAATTCTCCCTCCGATGATGAAATATTCTCCGAAGTCCATTAGGTGCCGCCATCTGTTGATTTTTTAACAAACTATAATCTATTTTCTATGAAATACCTCGATTTTTAGCATTTACTCCGAGTTTCTCTGAATCTCCCCCCCCCCCGTTTTAACCCCTAAATTATCCTATCCTTACAAAGAACCTTGACATATATATATATAGAGAGAGAGAGATAGATAGATAGATAGATAGATAGATATATGGATATATGGGAACACCATATAGGTGAACTAACATTGCTCCCTATGCACGAGAACGTCCAAACCTTAGTCGTGATTGAACCTAAGCCTACTCCTCGGTAGTTCATAACGGTAACCAACATACGATGTGGGCAGCAAATGGCGAGTTTGGCGCTTGCCAATGGCACCAAGCTAAATGTTTGACGAAAGTGTCAATGAAACGGATATTAATATCAGTTTTGTGATAAATTAGTACAATATTTGTCTCTTTAATTTCGGCCTTATCTGCTGTGGTCTATCTTTAAGAACATCGTACTGTTAAGAAATTTCTTCATTTTACGGAGCCAAGTTTCATGTTTGAATACTGAGTACAGTTTACTTATTGTATGCATTAAAATGATTTAAGTAATACTTTTCTATTAACTGTATGGCATGATAATTAGACAAATTTGGTAGTTTTTACTTATAAAATGACTAAACTTTATCGGGGACTACATTCGTATTTTTCTGGAAAACCAGAATCTGCCAGAGAAAATGAAATGACTTTAAAAGTCAGGGAAAATGTTATTAAATTTTTTCCGCAAACCAGGAATAGGGCGAAAACGTCTTATTGGATTCCCGTAGCTTCGCCTTGACGTTGCAAGAATTCTTTTTATTGTACAGATTTTGAAACTAAAGTATTTCCGAACTGACAGCGTGCAAAAATTTTGTACCAAGTTTCCGTAGCTTCACTGTGGCATTACGAAATTTTTCTTTTTCATTCTTATTATGATCGAAATATTCCTGATTTGTTACGCATTTGCCACGGAAGATAAATTCATATCTAAAAACTAGCTGAATACCCGTACCTCACTACGGAGTACATTCAAATTAAATACAACGGTCAATGTATGCAATTAATGCATATATATATATATATATATACTATAATACAACGATCAATGTATGCAATTGGTGTAAAAAAAAGAATATTTATAAAAAAATCGTAACGGATATGTTTATAGACAAAATAATGTAGAAGAAAATATTCAAAATACTAAAGAATATAGTAATATAGTACAGTTTGAGGCACATATCTTTTACTGTATTTTAATATTTTTTGGATAATGTCCAATCGTTTGCCGCATTAGCAAGAAAACAAAATAAATTTTTGTCTATTTCGTTGTTATGCACGTGATGCAAAACTAATTTAAATTATCACAATAAGATAAATTTATTTAAAGTACCAGAAAAAGAAACCACGTGATCAGCATTTAATAAATTAAATTCTAAAAATTAACCTTTAAAAATTCACCAAAAATCAGAAAATGGAGGTAAAGATTCGAAAAATATTTCATTTTAAAGGAATTTTTAGGATCTTTATCGTGATGTAAATTTTATAACCCTCATATTATTATTTTAAATGCAAACTTTAAAGGATGTTACAAAAACAGATTAAAAATTTAATTTTAAAAAAAACTAAGATGAATTTTTCAAAACTCTTTCTTCGTGCACCCCTACGAAGAATCGCCATGCAAAATTTCAGCCCTTTAGGTCCAACGGTTTGGTCTGTGTGTTATATGATAGTCATTCAGTCAGTTACGGAACTGTTATATATATATACTAGCTGAAAATCCGCGCTTCGCTACGGAGTACATTCAAATTAAATACAACGGTCAACGTATGCAATTTATGCCAAAATATATATATATATATTTATAATAAATGCGATGATCAATGTATACAATTGATGTAAAATATATATCTATCTATATATATATATTTATAAAAAAATCGTAAGGGATATGCATTTTTTTTTATAATATCCAATCGTCTGCTGCATTAGAAAGAGAAAAAAATATTTTTTTTGTCTATTTAGTTGTTACGCACGTGACGATAAATTTATTGAAAGTACCAGAAAAAGAAATCACGTGATCAGCATTTAATAAATTAAATTCTAAAAATTAATCTTTAAAAATTCACCAAAAATCAGGAAATGGAGGTAAAAATTCGAAAAAAATTTCATTTAGAAGGAATTTTTATGATCTTTCTCGTGATATAAATTTTATAACCCTCAATGTATTATTTTAAATGCAAACGTAAAAAAAGTTTAAAAAACAGCTTAAAAATTTAATTTTAAAAAATCTAAGAAGAATTTTTGAAAAATCTTTCTTAGTGCACCCCTACAGTATAAGAAGAATCGCCATGCAAAATTTCAGCCCTTTAGATCCAGCGGTTTAGTCTGTGCGTTGTATGTCAGTCAGTGAATGAATGAGTCAGTTTCGGGACTGTTTTATATATATAGATTATCAACTCGGCTGTTAAATATATTATTAATTCTGTACTAGATAGTGTAGTATATGCGGGGGGCGACAGGCTGACACATTTTGGCAAAAATATCCTGTAGTTTGGATGTTTTCTGTAACAAAGTTTAACAAATATGCTTGTGATTTTTACTAAATATAATCATTTATTTAAAGAGAATGCTAATTCTTCTGCAAAGTAAAGCATTTGAGATTTCTTGTGCGAAGGATTAGGTAAAAGTGGCTAAAAATAGAATCACTCGGGCAACTTCATTGTTCACTCCAGATAAAACAAAAGAACAAAAAAAACGCAGCCATTGTCTAAGCTCTAAGTCTTACGTCAACGTGTACGATCTTTTATATATCTTGTTCTTTTACCCTTCGACTTTTCTTCGTCAAGAAGGAAACTTTTTTCTGTAATATTATGAATAGCGCAATAATCGTTCAAAAAAGATCTTTATTGTCTTTTATAATACGGAAAGCCTCTTTCGTGTTATATTTAATGAAAATTAGAAAAAACTTACTTAGCGTGTTAAGCAAGCGCGCATAAATTCGGATCGGGGATTTTCTCCCCATGCTAAGCTATGAGAATTATTCTTTTCACTATTTTTTCTAATCGATGATTAGATAATGCATATTTTTAAAATATGTATTTCTAATTGAAAAGAAAAGACAAAACCTTTGTCCTCGAGGAATAAACAGGAAATCCAACGTAAATAAAGCACGAACAGTAATAAGGTGCAATTTTGCGTACGGCCGTTTCGAAGCTGCAAAGGAGCTTCTTCATCAGTGCAAAGAACTTAGTGGCAGCTCAAAAAGCCGAAAACTAAGGGCCTGCTCACATAGGAGTCCGTTGCGTTGCGTTAAGGAAAAGATGACGTTGAGACGAAAATAAACCAATCATAGGCGTTAAAATTTTCATTGCTAATCGTTTGGAGGCATATGATTGGTTTATTTTCGCAACGCAACGGACTCCTGAACAGGCCCTAAGAGGCTTAGTTTTCGGCTTTTTGAGCTGCCACTAAGTTCTTTGCACTGATGAAGCCAGCTCCTTTGCAGCTTCGAAACGGCCGTACGCAAAATTGCACCTTATTGCTGTTTGTGCTTTATTTACGTTGGATTTACTATTTATGCATTGCTAATGTCCCAATTTCAGTCAATAACGCTGGCTGGACATTGACTTTATGACACAGGACATCTTGTCATAAAATAAACATATACAACTGACGATCACCTATTTTAAGGACACACGCAGTTATCATATAGTTACAGGAACACACATACACCCGATTACGTTGTTAACACCAACTACAGGGTGATTTTTCTTTTAAACTGACACTATTCAGAACCGTCTGTAGAGCGATCTATCTGCCGGAATTCCTCCAAAATTGATAGAGGGACTAAGGACGACATGGGAAAGAGTTTCCGTGAGAGAAAAAAAAAAGTTCCAAAATTCGCCGATAGGGGACGATATGGCGCTGTTGTTGTCGGAGCACAAGAGAATTTGCATAAAAAGCAAGAAAAACGTCAAAATGCAAATTCATGACTACGTAGTCGACAGCAGTACCAGTATTTTGGGCTATAAAATGCGGAATTTATCGCGTCTTTTCTTTACAGAAGATAGGGTCATCAGTCACTTTTTTCCACTTGCATGGCCACCGGCGGCTTTTGGAACTAATTTTCTTTTTCACGGAAACTCTTTCCCATGTCGTCTTTAGTCCCTCTATCAATTTTGGTGGAATTCCGGCCGATAGATCGCACTACAGACGGTTCTGAGTAGTGTCAGTTTTAAAAAAATCACCCTGTATTTCGACACTTACATCTACACTCATTGTTTCGTCCTGGACTCTACTTTCTGCCTGCATTCCGATCAGTCTATTATCAGTACTCGGGGAGAGAAAGGTTAGGGTCAGCGGGGACAAAAATTATATTTGTTTTCATTTATATATATAAAACAGTTCCGTAACTGACTGACTGACATACACCGCACAGACCAAACCGCTGGACCTAAAGGGCTGACATTTTGCATGGCGATTCCTCTTATGGTGTAGGGATGCACTAAGAGAGATTTTTGAAAAATTCTTCTTAGATTTTTTTAAATTCAATTTTTAAGCTGTTTTAGTAACTTTTTTGAGTTTGCATTTAAAATAATAATTTGGGGGTTATAAAATTTGTATCACGATAAAGATCGTAAAAATTCCTTTAAAATGAAATCTTTTTCGAACCATTACCTCCATTTTCTGATTTTTGGTGAATTTTTAAAGATTAAATTTTAGAATTTAATTTATTAAATGCCGATCACGTGATTTCTTTTTCTGGTACTTTAAATAAATTTATCGTCACGTGCGTAACAACTAAATAGACAAAAAAAAATCCTTTTCTTACTAATGCAGCAGACGATTGGATATTATCCAAAAAAAAAATAAAGCGGTTACGATTTTTTTATAAATATATATATATATTACATCAATTGTATACATTGATCGTCGCATTTATTATAAATATGTGTATTTACTTTTTTGGTATTAATTGCATACATTGACCGTTTTATTTAATTTGAATGTACTCCGTAGCGAAGCGCGGGTTTTCAGCTAGTTTCTACATATGAAGGTGAACGTTTGAAATAAAGAGAGCGTAGTTTGCAAAATTTAAAGTTTTTTATTCTAATCATTTTTCATTTGATGTCTCATTTTTCAGTTGGTGTTTTTCAGTTGAAGTATTTGGGAAAAATTAATTTAAAATATAGCACCTCTGCTAGAAGTGTGTTACATCTCAAAAGAGCCATATTTTCAGGAAGAACTAAAGATATAGGTCGAAATTTCATTTCTTGTTTTATGAATGCCTGTGATAATTTCGGGAAAACTTATTGTTCGACTCACTTCAGAAGGCAAAACTATTATATACTATTAAAGTTGTTTTCAATTTTTAAAGCATGATTTTGAATTTCAATTACAAGATATAACTCTCTTCTAGTAACCTCATTTTGTCGACATGGACTGAAAAGCTCGAGGGAATACTGTCATATCTCTATGATAATGCACAATCTACCTAAACTTTTCACAACACAATGAAAAAAACCTTGATAACATGGACAGCAGGTTATAAAAAAATACAAATTTATTTTCCAAATAAAAACATTTATTTTCTAAATAAAATTTAATGAACATTTTTATTACAGGAACATTTTAACACAACAACATTAGGCACTGGCAAAAATTTTATCTTCATTCTTCGCGTATGAGCAAGTTCCCCCTCCTAGTTGTGGTAAGAGGGTAATAAGCGCCATCTAGGATGGTGTGTTGGGACTAGACTTATAACATTATTCGAGAATGAGAAGCACTTCTTAAAGAGCATTGTGGTGCAATTGTCTCAAAATCGAAAATTTCGGAGATGAAACACTGTTCTAGCAGAGGTGCCATTTAAATATTTTTGAAAAACGCGAGCATTATGAATAAGTAGGTGGTTAGGCTTCATTATCGCTTTTTCAATTTTTTTTGGAGTTTTTATTCTGGGAATTTGGGGCGTTTTAACGTGTGGAATATACGCAACACTTTTGTCTGAAATACTGCGGAATTGTATTTGAGCCATTCACAGGCCAAATAGGTTCAGTCCACTTCTCGAAATTTTTGAAATTTTAGCGTCGAAACACTTGATGTACTCCTCACTTTTTACATTCATTAAATTTCCCTAATAATGAGAATTTACACCACCAAATTGCAAAAAATATTTTGCCATCGAATAATAAGTCCCTTTTTTTCAGAAACCAATCAAGTTATCTCTATACTCTAATACAGGGGTCGTCTACTTTTTGATATCTACCATCCTTTTTTTTTTATCTTTTTTAATAGTCAAATTTTCTTTCCGCCCACCGATTCAGCATTAGCACAATTTAGCTCAAGGGCTGTATTTGAGCCAAAAATATAAATCCTCATTATTTCCCTAAAAATGAGGAGTTACACTATCAAATTACAAAAAAAAAATTTGCCATCGAATAATAAGTCCCTTTTTTTCAGAAACCAATCAAGTTATCTCTATACTCTAATACAGGGGTCGTCTACTTTTTGATATCTACCATCCTTTTTTTTTTATCTTTTTTAATAGTCAAATTTTCTTTCCGCCCACCGATTCAGCATTAGCACAATTTAGCTCAAGGGCTGTATTTGAGCCAAAAATATAAATCCTCATTATTTCCCTAAAAATGAGGAGTTACACTATCAAATTACAAAAAAAAAATTTGCCATTGAATAATAAGTCCCTTTTTTTCAGAAACCAATCAAGTTATCTCTATACTCTAATACAGGGGTCGTCTACTTTTTGATATCTACCATCCTTTTTTTTTATCTTTTTTAATAGTCAAATTTTCTTTCCGCCCACCGATTCAGCATTAGCACAATTTAGCTCAAGGGCTGTATTTGAGCCAAAAATATAAATCCTCATTATTTCCCTAAAAATGAGGAGTTACACTATCAAATTACAAAAAAAAAATTTGCCATCGAATAATAAGTCCCTTTTTTTCAGAAACCAATCAAGTTATCTCCATACTCTAATACGGGGGTCGTCAACGTTTTGATACCTACCATCCACATTTTTATCTTTGTTAATGTTAAAATTTTCTTACCGCCCACCGATGCAGCATTAACACAATTTAGCGCAAGAGCGGAGTAATTTATACGGGGGGGGGGGGGGGGATGTACTTAAATTTATCTTTTTATTTAATACTTGATGATGATATTTATGTTTATACATATTGCTACGGAGCTCATTCGTTGATCCCTCGTCCACGAGTTTACATCGAGAAGTGTCCAATGAATTATCCTCTACAGTCAAAGTTTGGAGATCGAATTGAATCGTGACTTATTAAAATATGCTTTTGCAATAAACTAGCGAAGTTGTTAGCAGTGTATTATGGAGGGAGAACAAAATTTGCAGCAACGGACAAAAACCCACCAAAGCTCACCATGGAAGCTCGTATAGCCCATTGGTTGACGACCACTGCTCTAATACAGGGTGTTGCCGAATTCGACCGACAAATTCAGAGGGATGATAGTAGGCATCAAGACGAACAATAATCACAAAGGGATGTATGACCGGAAACGCAAACCTGGTCAACTAGAGGATAAACAAAGATGCAGAAATGTTGACTTTTCATTTCTGCATCTTTGTTTATCCTCTAGCTGATCAGGTGTGTGTTTCCGGTCATACATTCCTATGTGATTGTGTTTTGTTCTTGAGTTTTCCACCTCCTCCAGAAAAATGCGATATTTTCGGCCGTCCAGTGGGGTTGGTTAGAGGTATGGTCAGATTAAGTAAACAGCATCAGGTTTCCGTTTCCGCTCATACATTCCTATGTGATTATTGCTCGTCTCGATGCCTACTATCAGCCCTCTGAATGTGTCTGTCGAATTCGGCAACACCCTGTACAAATCGTTGTAATTGCAATTCAAACGCAGATGGAAGTACCCGATGATAACGGTGAATTGTTTAGAATTGTTTCATCACAAAAAAAGTTTTAAAAAGTTTAAAAAAATTTACCGATTTAGCAAATGGGTGGTTCGTTTATCAAAAGGATGTTTTTTCTAAAGTTGCAGTTCACAAATCCTCTCCCTTCCTTGATACGGCTGTACGTTTAATACCAAAATTCGCACAGTTCAGTTATATTGTATATCATTCGAAAGAATAATTTCCAAAGAGGGAACGATTGGCTCGTATCTCGGGATTCCAAATTTGTTACGACTTTCCTGAAAGAGGAAAAGTAACTTCGATTTTATTGCTGTGACTTTACAGATAACGTTTCCCATTTCCAGTTTAAAATGGATTTTTAATGCGCCTAAGTTCAATTATCTTCGATCAACTCTTCTCTAGCATTTTACCTCCATTTTGTGTGAAAAAAATTACTCGTGACTTTTTTTACAGCTTGAAATATTTTCAGTTTGGCTCTACTTTTGTCTTCTCTCTGTATTTTACAATTGATTTTATAATATAACTGACTAAATTACTGAATACATCAGTACCATCCATTATGTAGTTTGGTAAATTTAATTTATGTTCACTTTAGCAGTAAAGTGCTGTAATTATTCAGAGCAGTTCATCATATAGTTTAACGATGCGGTATTAAATAGGGGTTTTAACATCTTTTTTTTGTTATTTGGGGTTATATAAGCCCCTATTTCAGAACTTTTAAATGTTGATTTTTTTAAGGTATCTTGATTCCTATATTGATATTCATAGCTTGATATTCACAGATTGATATTCACAGCTTGATAATCACAGATTGATATTCACAGCTTGATATTCACAAACTGATATTTACAGATTGATATTCACAGCTTGAAATATTTTCCGTTCGGCTCTACTTTTGTCTTCTCTCTGTATTTTACAATTGATTTTATAATATAACTGACTAAATTACTGAATACATCAGTACCATCCATTATGTAGTTTGGTAAATTTAATTTATGTTCACTTTAGCAGTAAAGCGCTGTAATTATTCATAGGAGTTCACCATATAATTTAACGATCCGGCAATATATATAGGTTTTAACTTATTTTTTATTTTTTTAAATTTACTTTTTTGTTTTAACGTAGGTTTACGTTCCTCAATAATGATCCTCCGGGAAGAAAAAAGTGTCCGTCCTGCGGCGCGAGTTTTAATTTTGGCAGCGTGCCAAACCCAGTAACATTAAACAAAAAAAAAGTTCCAAAATGCGTCAAACAAATGGTAAGCAACGATAGGTAATCGTACGTTAATAAACCGCCGTACCTTTCGTTAGAAGAGACTACCTGAAATATTATTTTGGCGGATTTTATTTCAAACCTTTTAAAGGTTGATTTTTTTTAAAGATATCTTAATGAGCCTCTAAGACCATGGATAAACTACCAAACAAATTTTCAGCTTCCTAAGACTTATAGTTCGAGAGATATAGTGATCAGTGTGGAAATGACTGGTATTTGACTTTTATATATATATATATATATATATATATTAGGACTGGGCTTTATATCGATGTAACACAAATATCGATTTAGTACTAATATCGACGATGCGATTTAGAGCTAACATCGTTTGCGAAATATCAAAATTCCGATGTAACGCACTAAATCGATATAGCACCGACATCCGCGACCGCGATATTCCGGAATTCCGATGCAAAAACGAAAGACAAATTCCCCGCGCCAACATCGATTTAAGCTGCGCATGCGCCCTGCTTGCTAAATCGCCACCCCGATTTAAGGTAAACGCTCCACGCTCCAGAATTCGATGTAAGCTGCGCATGCGCCCTGCTTGCTAAATCGCCACCCCGATTTAAGGAAGACGATTTAAGCTGAGCATAGCCACTACTTGCTAAATCGCCACCCCGATTTAAGGAAGACGATCCACGCTCCAGAATTCGATGTAAGCTGCGCATGCGCCCTGCTTGCCAAATCGCCACCCCGATTTAAGGAAGACGATCCACGCGCCAGAATTCGATTTAAGCTGCGCATAGGCAGTAATAATTGTAATTTTATTAATTATGTATAGCAGAGATGTCAAATAGAATTTATCAAAGTACCAAAATTAAAGCACTAAATTGAAAATATGTATGTTTGTAATAAATTATAAACAAATTAAAGAGATAGAGTACAATATTAAATATATAAGTGTCAATAAATAGTTAAATATTTTAATAGTACTTACTTATATTTGAAGAAAACTATTATGATTTGTTACAGTTTACTTAAGTTTTTTATTTCATGTTACTTTCAAGATCTTTGCTATCAGGTTGGTATGTTGTTGATTTCAAGGTATTAATTATAATCAACTATTCTGTATTAAACAGCTCTTTAAAATTATCCCTGTTCTACCTATTTAAAATGAGGCTTATTTCTTCCAGGCAATTCATACTTTCCTTTGACTTGAGCATATCAAGCTAATCAATTTATTTATTTTTATTGTAATTTCAAGATAGGGACATATTCTACAGCGGGGTTAAATCGATTTATCACTAAATCGCGATGTTAGAATGCTGATAAATCGATTTAAGAAATCTCTAAATCGCCCAGTCCTAATATATATATACTAGCTGAAAACCCGCACTTCGCTACGGAGTACATTCAAATTAAATACAACGGTCAATGTATGCATTTAATGCCAAAAATATGTTTAAATATATTTATAATAAATACAACGATCAATGTATGCAATTGATGTAAAAAAAAAAAACGAAAAAATATATTTATAAAAAAATCGTAACGGATATTTTTGTAGACAAAATAATGTAGAAGAAATATTCAAATTGAATCTAATAGAACATACTAAAGAATATAGTACAGTTAATATAGTACAGTTTGAGGAACATGTCTTTTACTGTATTTTAATATTTTTTTGGATAATTTCCAATCGTCTGCCGCATTAGAAAGAAAAAAAAATATTTTTGTCTATTTCATTGCTATGAACGTGACGATAAAATAATTTAAATTACCAGAAAAAGAAATCACGTGATCGGCATTTAATAAGTTAAATTCTAAAAATTAATCTTTAAAAATTCACCAAAAATCAGCAGATGGAGGTAAAGATTCGAAAAAGATCTTATTTTAAAGGAATTTTTAGGATCTTTTCCGTGATGTAAATTTTATAACCCTCAAATTATTATTTTAAAGGCAAACTTAAAAAAAGTTACAAAAACAGCTTAAAAATTTTATTTAAAAATCTAAGAAGAATTTTTTTTAAATCTTTCTTAGTGCACCCCTACACTATAAGAAGAATCGCCATGCAAAATTTCAGCGATTTAGGTTCAGCGGTTTGGTCTGTGCGTTGTATGTCAGTCAGTGAGTCAGTTAGTTACGGAACTGTTATATATATATATATATATATATATATATATATATATAGATAGATAGATAGATAGATAGATAGATATAGATATATATATAGATATATAGATAGAGAGAGAGAGATTTAGTTCTCAAAAATTATTCTTTCGTTCTGTTGTTGTTTCATATGCTCTCTGGCCGCAGGTATTCCTGCCCAGGCCTCTATATGCCAGGTCCAGAACAAGTCCATAGGCCAGCGGGCTCAGGTGTGCGGCTCCGTTTTATAACAAAGGTTGGATTCCGATTTAGCCAGGTGCGACCTACATTTTGACCGATCACACCTAGGGGTGGCATCTGCTGGGATTGTACCCTCTCCCACCCTCTCTGACCTCATAGATGGACTTTCCGGTCTACGGATTTAACGTTTCCATATCCGGCCTAGACACGGAGCTTTCATTCTTGTAATAGTTAATGTCGTTGTAATGCAAACTTTACATTTATGTAATTTGAAAACCAAAATTATGCTTTGTATCGGATATTCCTTGAATTTAATTAATTAAATTAATAATTGATTAAATTATTAATTAAAATAATAATTTATTCAATTATTAATTAAATTATTAATTGAATTGATAGTTAAATTGTGATTAATAATTTATCTATAATGAAATCATTAGTGTAATTATTAATTAATAATTAAATTATTTTTGATTATTTTTAAAATTTTAATCAACAGTTCCTTTCATTTAATCTATTATTTTTTTGATTAATTAATTTCTATGCTTTGATTAATGTAAGTCCGTTTAAAATTCCCTGAAAGTTTCAGAAAAAAGAGTGAGAATCATGACTCTTTTCTACTAATTTCTAATAATTAAATTTTTAATGTAATTAATAATTGCATTAATTTTGATTATTTTTTTATTTAGTTAATAGTTCCTTTAATTTATTAATTTTTTTAAATTAATTCCTTTGGTTTGATAAATATATGTCCGTAAAAATTCCCTGAAAAGTTTCAGAAAAAAGAGTGAGAATCATGACTCTTTTCTACTAATTTCTAATAATTAAATTTTTAATGTAATTAATAATTGCATTAATTTTGATTATTTTTTTATTTAGTTAATAGTTCCTTTAATTTATTAATTTTTTTAAATTAATTCCTTTGGTTTGATAAATATATGTCCGTAAAAATTCCCTGAAAAGTTTCAGAAAAAAGAGTGAGAATCATGACTCTTTTCTACTAATTTCTAATAATTAAATTTTTAATGTAATTAATAATTGCATTAATTTTGATTATTTTTTTATTTAGTTAATAGTTCCTTTAATTTATTAATTTTTTTAAATTAATTCCTTTGGTTTGATAAATATATGTCCGTAAAAATTCCCTGAAAAGTTTCAGAAAAAAGAGTGAGAATCATGACTCTTTTCTACTAATTTCTAATAATTAAATTATTAATATAATTAATAATTACATTAATATTAATTCTTGTTTGATTTAGTTAATAGTTTCTTTAATTTATTATTTTTTTTAATTAATTTCTTTGGTTTGATAAATATAAGTCCGTAAAAAATTCCCTGAAAATTTCAGAAAAAAGAGTGAGAATCATGACTCTTTTCTACTACTTTTGTAATGACTTTCTTCAACAAGTTTCATTGGTTTATTTTTCAGGAGCTGTACAGTAAGAGTTATGAAGCAGTAGGAGTTCTGTTCGCTGCCATGCCAAATTTTTCAGATTTCTACACTGAGGATTCCGTCAACAACCAAGGTCTGGAGTGTCTGCGATTTTTGAACGAAGTTATCTCCGATTATGATGCTGTGAGTGGCAGTTTATTGATTAATACCTAAACTCTAACTTCTCCGAACAAACTTCATGCTGTTTTTATGCAATGTTTAAGCTGTGCCACGTAACTGCTATTTGAGAGCTTGTTGATGATTGAAAGGTGCAGTTAGTCCTAATAGTAATGGAGTTCAGTGGCAGATGTTTGGAAATTTGTGTTCATTTTATCTCCCTATATGTCAGTGGCACTATATGTGAATGTAAGTTTAATATTTACTATGCTTTGTCTGACGTCACTTACTTTCTCTCGTGGCAAGCAACGGAAAAGATGAGCTATGTAAGCTCACATCTTTAACACTTGTTTGAATACAAATGTATATATATATATATATATATATATATATATATATATATATATATATATATATATATATATGTATATATATATATGTATATATATATATGTATATATATATATGTATATATATATGTATATATATATATGTATATATATATGTATATATATATATATATATATATATATATATATATATATATATATATATATATATATATATATGTATATATATATGTATATATATATATATATATATATATATATATATATATATATATATATATATATATATATATATATATATATATATATATATATATATATATATATATGTATATATGTATATATATATATATATGTAACGGATATTAGGATAGCATATATGGACATATATGCATATATATATATATATATATATATATATATATATATATATATATATATATATATATATATATATATATATATATACATATATATATACATATATATATATATATATAATATATTTTATATATATATATATATATATATACATATATATATACATATATATATATATATAATATATTTTATATATATATATATATATATATACATATATATATACATATATATATATATATATAATATATTTTATATATATATATATATATATATATATATATATACAGGTAGCCCTCCTACAGCACGGCATCTTACAACACGGTTTCGCTCTAACACGATAGGATAAATTGCGGGAACCCTCGTATAACACTGCAACCTGTAACACGATTTCGCTCTAACACGATAAAAAAATTGAGAAACCCTTTGTAGAACACTGTACTTCTGCAGCACTAGATAACATGATGTTTGTTTAGCACATTTAAAAACGAAATTACCTTAAAATAATGACGGGAAGGAATAATGAACTATCAGTGGCTTTACATAAAAATGCATAAACAAATTATAAATTATTCATTTATAACTCTATAAAATTACAAGAAGGCCTAAGATTAGGCGAAAATCTTGAATCATTTTTCCTGAATGCGGACCCTTCCGCCTAAAGAAGCCGAAAATTTTAAAGGGAGCTGCAAAATTGTCTATCTCCATACCGTGAAATCTACAATGACCTTGTAAGAACCAGCAAACAAACCGAAATTGCAGATTTTTTAAGAGGGTAGAAGGTGCAAAAAGTCTAAATGAAGAAAGAGGTTCTGAAAGGGAAGGTGATATCGTTCAACCGAAAAAACGTTCTCGTTTGATTGTACTGAGCAGTGATGAGGAAAAAATTTATTAAGTTGTGTATATAGAATTAAAAAAAAGCTTGTTTTTAATAAGTTTTCAGAACGTAACCCCCCTTTTTGTACTGGCTCTGGGTCTCATATAACACGGTTTCACACAACACGGCATTTCCTAGGTACCTATTTACCATGTTATAGGAGCGCTACCTGTATATGTAAAATAAATAACTGTAAATTTTAGAAGATAGATGCTTTATTGATGCACCTTCTTCACTGATCCACGGATGCAAAAGCAGATATGTAACCGACATTGCTTGGTCGGGAAATTTAGATTTTTTGTTAAGAGTTAATTCTAGTTGATTTCAAATAAAGTTGTTAATGGTTAATTAAAATGTTAAAGCTTGAAATGTGCAATTTATGCATTAAAAAAACTGTCTGTCCGCATTAAATTTTTATTGAGGATGGTGTGTGCTAACCCTATTGAATTCGCTCACCTGAGTGTTAACCTATTGTGAAAATGCGTTCAAGGATTGCCGACTTGGATTGAAAGTTTATTTTTAAAAAATTGTACTCCATAATAGAGAAAGAAATTTGACACCTTGGGGCATTTTCTTTTTTCAGAAAAAATTCAAATAATATTTTTTAATTTAAATTTTTCGGAGGGAAAAATCTGGTCTAGTGTGTTTTAATGCTCCTTAATTCCTTTGATGGACTCAATTTATAAAATAAATCCCTTGCAAGGTGCAGAAAAGTTCAGGCTATTTGAAAATACCATTTTCATTGGATTATCTTCATTTATGGAACTGTCAATAGTGGACACATTTTCTCTATAGGTTAACATTGAGGTGAGCGAATCCAATAGGGTTAGTACACAGCGAACTTTAATCGAGAACTTACAGAAATAAATCTATACTTATATATAAAGAGAGAGCGATTTTGTACGTGGAGGGTAATCTTCAGAACCACTGTACCTATTTGAAAAATTCTTTCACTGTTTGAAAGGTACATTATTCCAGATGGACATAGGCTATATATTATGTATATCTGATCAGTAGAAATAAAGTTAGGGGCTTAATCCTAACAATCTCAATTGTTTCCGCTACTGTCTTCTACCGCTTTTTGTTCCGAAGATTTCAACGATCCTTATCGTGGTGCTATCGCAGTGGGCTTCTGTTCTGACGCTAGCGGTTCAAACCTAGCCTTCCTCCGGCACGCCTTTTTCTTTTAAAAAATTTATTTTAATTATTAACTAACATAAAATTAATTTAAGGTATTATTTAGGTTATTATTAAGGTAAAAAAAGATTTACAATTTATTGGCTATCAACTGGAAATTTATTGGTATAATATTTTGTTCAACCCGGACAAAGTCGGGACGGGCCGCTAGTTTTAAATAAAGCTTTTGACTGATTTCAGAGCTAAAATTTTAGAAGTGTTTTTTACTAGCGTCAATCTATAAACATAATCTAAGTCAACTGTCGTGAAATTTTGTAAACATTAGAGCTGAAATTTTAACGAGATCACACAAATAATGTGTGATATATGACTGTGTGTTTTCCACGCTCGTTGAATATGACTTCAACCTATGTTTCTTTGTATTTCTGATTAACAATAGAAATCTGTTTGTTTTTAGATTAATAATACAAATCTGTTTATTTTCAGTTACTGGACGAACCAAGATTCAAAGACATAATCAAAATTAAAACAATCGGCTCATCGTACATGGCTGCCAGTGGCCTGACGGATGATAATTATAATGTAAATATGAGAAATTAATTTTCAATTTTGATATTTTTCCCGCTACCAATAATTATATGGAATGCATTTGCGTACGAAATTATTTTACATCCGTCAATGCTGTGAAATAGCTAAGCTTAAGCTATTGAGGATTATAAAAAGGATTATAAAAATATACTTTGAGGATTATAAAGGATTATAAAAATATACTTTGAGGATTATAAAGGATTATAAAAATATACATTGAGGATTATAAAGGATTATAAAAATATACATTGAGGATTATAAAGGATTATAAAAATATACATTGAGGATTATAAAGGATTATAAAAATATACTTTGAGTATTATTTTATTTTTTCAATGCGGAGGTACTTGTCGCGAAGACATTCGCCTATAATTCACCGCAGTTTTGCTGGCCACTTTATTATGGGGGCGCCATATAGGCGGACCAGCATTGCCCCCTATGAAGGGACGACACAAACGGAGGCATTTTAGTGGCGCTTCATCGGAATTCGATCCGAGCACCCTCAGCACCGAAAACCAGCGCACTGTACCACAAGGCCGCCACGGCCCCACTTTGAGGATTATAAAAAAATTATTAAAAAGATTTATAAAAATATACTTTGAGGATTGTAAGAAGATTATTAAAAGGATTATAAAAAAATACTTTGAGAATTGTAAAAAAATTATAAAATGTTTTATAAAAAGATACTTTGAGGATTATAAAAAGGATTATAAAAAGATACTTTGAGGATTATGAAGGATTATAAAAAGATTTTTGGAAGAAATCCTATGAAATACTAACTAAACTTTAATTTTTCTAGGAAAATAGTAACCGGAAATTCAAAAAACAATTATATTAATAATATTCCTTGAAATTTTAATTAATTATAGTCGAATATTTAACTGTTTCAATTTTTATATTAATGAGTTTGTTGCCTTTTCTAAGTTATGTAACTGTATTATTGATAATAAAAAAGGATCTCAGTATAAGACGCTAATTACCGAATGCAATTTTTTTTTTCTTTTTTGAACTGTCGCCAACGAAATAAAACGGTGTTAAATTACCTCGTTAGAGAATACTTACCCAGCGTTCTGCAAATGAAAGAACTAAAGGAAGCGATTAAAAGGAAATAGGTATTTACTATCATGTAGCATAATGGTAGATGTTTACAAGTGCATCTAGCATGCAGCGGTTATTAGTGTACACTTAAATGAAGCGTCTTGCACTTCGATTTCACGTTTGGGGACGGTTCCTTTAAATCTTTTAAGGGCACAAGGGACTTTTAATCTTGTTCTTTAATTTTCAATATTTAACTCTATATACCCCATGAGTATAATTTATATTCTTTTCTACTACACTAAAGATACTTAGAATTCACAAATAAGTATTTTGTGGGGGAATAAGACCTATTTATCAAAAAATTCTTCAAAAATGCTAGAAATTTTCAAAAGGCTCCATGCATATTCATTTTCTTCTGATATCTACCAAATTTCTCAGAATTGTTAATTGAAGTGTTTATCACAAAACTGTGCATAATTCTTTAAATCATATTTTTTTTACAAATTTATAGACCATAAAATAAAGTAAAAATATAAAAAAAATAACAGGCAGAATAGAAAAAGTTTATTTAAGTCTTTAGATTCACGCACAAAAAAAATGAATGCAAATTTATATTTATATACATATTGTAAACTTATAATACAAAATTTAAGAATTTTAATTAATATAGAATGCGCATGGAGCCTTTTGAAAAACATTAGCAGTTTTGAAATATTTTTTGTAAAACAGGCATTATTCAGCTAAAAATTCCTTATTTTGAATTCTAAGGGTTTTTAATGTAGTAAAATCGAAAATTAATTATTCTCATCTATACTTATATATAAAGAGAGAGCGATTTTGTACGTGGAAGGTAATCTCCAGAACCACTGCACCTACTTGAAAAATTCTTTCACTGTTTGAAAGGTACATTATTCCAGATGGACATAGGCTATATACAGAGGCTGTTCACACATTTTTTAGACGATATATATTGTATTCACAGAACTAAATTACATAAAATTCTTGTGTTTTAAATGTTCTATTTGACATCCCTTATTCTGAACTATCTTTCGACACTGCAATTTCCAGGATAATAATGCCTTTTGAAGTGTCAGAAGAGGTATTCTATCCCATTCCTCCTGAACAACTTTCCAGAGTCCTGTAAGGGTTTTGGGACGACGTTTGGATAATGCAGATTTTAAAAGTCCGAAAGCACAAAAATACATAGGTGATACATGGGGAGATTTAGTAGGGATATCAGTGAAGGGTATGGCCTTGATACCAGTTTTTTGTTCCATTTCTTTTAGGAAATTTACAGTGGATATTGATGTGTGACTGCTAGCTTTGTCCTGATGGATGACAGATTGATGGCACTGTGGGTAAAGCGATGGTATTTCATTCAGAAAAATTGGCCATAAAATATGTTCCTGATAGTATTTGGAGTTAATCTTGCAATTTTTTCCACTGTCTTTATTTTTAACTTGTTTTGTATATAGAGCTAAAAACTGAAAATAAAAAAATTCGAATTTGAAGGTACTGTCTCCTTAAAATCAGGATTTACTGCATGTTTCATATTTAGTATTCTAGGAATTTATGGAATTTGTTAGTGGTTTATGTTTTCAATTCTTTCGAAAGAAAAACATTTCATTTCTGTAACTGCAACGTGAAAATTTAAAATTGTTTTCCTTCCTTTTCCAGCCTAACGCTCCTGTTAAGGAGAAATGGGCCCATTTAGCCCAGCTGACGGAATTCGCCCTGACTCTCAAAGAAACTTTGACAAATATCAACAAAGAAAGCTTCAATAACTTTTTGCTGAGAATGGGTAAGTTTTCTAGCTTAAGGGGAGTGGTCACCTTTACGTACCTTTAGAAGTATCATTTTTTGACCTATGTTCGATTGTATGTACTACTCATGATTTAAGCTTGATTTATATGAAATTTTTTGAGTAACTGCCTATAATATTGTTTATTATAGATGCAATTTTTCAAGGTAATTACTAAAAATGACTTTTTATGCATAAAAAGTGAATATTTTTTTTTAAAATCGAGCATTTTGCTGTCAACTACTGTGCGCATTCTGTCAAAATAAATTATTAAGGTACATTAATAATTTTTTACTATATGTGATTACAATACTTCAGGCAACAATATCCAGCAACATTATTCTAAAATATATTAAAACATTTTAGTACGTGCTATTTTTAATTAGAAATTTCAAAAATGACTGAGTAAAAGCTTATAAAAAATTTTTTTAAAAATTAAAATATATTAAGGTTCAAAAATTTTAGTGGATTTTGTTGTCTAAAGTATTGTAATCACATATAGTAAGCAATTATTAATGTAACTTAATAATTTATTTTGATAGAATGCGCATAGTAGTTGACTGCAAAATCCTCGATTTTAAAAAAATATTCACTTTTTATGCATAAAAAATCATTTTATTTTTTTATTAATTACCTTGAAATATTGCGTATATATAATAAACAGTATTATAGGCAGTTACTAAAATAATTTCTTGTAAATCAAGCAAAAATCATGAGTAGTACATACAATCCAGCGTAGGTCTAAAAATGATACTTTTAAAGGTATGTAAAAGTGACCACTCCCCTTAAACAAAAAAAAAATTTCATTTTATACCTTTTTGAGTAATACGTTAATTCTTGATATGACGATGCCCAAACATTTTACAGTAAGTGTGTTTACATAAAACATATTGCTGGCACATGTATCCTGACTTTCCATTATATAGGGTTAATGAAATATATGAACGGAATTAATGAACGGATGAATAAAATTATTATAATTTTAGTCATCCGTTCACTATTCAATGTTATCCTTCCATAGCGAAAATCGGAATTTTTTTAGGCCTTTCCTTTTCTCCTTTAACTGTAACTTTATTCATCTAGTGTATGTAAGATAATTTTCTTAAGTGTGCTGTGTACGAGCCTTTTTGGATTCGCTCACCTCAAGATTAACGTATGGACAAAATGTGTCCAAGGATTGCCGATTTGAATTGAAAGATTTTTTATTTTAATTTTTTTTTAAATTACTTAATTAGTTAATTTAAATTAAATTAAAAATTAAATGATTTGATTAAGTTCTTTTTAAATTAATTTAAATAACTTAAAGAATTTTTAATAAAAAATAATAAATTTTAATTTCAAAAATTAAATTTTTAAAGATTATTTTTTATTTAAATTCTTAAAGATTTTTTTTATTTAATTTAGTAATAGAAAGATTTTTTTTTTAAAATCTTTCTCTAGTACTCCGTAATAGAGAAATAAATTTGACACCTGGGGACTTTTTTTGTCTTTTTAAAAAGGGCAAATAATATTTTTAAATTTAAATGATTCGGGAGTGTGGTGTAGTGTGATTTAAACGCTCCTAAATTCCTTTGGAGTACGCAATTTATGAAATAAATTCTGTTGCAAGATGCAGAAAAGTTGAGGCTATTTGCAAATACCATTTTTATTGGATGATCGGCATTTATGTAACTGTCAACAGTAGACACATTTTCTCCATAGGTTAACACTGAGGGGAGAAAATCCAATAGGGTTAGTACACAGCACCCTTACGCTTATTTGCAGCTTAAGTAATTTTTCGCAGGCTTTTTACCGTGTTACTGCTTTGCTTTTCATCCGCTATTTGGAGTCTGCTAGCCTTTCTTAATTTCAATTTGTTTACTGCAAGTTCTCCAGTAAAATATTTGTTGGAGGGAATCAAAATTTGATACAGTTTTTATTTTAAGGGTATAGAGTTTCTATGCTCACTTCTACCCAGACTTGGGTGTATATAATTTGAAGTGGCACTCTATTTGAATTTGAAGCAAACACAGTTTATACATGAAACAATGTTTATTGAATTCGTTGCACATATAATTGGCTTTTACAGCAATAAGCATGCGTACTACTTGTACGGAATGTATAAACACAGCTTTCAAGAACAATATATTTTTATACTCACGAACAGTAAGTCAAACCAGCAGTACTGCCACGTAAACTTCTGGCCCGCTAAGCACTAGCGCAGGATAACACCTTTTCAACCTTAACAACCTCCCCCTTTTTATTAATGACGCTGCATGGTATTTATACTAAGCGCGTATGCCGAAATTAGCATATCTGAAGTAGCTTCTTTAATTCATTCATTCAAAAGTTCGATTCTTGTGAATCGAATCTTGTGTATACCTTACAAGGGGGTAGGGTCATGATCCAGATTCCCTATGTCAGTAAAGTTAAAATTACTCATTTTTAATGAATATTTAAAAAACTTCTATTCAATATAAGTTTCTAATTTTTTTACTGTATATTGCCTGACGTATATTAAACACTTTAACCAGAGCTTTTATAATTTAAATATCTTGTTATCTTTTTTTTTAATATATAAATTCTACTATATGTATTTATTTTCAGAAACACCAAAATTACATGAACTTTTGTGTTATTTAATTACTCTAAATTAATTTTTCTACAATTCCCTTCGTTAAAATATGTAATATTATGCATTTATTAAATATGCAAAGTTTGAAGATAATCACAGCAATAGTTTTTGTAAAAATGTTCCTTAACTGGCAAAAAACACTGTTTTGAGAAAATCAACATTTAGTGACACATTCACTTGTGCTTAGTGCATGCCAGCCAGCTCCATAGCTTGGATCAATAAAATCTTATTGCTGTAAAAGCAAATTCTATATGTGCAACGAATTCAATAAACTTTGTTTCATGTATAAACTGTGTTTGTATCAAATTCATTTAGAGTGCCACTTCAAATTATATACACCCAAGTCTGGGTAGAAGTAGCAATTCTCTACAAAGTGTTTGTGTCAGTTTTCTGCTTGTTGCCAATTCTTCTTGCGAACTTTATAATGTGTTCTTCTGGTATTATTTCAGGCATCAACCAAGGACCTATTACTGCTGGTGTGATAGGCGCCAGGAAACCCCACTACGACATGTGGGGAAATACAGTTAATGTAGCCTCCAGGATGGAAAGTACTGGAAAGGCTGGTTGCATTCAGGTATGCATAGATTTAGCAGTACAACGTATTTAGTCTATTGAATTCTGGAAATGTTTCATTTAAAACCTCGTAACGATGGTTTTATAAAAATGTGTGAAAAAATGTATGAAAAATGTGTTAAAAAAACAATTAGGATTTCGTAACGATGCTTTTATAAGAATCTCCCAGACTAGCAGACCTCTTTGGCCACCGCGCAAAACAGGTGGCAACATTAAATGGACCCACTTCCTTATAACTGCTAGTGTGCACCAGGCTTTTTCTGTTTTAAGAACTTAAATCCCTGAAACACGTGGAATCTTATCTTTCTTATCCTTACCAATGATTAGTGGCGGGACTTTCTTTCCATCCATACGAATTGCCAAAATACAGGTAACACGTGCCCTTTCTTAACCCCTTCAGGGGGCACTATATCAAAAAAATTTTTGGGGAGGACAAAATTTTATATTTGAAGAAATATTACTATCAGGAACATATTCTGTAAAAATTTTAAAAAAATTGTAGCTTTAGTTTAAGCAGGGGGTGGTGGTCCATTTTTGAACCACTGTGCACTTAGAGCACTCTATATTGGAACGTCTGTTCTGACTGGCTAGACCAGTCAGAACAGGCGTTCTGACAAATCAGTTACAATAAGACTAATCAGTTTGCAATATATATACACATATATGCATTCATTTATTTACATTTATACACAGTATTTATCAAAATAATTATCTGTCCAAAAAAATAAATAAATAAAGGAAAAAATATATAAATGAATGTATATAATGAAAGTAAGAAGTATGTGAATGAAAGTATACTATAATGAAAGTAAAAGGTATATAACAACATACATGAAATTTTTATATATTGAAAGTAAAAAGTATATAGTCAAAGTATATAATGTAAGTAAAAAGTATATAAATGAAAGTATATAATGTAAGTAAAAAGTATATAAATGAATGTATATAATGAACGTAAAAAGCATAAAACACCACACATGAAATTTTATAGGTAATATATATATATATATATATATATATATGTCTTAAATTATCAGTAACATTCAATGATTAACATAACAAAAAATAATTTAATAGGAAAATTAAATTAAGAGATATTTACCAAACAAATTATGTATGAAATTTTTCGAAACAAGTAATTCCTTCCTTTTGAAGGCATAATGGAACTTTGCATTTCTTGCAGATCAAACCTGACCGTTACGGGTCTTTTTTAGTGCTACACATTGCACAACGCCTTCGAGAAGATTTTTCGGGAAAATGTTCATTTACGTTTGATTTTTTTATCCTCAGTTATGAAACATTTATGTTTTTTTATTTGCACAGAGCTCTGACGTTTTTCTCTTTTCCGAGTATAAAAACCCATTGCTATTAGGCTTTCGACTAGACAGAGTCTAAAGTCTTTCAGTGTTTTCACATATTCTCCGTCAGTGGGCAAATGTTTTCATAAAATATATGAATTTAGCTCATAATTTTTAGTTTAGTAATATTTTTTATGAATTTTTGCTCGAAAAACTAATTTACCAGTGCTGCCATCTAGTGACGGCAAACGCTACATGCGCAGTGGTCCATATTTGAACCACCAGCACTGAAATTACTAAAAAAAGATAAGAAATTATGTAGATAAATTAAACTTTTCTATTTAAAATAAATAATTAACAATCGTAA
This sequence comes from Dolomedes plantarius, assembly GCA_907164885.2. Lineage (NCBI taxonomy): Eukaryota > Metazoa > Arthropoda > Arachnida > Araneae > Dolomedidae > Dolomedes > Dolomedes plantarius. The sequence goes on along the minus strand of OU015503.1, from coordinate 117,786,205 downwards.
AATGAAATTCCAGAATTTCCGTGCATCTGTATACTAACAACTTAGAAAAACTGGAAAAAACTTAACACTACAAATTTCTGGATTGAAACAAAAAATTATCCTGTCTGAAAGTATAGACCCGTAGAGTGCTCCCATCTGTTTTTTCTAAGCACACTAATGTGTTAAATGTTCGCAGGAATTTACAGATAAATTCAGCGAATGATTTAACCGTTATAAAATAAATAAAATAGGGGGTTCAAAAATTAATCACCGCCCCTGAAGGGGTTTTAACCAGTGGCAGGAATGTAGATTGACGAGGCATGGTTATTCGAGTTCAAAACCGAGATTTTCAGTTTCGGTTGAAACCGAAACCATGCTGGCGATCTCGACTGGGGTAGGGCTTATACTACGAGTATCCTGAAAAATCAAGCTAGGGCTTATTTTCCGATTAGGTCTTATTTTCGGGGAAACACGGTATATACAGGGTGTCCATAATTAAAGTCCCACTTTCAAAAGGCTGCAAAAAAAGAACCACTGGTCAGAATGACTTCAAATTTGAACTGAATATACTGGAAGAAGGGGGAAACGATTTGGCATAATAAGAAAAAAGTTCCAAAATGTTACAGCGCCATCTATTGATACATTTTGGAACTTTTTTTATTATGCCAAATCGTTTCCCCCTTTTTCCAGTATATTCAGTTCAAATTTGAAGTCATTTCAGAATGACTTCAAATTTGAACTGAATATACTGGAAGAAGGGCGAAACGACTTGGCATAATAAAAAAAAGTTCCAAAATGTTACAGCGCCATCTATTGATAGATTTTGGAACTTTTTTTATTTTGCCAAATCGTTTCCCCCTTTTTCCAGTATATTCAGTTCAAATTTGTAGTCATTCTGACCAGTGGTTTTTTTTGCAGCCTTTTGAAAGTGGGACTTTAATTATGGAAACCCTGTATATATATATATATATATATATATATATATATATATATATATATACAGTGGAATCTCGATCGATCGTTTTCGGATCCATCGTTTTTCCGTATGTGTCGTTCATTTTATCCAGTCCCAACGATCATATTGCTTTGTTATGTTTTTCCACATCTATCGTTTTCCCGCATTTACCGTTCATTTCAATCGGTCCCTTGGAAAACGATAGATCGAGATTCCACTGTATATATATATATATATATATATATATATATATATATATATATATATATATATATATATATATATATATATATATATATATAAATATAAATATAAATATATATATAAATATAAATATATATATAAATATAAATATATATATATATATATATATATATATATATATATATATATATATATATATATATATAAATATATATATAAATATAAATATATATATAAATATAAATATATATATATATATATATATATATATATATATATATATATATATATAAATATATATATATATAAATATATATATATATAAATATATATATATATATATATATATATATATATATATATAAATATATATATATATATATATATATATATATATATATATATATATATATATATATATATATATATATAATATATATATATATATATATGTATATATATGTATATATATATATATATATATATATATATATATATATATATATATATATATATATATTCTTCTGTGTTTGTGTGTTTTCCTGCCTTGTCTTCATACGTACACCGGACTGTCGTGGGCTTTCGAAACAACTCCTGACACTTCCTTTTCTCCGCAGGTTGTAGAAGAAACCGCTCACATCCTGGAAGAGTTCGACTACGTGTTCGAGCAGCGCGGCATGGTGGCCGTGAAGGGCAAGGGCAACCTCATGACCTACTACCTGCTGGGGCGCAAGTCCGAAATAAGGAAATCCCCCCCGAAATCCAACCTGGACGCGGCCCCCGCTGCCTCCTCGAGCTAAAGCGAAAGGCCACGAGACGAGAGTTCAGAGCTAAATAACGCGCACAAAGGCCGTCGTCAACGCAGTCGGATCTTGTGTCCCTAACAATACTAAAAGACAGAACAATATCTGTTCGGTTAAATACGTGCGACGGGCACAAAGCAAATCCTAATAAAAAGCATCAGTTATTCAAAAGCACATAAATATAGAGAATAATGAATCTGTACAATATATGTTATTTTAGTGAGAAGCACAACGGTTACACAAAGCACCTAGACTCAGTTTCAATAAGTGTGAAATCAGCAACAACCTCGCCGCCGAAAACGATGTTAACAAAGGTGTCTGAAGCCCAAGATTTGAAAACATTTGTTACGCTTTGCCCAATAATGTAAATGGATCCTCGACCATTGGGATTTTGTTTTTCTTGCTTACTGTTTTACGAGAGAGTGTCTCACATGTGCAATGAGTCATTGTTATTCATATCAAGATGACTAAATGAAAAATATGTTATCTTGCTCACATTTGTAGCTTACATGAGAGAAAAAAAAATTTAATCAGTGTGCTATAATTGTATTTAATGCAAAACCAGCAGTTTCAACGCCGCGTCAGTAAATCGTTGCTTAATTATCAGCATTGTGATATAAGCGCATAGTTGTACTTCTATGTCCACAAATCAAACAAATTCAATAAATCAAGAACTCGTTCCGACGGAGAAAAATACTCGGGTATTTAAAAGAAAATGCGAACTTAACGAAGGAATCACGAGTGGAAATAACTATTGTAGTATTTGCTAGCGGAACTAATGAAATGAAAATTGTTATTTGTTCAGAAACAAAGAACGGGATTAATTCTGCGATTTCATAAAATACAATTTCATGAAACGAAATCAGCCTCAGATAAAAGAAATATATATATTTATATAATGTATTTTTCAAAAAAACATTTCTCTTTTTATCACCAAAATTTGCTACAGATTTTACTTAGGCATCAAATAACGTAAAGCAACTTTTACAAACTTCTGTATTATTTTGGCAGTAATTGCTTATCTTTATAGAATAACTGTATATTTATAATGCAAGGTAACCAAATTGCTTTACGGACAGGAGAGGGATGTTTTGTGTAGATTATTTTATGAGGTGAGTGTTTCGTATTTACCTGATATGCCCGGTCTTGCGATAGATATTATAGAGCAGAGGTGGTGAACGGGTTAATCGTATCCACTACAAGGATTTTCGCCCCACTTCTCTATGATCGATTGTGCCTGTAAACAAGAGATATGCGAATATCAGATTCACCTCGTGTGGGGTCAGTTTTTTGTTACACGGCATTTTATCGTAGCACGGCAAATGTTTAATAAACTATACGTATTATAAAAATTCTACTTTTTACACCCATTAGGGACATAAAATTGAAAATAAAAGTTCGGCATACGTCTGCACTGGATAACAAAGAAAATTAAGTTTTGAGTTTTAATAATTTATTGCGATAAATACACAATTTCATGGTATTTTTCAATGACCTCCGTAAGACATCCAGCATTGTCAGTCATTATTTTCGAACGCGTACAACTTTTTGAAAATTTTTCATTTCTTCTCTGTGGGCTTTTTTAAGGGCAGTCAGAGTAGAAACATTTTAGATCAGTTTCTTTTTTCTTGTATCTGCATCGAAGATATCAGGGGAACAGGCTTCAGACCATCCATTGTTGGAAGCTTTCGACGTTTGCAAGGAATTGAGGCATTTTCAATTGCATATAAAATGATGAAGAATCTCTAAGGGGAGCATTTTGAAAGACCATGGTTCAAAACTGAGTCTTGGCCCGTCTGCACACGAAGCAACTGAAAAGAAACTGATAACTGACTCAAATCACAAACCAGTACGTGATGAGTCGCAACCTATGTAATTGAATGGAGCCACGCACACGACGCAACTGGTTACAAACCCGTCGGACGGGTTTGTAACCAGTTGCGTCGTGTGCGTGGCTCCATTCAATTACATAGGTTGCGACTCATCACGTACTGGTTTGTGATTTGAGTCAGTTATCAGTTTCTTTTCAGTTGCTTCGTGTGCAGACGGCCTTAATATTTTTCTGTGTAGTGCTTTGCACTAATTTTGCCCCAAGTTGCACAGAACGGGGTTCATTTAGCCATTTTGTACAAATACCCATCTGAACCATAAGGCGCCTGACATGAGCAATAGCTTCGATGTTTTCTACATCTGAGAGCTAGGCCTAATTAATGATTTCACGTCACCATTCTCTGTACAGAACTTGCATAGTGGCCAGTTTATGTGGCATTAATACTCAGACGATGAATTTTATGTTTTTAGAACATTTTTTGTACAAAGGGGGATTTATCCAATAGCCAATGAGCTGTTGACTCAGGCTAACACCTCCCCGTTTGGAAAGTCTTATTTATAAATCCATTTGTAGAGCTGTTATAGCATGGCTTTTTTAAACTTGCTTCTCCACCCTTGTTTTCCGTGCCGTTTTTCTTCAGCCCTAAGTTTTAAATTTTAAATCATCATAGCGTGGTCCACAGAAATCACAGTTTTTCTTTTTTTAAAGAATTTTCGATCACTATGTTTTCACCCAAGTTTTTAAAACGCTTAAACTCTGACAATGAGGGTTTAGTCAGATTTGTTTTCAAGATATGACCAACTCTAAAGTCAATCACTATAATCTACGTAACTACCCTTCTCTCTGTTCTAATATTACATTTCAGGATAAGTTTTCTTACTTACACTCAAATTAAGGCAAAATCTATTCCTAAAATTATTTAGCAACAATATTTGTCATTGTCAAGTAACTGAAGAATGTAAATACTAAATCGTGAAGTCTGTGATGCATGCCAGTAACCGATTCTATAGCAAGCTGTTGTTCTGACACCGATCGCAGATCAGGCCAAATTAAGTGTTCATAGATAGGGGAAGCGTGTCCACTAGCCTAAAAACTGTCTGGCCACTTCGGTCTTTGAACCAACAGGAATTGGCTTACTCCAGAACTTCATCAAAAGAGCTTGGCCAATCTGGTGCTTTGGTCGATTTATTCCCCACTACGCCAGCTGGGGGAATAAATTTCGCCAAGTAGTTAACGGGGTTAAAAGACAAGATCTTCCTCAATAACTGATTGTATAGTTGTCACAAGTTTGTCACATTGTGGAGCAGCACAGCCTTTGTTGTACGAAAAAGACATGGATATTTCAGCTGTTCCTTGACAAATGAATTTGCCTTCCCTATCAATGTATACCTCTGGCTAAACATCCGATTTTATGGGTAAATGAACAATTCTTTTTAAAAAAAGCTTTGCAATACTCGTGATCTAAGATCGTTCGTTTTGGCTGAAACGAAATTTTGGCTGGTATATAGCCTTCTCCTCTATCGTTGTACACAGGCAACGATACTTACTTGGCAATGAACCAAATGAATATACTTGTAGAGCCAAATGAATATAAGGGTGAACCGTAGGCTGTCAATTTGGGTTTAAAAAGAAATTGGTTAAATTGAGATTTTTTTTTTTGCAAACAAATATCGTTCAAAAAAAGGAAGTAATCGAAAACTTTTATCTGGTAATTGATGTAATTATAACAATTTTTCCACACTTCAGATTAAAAGGTTTGTCCAGGAAAATAAATACGTATCTGTGTCGTATCCATGTAAATTTAGATAAAAAATTTCTACAAACATATATGAAAAATCCCATACAAACATATATGAAAACTGCTGTTTTGTTTATTTTATTTTATTTTATTTAGGGAGTGTCGGGAATGAACGATGGCAAATTTTTGAAGGGGCATCAAAGTCGTTTGCAGTACTAGAAGAGTTAGCCATTCTAAGAACATGGGGGGGGGGGCTATCCTATATTTTTTCCTTAATGTTTCGTTGTCTGATAACAAAAAGTAGTAAACAAGAGTAAAACGGCTGTACGGACCCCTTTTCAATTTTATTTTATAGCTCTACCCCATTTAATGTGACAAAAAATAAATGGAATTCATTTCTTATTGGTGATTTTTATTGGTGATTTCCTGTTAAATATAATTAATACCTTAATTTACTAATTCCTAAATTAACATACCCAAAAATATTTTCAAACTAAACAACTATATATAGATATATAAGCTGCAATAATTTTAACACTGATATATCTAAAATAACCTATTTTGAGTACAGGAGCTGATTTTGTATGATAAATTGTATTTTTTGAAAACATGATTGTTTCAAAGTGTTAACTTTTTAATCAGCAATTATCTCTCTTGTATTTTATAGTAGATTAAACAACATGCATATTCAAGTTTAAACTTTCAATTCTCTTTTTGGAAAAAAAAATAATTTAGGACAGGCTAGAAATCTGATTCAACCTCATTGGGGCCAAAAAAAAAAAAGAAAAAATAATAGAACGTTAGGATCTAGTGTATACTGCATATATCCGAGCTTCAATTTTGCACAATTTTCACAGTAGATTTTGCAAATTTAACTTAATTTCTGTTCTCTCGAGTTCGCATGGATGTGAAATAAGTCACCGAAATTTCAGACCTAAGTTCCAAGTTGAGAATGTACATAGAAAAGATATATAACTACGAAACTGTGGCGTTTTTCACAGTCCTCTGCTAAGATTTGTGTTCCTTAAAAACAGTGCAATAAAGAATCGTGTATTATAAGCAATTTCGATGGCAGTATTCGAAAAAGTTCAAATCTCGTAAAAATGATGAATTCGTAAAATTTATCCAATAATTTTCTCCTTCTTGGAAATACCTCTTAATAAATAAGCTGAATGTTCAGTTTCGTAATTTTTTATGCAGATTTAATAAAAGTTAAAAAAATTGAAGGGTATCGTGAATACTTCATACTTGTGAGAGATGTTTATAAAGACGTTAGATTTTGTATCACATACAAGTCTGTGATTCTATTCTGTATATTTCATCTAAAGGAAAGAAAGTTTGTACGAGATATATATATAAGTAACAAAAAAGCAAAACCTAGTCACTTAAACAGAAGCGTGCATACTTTTTGCATATTGGCCTACAAGATGTGCCTGACAATCTACAACTAGCTTTCAGAAAAACAAATTGCAAAGTACAGACTGGTTTCATGGCATTTGATTTAGTTTACAGGAGCTACCAATGATGCTGTCAAAAAAAAATATTTTGATATAACTAGTCAGTAGAGGTAAGTAAAGAAAATGCGTTACAGCTCACAATAAAAAAAATAATCTAAATTTTAAGTTATTCGGTGAAACGCAGTTGCGAGTATTTGCCAAGGTTTGTGTGTTTGCCGGACATTGACGATTGTTCAAGCAATGTGGAAAACTTCACGGTGTTTGAAAACTTTCTTGGAAGTTGTGTGGATGCATAATTAAAACAATAATGTATATTATAAATGGTGAATAAAATGTCAATTTTTGTAGTTGTCGTGGAATTATTGATATCGATGGATCTACTAAATTGGAAAAACTTTCAGGGATGTTACATAATCTGAATGAATGACCGTTTTAATACTGAACAAAGTTACTCTGTCAAAGTAAATATAATTTCATTTCATATCATTTCTCCAGCCACACAAGAGTATGTCGAATCCTCCCAATATTTTATATTTTTTATTAACCCCTTAACGATTGCATCATTTTTAAGAAAACGGTCATAAAAGTGCTATTTTTCCGGAGTATTCCATTTATTTCTTGATTTGTGTGGCAGGGATCTGCGGTAATGAGTGGTAGTACTTGGATAAAACTAAGAATGATTACTCAAGTGTACTTTAATCAATCAATTTATTAAGTATCATCACAATATACACATATATAAACATTTCATTATTAATCATACCTCAAGCAAATATCATTTTTAATCAATACTGCTATGTGTTATATATCTATATGAATAATTATCTATCATAAATTAAACTGACCACCTATCACTAAATTGGGCCTTACACGAGCTGGGCATTGGCAGAAAAGCAAACACAAAACTCTCTCCCTACCTTGGATGACTTCGCCTGCATAACAATGGAGATCATCTCCTTCCAACAATAGGGGTTCTCCACTGGGGATTCAACAGTTAGATTTGCTCCTCGTTCTGATTGGTTGTTCTGGCTCGCCGGACATCTCTTGCTTCCTGTAGCGGGCAGCTTAAGGTGCGGGTGCGGCTTAAGCTCTAGGACTTGTTCCGTCGGCACTAAATCGTTGAGGATGGACGCTGGTCATTCTTCGCTGGGGTAGAGGGTCATTGCTGTTTCGTTGGACTAGGCTGGTCGTGGATTTCTACTGTTGTTCGCCCTTTCCTCATCTGGTCATCTCTTGGGGACCTCTCTTGGTCATCTCTTGGGGATGCGGTGGCCTCCGACTGTTCTTTGCCGTCCGTCCAAATCTGCTGGTGAACAATTGGATGCGGTACTCGGACCCAGCCTGGGCTTCACGGGGGTACTGCTTACGAGATTCTAATCATCTGCTGGGTCCGTCCGCTGGGCCTCTTAACATCATCAGCTACCTATCATAACGTCGGCTTTCAATCTCAGCTTTCGACTATCTCCGTCTCTTCGACACAACTGCTTCTATTCTCTCTCTATTTTAACTCTGGGGCTTACATATCTGCCAGGATAAATCAAATGCTTCCCTTTCAGCCTCTGATTCGGTCTACGGCTTTTTGACTTCTCAACCCAATCTGATCTCTGAACTTTTTTTCTCTTACTTCATTAAGACTTTCTCGCTCTTGGCTATCATTGGTGACCCTTTCTAACCAATGAGCCCCCTGAACTTTTATCATTGGGTGCCCCATATACTTTATCCTTTTCTCTACTCCAATCTGAAACTGAGGGGGCCTCAGCCCTGTTTCCCACGCTGGAACTTCTCACGGTGCAGGGGCACCCCGTTGTTTCCACTAACGATTCCCTGCCTTCTTCTTTGCCCCTTAGCTATTTATTTTCCTTACACTCGGATATCTCCATCTCTACTTTCACTTGGCAAGTTCATTAACTGCAGCTGGTCAAGACTCGTTACCTGTTTTCCTTACTGTACTCATGTCACTTCTTTTCTCTATTCCCTCTTAATAATGTCGCTTTATACACCTGTGACTTGGCTCTCCCTCTTTTCTAAGAAACATGTCGTCCCTAACTACGACAATGTGCCATATCTAGTTTTAAAAAACCCATCCCCAATTACAGTATAAATAGTCTGGTGCTGCCATCTGGTATGTAAAATAAGAAATAAAAAAATTTCGAGATAAATGAAAAGGATTGTTTTAATCTTTTTGGTACGTTGCTTTTCAACACCCCAGCCCGAAAACAGAACGAGAAATGGAAAGCGAAACCTCACACCGTAATTTTAACGAGGGCGAGAAGGAAGGGGTTAACGGCATCAGAAAAATCTATAGTTTCGGCTCTATAACGTCATCGTTTTCACGGATAATAACAGAAGCTGGGACACTATATTTATTTCAAGGGAAAATTGACCGTTTAGATACCTCGGGTCCTTAGAGATCTCTCTGAAACACTTACAGGTAATGCCGGAGAGAATTTTGGCCGCTAGGTGGCGGGAAACGCGATCACAACATCGCTCTCTTCGCAGTGGTGTCGCGGGGATCTAACCGCCCCCTATGCCAAGGGGTATTATATTCTTATCAAAACACTGTGTACACTCGGAGACCTCCAGCCACAAAAGAGAATGTCGAATCTTCCCAATATATATATTTTTTAAATTAACGGTATCAGAAAGTTCTATATTATCGACTCTATGACGCTGTCGTTTTCACGGATTATTACAGATGTGGGGACTCGAAAATTATTTCAAGGGGAAACCTCATGTCCTCAGAGGAAACTGGGAATTTCTTACAGGTGATACCGGAGTGAATTTTGGCCGCTAGGTGGCGGGAAACGTGATAAGCGGCGTAGCAAGAGGGGAGCAAGGAGGTCTATCATGCCCCGGGCGCCACTCACGGAGGGGCACCAATTGGTCCCCAAGGCCATGGGGGAGTGCCAAAAAGGTATCGTGGCCCGGCCGCCAGTTATGCTCGCTACACCACTGAATGTGATCGCAACATCGCTCTCTTTGCATAGATGTCGAGGCTCCGACCGTCCCCTACGGTAAAACCCTAGGGTTCCAAAGGAGTAAAGGAGGAAAGATCTCCGTATTAGAGACGTGGTTAGAGCCCACTGTGAAATTCATGTCATCGCAACACCAATTTTGTCGAATCTGACATACAAAGGAGTCAGATTCTCCAACTGTTTTTCTACAATTAAAATCGAGTAACTGAAAATTCACGTTGTCCGTTGTCAAGGGATTTTCATACAAACATCTACAGCTTCATTTGTCAAATAATCCAGGAAAACAACAACGGTTAACTTACTTTTCATGACAAAACTCGATTCTTCATGTTATTCAACAGCAGGAACCTCCTGAGGTTTGAATCTACATCTCTGATCAAAGGTAGCTTGTAGTTCCCATTGTAAAACGAGTCTTCGTACCTCACAAAACCGTATTAATGACTTCACTTGATTCTTGAAGTTACTTAGTGCTAATTCTGCGTTGGGAGATGTTCAACGGATTTGTCTTCAATGATGATACTGCACACTTCTCTTTCAATTACGACGATCAGGTTAAATTAAGATACTTTATTTACAAATTAAGATTAGTTTACAGTATTTACATTAAAGATTACTAAGAAATTACTCTCCAGCGAGAGTTCCATTATTCCCGAACTGATCGGTTCTCATGCACAATGCATTCTGATTCAAACATTTTGAAACGGGGGATGATTCGCGGTACGGCGCTCGTAGCGCCACCAAAGATGAACTGCAACACACTGCCCCTGGATGAACAATTACAGTTGTTCATCAAACAATACATAAATAAGAACAATACAAAAATTAAAACAAAACATTACCTAAATGATGATAGCTTCTTGAATACAAATCAATAAATGTTAAAGACATACTTACATACTAAGAAAGATTACCAAATTTTCAAACACTTTAAAGTTTAGTAAAATTAAGTTGAATTCTAAAATGAGAATAAAAAATATTAAAATCAAGCACAATCTAACAAATCAAATAAGATTAAATTTCGAAGATTGTTGTTCATTTGAGTTCTCCATCGAATCTAATTCAAGTTTATACAGTAGTTGTATCGGTCTTTTAATCAGTCCAGTTGGAGTTTTCAGGATACATGACCTTATTTTAGAGTCTCGTCCGGGCAAAAGTTCTTTTACATATCCACACTTCCAAAGATGTTTTGGCAACTTTTCATCGTGAATCAAGACTATATCACCAACTTTGAAGGCTAGAGATTTGACGGAATCTAGTTTATTTGTTGATCGTAGCTCCAGAAGATATCCTTTTCTCCACCTTTTCCAAACATGATCTATTATTTGTTGGCGATATTTTAATTTGTTTAATAATGTGGATTTTTCGGATTTCGTTTCGAAGATAATTGGAATTCCACAGGGCAACGATGTTAACCTCTTTCCTACCAAGAAATGAGCTGGAGTTAGAGGTTCCGGTTCTGAAGGCTCTTCGTAAACATACGATAAGGGTCTAGAATTAATTACTGCCTCCACTTCAGTGAGCATAGTTTCGGTTTCTTCATAAGTAAGGCAAGTTCTACCGAGTATCTTCTTTAATGGTGTTTTCACAGATCTAACCATTCTCTCCTAAAAACCTCCCCACCAGGCTGCTCTTGGGATGATAAATTTCCATATTATTTTGTTCATAGTTAAATAGTTTTTAACTTCTTCCTTTGAAATTCTTTTCCAGATCTCTTTTAAAAGTAAGTCGGTCTTGACAAATGTTTTGGCATTGTCACTGTATATCACCTTACAGAGTCCTCTTCGAGCAAGGAATCGCTTAAGAGCTAAAATGAAATTAGCCGTGCTTAAATTCATCACCAGCTCTAAATGAATAGCTCTTGTAACCGCACAGGTAAGCAGCACAATGTAAGCCTTTTCTGATCCCAAGGATCCTTTAGTGTAAATTGGCCCTGCAAAATCTATACCGATGGTCTCAAAAGGTGGTGTTTCGATAATTCTATCTCTAGGTAGGGGTGCAGTAATTTCTTTTCCAGAGGTGGCATTGAACTTTTTACACAGCATGCAGGTTTTCAGGACAGATTTTATTATTCTTCTGCCCTTCATGATGAAATATCGCTCTCGTAGATGAGATAGGGTAGCAGCTACACCAAAAGGATACATTCTTGCATGCGCATCAATAATAAGTAGGTTTACAAACCTTCCTTTATCGGGAAGCACCCACGGAATGTTTTCCCGCTCATATAAATCCGAAAATTGTAGTCTGCCTTTAATCACAAGTAGTTTATTCTCGTCGAGTTCGGGATTAAGGTGGTACAACTTTGATTCTTTAAAAATAGATTTTCCCCGCTGTAGCTGCTCAATTTCCTCCGAGAAAGCATATTTTTGAATTTGCTTGATCCAATAAATCTCGGCCCTTTCTACTTCTGTGGCTGTTAAAGGACCGGATATTTTACAATTTTTCGGATTTTAATTATGAAGGAAATGCAGGATCCACCCCGTAACATTAAACAATTGAGAGAGCTTATTGAACCGGTCTACATTTAAAAGGGCTTCAGATTGTACATTTACTGCACAGCATAGCTGAGTCCCTAAGATTTTCTTTCAATTGCTGCTTCTTCGTCTTCTTTGACTCCTACCTTAGGGGGCCACATGGATTCAGGGAGGGATAACCATACAGGACCTTGCCACCAAAGATTATTGTCTATTAAAGAGCTTAAGTGTTCACCACGTGTAAGTAAATCAGCTGAGTTATCTTGACCGCTACAATAATTCCAACCTTCCGGATCTGACAAAGATTGAATTTCAGTAACCCGATTGGAAACAAAGGGCTTCCAGTTTTCTGCAGATTAGTGATGCGACATCGATAACAAAACATCGATGTTTTGAAACATCGATATTCAATATTAAAACATCGATGCTAATAAAACATCGCCCAAAAACCATCGATGTTTTTAAACATCGATGTTTTAGAACTTGTTTAGTAATCTCTAACATTAATGTTATTTCCGTTAGTCGTGGGGGGAGGGGTGATTTAATTTTACTCTCTGATTGCGCAGACATAAATGACAAAAACTTGGTAGCTTTAGGCTACATTGATGACTCAAAATTCTCGTTGTAAATACCACCATTTTTTGCCTTCAAATGTCCAGATAAATTCGTGGTATTGCCAGAAGTTTTGAGGGACTTAAGGCAAATATTGCATTTTGCCAATTTGTCAGAGATTTTGTAAAAATATTTCCAAAAGGTACTTTTGGGAGGCATCTTACTAATAATATTAACGTCAACTTATATAAAACCAGAACGAAACAAAAACTTAAATGGATGCACTCGTGTATATACTATTTGTAAAATAAAGCCCCATGGAAGGTTCTGGAGTGTCAGGAACATTCCAAGCGCTCGGATTGGTTCATTGGTTGTTAATTGCCATTTGTCTGTTTGCTAAGGAATCATTCCCCCTTTTGTATTCGTCCTTTTCAGAATTCAGACTTACATTTACTGAGTGTGAAAATTATGCTACGTGGTAATTTTTTTTATTACGGTACTTTTTCATTAAAAAAAAACATCGAGACAACGTAAAACATCGAGCACAAAACATCGATGTTAAAAAAACATCGGCTTCAATAAATCGATGTTTAAAACATCGATGTTTTGATAAAAACATCGATGTTTTGAAAACATCGACATCGATGTCGCATCCCTACTGCAGATCCTTTAATCCAATATAAGGCTATTGTAGAGTCGGTCCATAGCGTAAATTCCAAATTTCGTTAATCTAATACCCCTTTTAAATATTTAGACATTCTGGCAGCAATTAATGCACAACTCTAAACGGGAATGGTCACTCGTTTTAAAGGGGATACTCTGGCTTTAGACCAGAGGACTGCAGTCTTAATCTGGTTAGCTTCATTTCTATATCTAATATAAGGTACCGCACCGTAGGCCTTAGGACTGGCATCACAAAATAAATGAATTTCTATACAATCATAGGACAAATTTAATCCATCAGGGAAATATATCCTAGGAATTTCCAATTTCCTTAAGGGGGTCCAGGGCACAAAATTGTTCGAATTTTCGAAAAAAATTTTATTGCATTAAAAATTTCTGTGTTCTTTTACGCTTAAAATTACGTTTAAATAATGTTTCTATCTTAATTAGAACAGGAGAAATTATTATTTTTTTTTGCAACATTCTAATAGTAGCCAATCGTTGTTTAAACCTGTAAGTGCGTTTTTCTGCATGATGGGTTTTTTCCCCATTTCTCGTTTTTAAATTGTTATAAGTCAAGAACCGTTAAAGATAAATGGTTCAAACCTGGAACATGTCTTTTTCAACTATTTTACTTGAATTCTGATTCAGAAAATTTGAAAACAATATTTACTTTTGAAAATATGATTTTTTAAAAATAAGTTACATAATTTTTTTTGAAATTTTTAATATAAATATTTTTAATTTTTTTTTTAATTAATATTTTTGAAAATGCTGAATCACAATTAAAGTTTATATATTTATGTTTAATTAAATGAAAAATTTTGAAATTAGACAAATAATATTTTGAGTTATAAGGATTTTAAATTACCCCACTTTTTTTAAAATTTTAAAATTTTAAAATTTTTTAAAAACTTTATGAGAAGTTTTATGATGTGATTTTGTTTACAAATTATATGGTTAACCTTCACAAAAAATTTCAAAATTTTAACTCAATAAATAAAAAAGTTTTCAAAATGTGCCCCGGACCCCCTTAAATGTTTAGTTTCAGAATACCAACTCTCCCAAGTATTCTTTAAATTCAAATGTAATTCATTGTCCCATTCAAAACCTCCTTCCCAAATTCCCTGAAGTAAAATTTTCATGCGGATAACATACGGTGAAATAAAACATAAGGGATCAAACAATTTCAGCATGGTCTTTAGTATCTATCTTTTCGTAATTTTAGTGTCCCAATTTTCAGTAATAGGTTGCATATCTAACTGTAAGTGGTCTGAATCTGTATCCCATATTAATCCCAAGAGCTTGACGACATTTTTAGGATTATCCTGGTTCTCGATGAGATTATTTACCACCCATTTTTCTTTTAGAACTTTAGAATTAGAATTAAATTTTCTCAAATGCATACCAGCTTCTTTAAGAATTTCTGTAGCAGCTGATGTCAGATAAAAGGCTTCTTCATCACAATTTGATCCGTCGATCAAGTCATCTGCAGATAATGAGGAATCTAACATTTTAACTACACTGCTGGCCACTGTAAATGCAACACCCTGAAGGAAACATGCAAATAACATGAAATTTACAACATGCATTAGCGGAAGTGAGATATGCAAATGATTAGAATTTCAGCGCAGACGCACATCACGCGCGCCTGTGGCACCGCTTCAAAGCGCTATTTAAGGCTTGGAGATTTCGACGATTTCAAGTTCGGCAATTGTGTTTTTCTTGTGGTTTTTTCAAAAAAACGATCAATTATGCCTCGTCGAAAACAGCGATCATCTTTTGATCAAGTATCCGAGTTCGACAGAGGAAGGATAGTGGCCTACCGAGATTGTGGATTATCTTTCAGGGAAATCGGTAGTCGTGTTGGACGAAACCAAACAACTGTAATGCGGATATGGGATCGTTGGATGCAGGAGGGTACGACGGATCGGCGTGTTCGATCGCATCCACCTCAGCGCACCACTTCACGTGATGACAGGCAAATTGTGCGCATGGCAGTGACGGATCGCTCAGTCACATCACGAACCATAGCATAGCACATGCAGTCTGTAACGCATCATCCAGTGTCTGCGCGTACCATTCGACGCCGTTTACAGCAGAGTGGTCTGTCCGCAAGACGTCCATTGCTTTGTCTACCCTTGACGCAGAACCACAGACGTCTCCGCCACCAATGGTGCGATGACAGAAGGATGTGGACGGCAGAATGGAATGAAATTGTCTTTACTGACGAGTCACGCTTCTGTCAGCAACACCACGATGGTCGCATTCGAGTCTGGAGACACCGTGAAGAGAGGATGCTGAACAGCTGCGTTATGCACCGCCACACTGGTCCTGCACCGGGTATTATGGTATGGGGCGGTATTGGATATCACTCTCGCACACCTCTAGTACGCATTGCCGGTACTTTAAACAGCCAGCGCTATATCTCCGAGGTGTTGGAGCCAGTTATCCTTCCTTACCTTCAGGGCTTGCCCACAGCGATATTTCAACAGGATAATGCGCGACCACACGTGGCACGCATTGTCCAACGGTTCTTCGTCAATCGCCAGATTGAATTGCTTCCCTGGCCGCCTCGCTCTCCGGATCTTTCGCCGATAGAAAACATGTGGTCCATGGTTGCTCTACGATTGACCCAGATTCCATCCCCAGCTGCCACAGCAGATCAACTTTGGCAACGTGTGGAAGCCGCTTGGTCTGCTGTACCCCAAGAACTCATCCAAAGTCTCTTTGAATCAATGCCGAGGCGTGTGGCAGCGGTGATCTCCAACAATGGCGGCTACTCTGGCTACTGATTTTGGCAGGAACCACACTTCACAGAAGTCTATAAATTTAATCATTTGATACTTGGTCAACATGTTATCTACAAAATAAATTTTGTTGTGATATCTCTTGTCTTTCTTGGTGTTGCAATTTGGGTGGCCAGCAGTGTACTATAGGGTGTTTTTCTATGAAATTTTGAATATGTTGTTTAATTGTTGCAGCCAAAATAAACGGACTACAAGTAACACCGAAAGGAACGCACTTAAATCTAAGAATTTTGAAGGAATTATCAACGGTATCATCGAACCACAAAAATTTTAAATAATTTCGGTCTTCCTCTGCAATGCCAATTTGGAGAAACGCCTTTTCTATATCTGCGCAGAAGGCAACTTTATTTTTCCTGAAGTTAATAAGGGTATCTAATATACAGAGGCTGTTCGCACATTTTTTAGAGGATTTTGGTAAGCGGTAATAAAAAATCGTTTGCTGCAAAAGAAATAATTGCAATTGTACTATGTTTTTAAAAGTCTGCGGCTTGAAAGTTTTGTTTTTATTCAAAATGGCGTTTTTAACAAAGCAGTGGTTCGAAGGCTACATTTATGCTCTTTCCGAATAGAAATATGCATACTCCGTTATCCAAAAACGATGTGAGAATCACGGTTTTCTGATATCTAAAGCGTCGATAGGTAATATCGTCAACAAGAAAGGAAAAAAACGTCAAATTGGAGCCTCAAGTGGGACAAAAATACCAAACAAGTATCCAAGGTAAAAACGGACATCTTCGACTATTGCAAAGGTACGTTGTTTAATGTTAAAAGAAAATCCCCCTAGTCAAAGGACAGTTGCAAAATCATTAAAATGCTCGGTGTCCACTGTAAACAAAATGATAAACGTTGATTTAAATCTTAAAGCGAAAAAACGCAATGTGCATCGTCTTCTTCCAAATCATATCGCTGAACGCAGGACACGCTGCAGAATTCTATATGAGAAACACTTATCCAAAGAAAAATGGAAAACAATTGTCACAATAGATGAATCATGAGTGTATTTAAATTATTGCAACAAAAAAAATCCATTTATTATCATAAAAGGGGAGAAAAAAATTTAAGTACATGTTTCAAAGAATCGAAAGAAAGTTTTTCTAAGGGATTCATATATATCAAGTAATCACATAAAGAATCATTTTAAACATGAAATCAAGTAATTCAATTATAAAATATAAGAAAATACACAAAAGACAATTAACCAAGTAACTTCAAATTACAGTGATTTCCGCTTATAAGAATCATGTTTGTTATTACTGTTTTTGATTCTTATAAGCGGTTGATTCTTATAACCGAAACTACCCTTTGGACAGGCACACATACACAAATATATACTTGTACATATATATAAACACACAGGCACATATATACAGAATTTACCATTAAATACTCTTTAATTTACGTTATTTATCATTTATTAAAATTATTTTTTTAATTTTAAAAATACTCAATTTCTAAACAAATACTATAACTCAATTTCTAGACCTATAAGTAACAACACATGATTATAAAATAAACAAGAGGCAGCTTCTCTTTGACTACACTTTGGAAGAGCATCATATCTAATTAACAAGTTCTGTTTTTCAGAAAAACTAAGAGTTTTCCTTGTTTTTATCATATTTGAATTCGACTATCAAAAAGTTCTAACACTAACTGGCAATTTTGTTAGAAAACTAAAGTGAATACTAGCGACGTATGCTTATTACAGTCTCAGACGAAGATTCACTTTATAGCTTACGTTTCACGGTTTGATTCTGAATCAAACCGTGAAACGTTTGATTCAGCATCTGGTTCATCTGATTCAGCAAAATGGATCCGTTTACGTTTCACGGTTTGAAGTACTGAATCCACTGTCCCGTTTGCGTAAGTGATGGTGGACACTTCGCGGAAGATTTATGTGTTTCAGGGTCCAGAAATCCGCAACCAGGAAGTAAGTGGTGGGAAAAAAGGAGTGCCTATCTGGAGAAAAGCGAAATCGGACCCGGGCGGGTTAGATGCCCCTGGGTAAAGCTAATAAGACAGTGTTTAGCAAAAACGTATAAGGAGAAACTCTTATGTTATGTCTAAAGGAATGTATTTTACGACTGTTTTCCACCCCAAAGTTTTATCAATCTTTCTTTTCAAAAACTTAAGAAAGAATTTCGTACCTTTTGAGAGTTCAAGTGGCACTTTTTGGAAAAACGAAAGGAAGGCGAAGATTGCAAACTGATTCTTATAACCGGTGGATTGATTCTTTAAAGCGGAAATTTTAACATGGAAATAATACATTTGTTTTTGTTTTCGCGATATTGATTCTTATAAACGTTTGATTCTTATAACCACTGATCACTATAAGCGGTGGTTACTGTATATCATCTAGAAAATTATAATGAATTAATACAAAGAGAAATTTCAATTTAAACATACCTCCGAGTCAACAGTCAACAGTCCGTAAATAAAAACATAACGTTCAAAATTTTCTATTTTTTTTTTAAACATAAATGTATGAAGAAAATATTTACATTATATACAGTATTCAATTTAATTTAAAATATGTACATATATACAGTTTAATTTTAATCGTTTAACTCAAGATTATATAATAATTGTAAAGGTCGTTTTACTATACCTGTTTCTGTTTTTATGCTACAAGATCTTATTTTGTCATCTCTACCAGGAAATACATCAACAATCCTTCCCAGTTTCCAAAAGTTTCTAGGCAAATGCTCTTGATGAATCGAAACAATATCATCGATTTTAAATTCGCGAATCTTATTTTTACTTACCATATGTGTAGATCTTAAATTAACTAAATAATCTTTTTTCCACCTATTCCAAAATGATTGCATTAACCTTTCTCTATAATTAAACGTTTTAACTAATAATTTCCTGGTAGAGAACTGACCTTCACAGTGTAATTTTACTGCTGGTAGATTCGTAACTCTTCTACCTAAATGAAAATGAGCGGCGTTAAAGGAATCGGCTCGTCACTAGTGGTGTAAACATAAGTGAGTGGTCTGGAGTTTAATACACCTTCAATTTCCGTAATGACAGTCTCCAGCTGCTCTCGTGTCAACGATGATTTTCCAAGAGTTTTTCTTAGGGCAACTTTTACAGAACGGATCAGTCTCTCGTAAAATCCGCCTCACCACGACGCCTTTTCAACAATCTAGTTCCACGTAATTCCATGTGTAGAATAGAAGTCTTTCACCTTAGGATCACTGATTGTTGACCACCAATATTTCAGCTCGAGTTCAGCTCGCTTAAAGGTACGTGCATTGTCGGAGTATACTGTAGAACACAGTCCACGTCGTGCGACAAATCGCCGAAAAGCTAACAGAAAAGTTTCAGTTGTTAAGTTTCTAACTAATTCCAAATGCACAGATCTCGTAACCGCACAAGTAAAAAGTAAAATGTACTGTTTATCAGGACTGTCTCTGATATATAAGGGACCACCGAAATCCATTCCAACCACAGAGAAAGGTGGCGCTTGTTCGATGAGATTAGCAGGAAGAGGGGCAGTAATCTGTGTTCCAGGGACCGAGTTAAGTCTTTTACACACAATACATTTTTTAAGTTGATTTTTTATGGCTTGTCTACCTTTCGTCAGCCAAAATTTTTCTCGTAACTGTACGATAGTATTCGACACTCCGGCTTGGAAAACTTTTTCATGAGCGTCCCAAATCAATAGTTCAGCAAACCTGTCCTTGGAAGGGATTATTATAGGATGTTTAGTATAAAACTCCAGATTAGACTTTTGCAATCGTCCTTTTACTACTATCAGATCATCATCAGAAAGCATAGGGTTCAAGTCAAGAATCCTAGGGACTTGTTTTCCTTCTTTAAGACATTTGAGTTCATCAAAATAATATTTTCTTTGGATTTGTCGAATCCACATTTTCTTTGCTTCTTCTAATTCTTCTGCTGATAACTCATCAAAGTTTCGATCTTCCTTCTTATTTTTAGCGTTAGAAATAAATCTTTTTACCCATGCTGTTATACGACAAACTTTTTTAATAGAATTGTACTTTTCCAAATCCAAGATAAATTCCACTTTAGTGGTGTATTCGATAGCACAATGCAGACTTATTTCAGGTTTTGATTTTTGTTCTTCTGCAACATTATTCACTTCTTTTTTAGTAACAACACAATCACTTCTAGGCCACTTATCTTCAGGCAATGTCAAGTATTCAGGACCATGCCACCATTTCCAAGATCTCTGTAAGTCTCTAACACTACAACCTCTAGTAAAAAGAGTAGCAGGATTACTCTTACCCTCACAATGTCTCCAATCTATAGGATTCGTAAACTGTTGAATTTCCATTACCCTATTACAAACAAAGGGTTTCCATTTCTCAGCAGACCCTTTTATCCAACTCAAAACTATTTTTGAATCAGTCCAAAGAAATATAGTCTGAAACGAGAAAATATTCTTCAAACAACTAACAATCCTCGAAGCAATTAAAGCTCCCATAAGTCTAGGCAACGTTAACTTTTTCAAAGGACTAACTCTACATTTAGACATGATAAATGAGGTCAATATCTCACCACTATCATTCTCGAATCGAAAATAAGCAACCGCACCGTACGCTACAGGAGACGCATCACAAAACACATGTAGCTGCGCATTGGAACTCATTCCGTGCATACAACCCGAAAAATAATATCTATCAATTCTTAACTCCTTCAATAGACGTATCTCCGAACACCAATCCTTCCACTTCACTATCATATCTTCCGGCAAATCATCGTCCCAGTTTAATCCTCTTTCCCATATTTCCTGCATAAGATGCTTAACTCTTAACACGAATGGAGAAACAAAACCCGCAGGATCGAATATTTTGGCCACTGTATGCAACACTGATCTCTTACACGCACTTAAGTCTTCTAAACCGTCCAATAAACTAGCTACCTCTAACTCAAATTTATCCTCGACCACATTCCATATCAAACCTAACACCTTAAAACTCTTATTTTCCCTATCATTACTAACATCACAAAGTCCATTTTCAACCCATAATTTTTTCAACTCTTTGGAGTTAGTATTCAGTTTTCGCAAATTAAATCCAGCATCACCTAAAATAAACACAGCATCCGAGGACAAACTAAATGCTTTCGACTCACTTTCAGCTCCATAAAACAAGTCATCAACATACAATGATGAATCCAACATCTCAACGCACTCTTCTTTACTTTCTTTATATTGTTTAATATGGTGTTTGATCGTAGCGGCCAATATAAAGGGACTACAAGTGACTCCGAATGTCACTCTTTTCATTTTGTAGGGTACAATATTTTTCTCAATGTCACAGTCGTCAAAATATAAAAAGCGTAAGTAATTCTGGTCTTCGTTCTTTACCTTTATTTGCAAAAATGCACCCTGAATGTCCGCAGAGAAAGCTATTTTGTTTTCTCGAAATTTTAATATAATATCCAAAATGTTAGGATTTAAGTTTGGCCCTGGCAACAAACAATCATTCAAAGATGTGCCATTTAATTTTGAAGAAGCATCGTAAACATTACGTAATTTTGTAGTATCCCGATCAGTTTTTATCACGGGTCTATGAGGCATATAATAAGAATCATCTAGAGCTAAATCCTCACATTTTTCAATTATTCCTGTATTTAATTGTTCCTTTATAACTGAGTTGCAATTATCAAATAATTGCCTATCTTGATTAAATTCATTTGCTAGGCTATAAAATCTCCTTTTTGCGACCACAAAATTGTTTTCTAATTCTTCTTTTGATTCATTCCACAACAATGGTGCTTCATAACGCCCTTCAGTAAACTTTAAGCTATTTTGAAAATCCTGCAAAACGCGGCAGAGCTCTCGTTAGTTTCAACAATTCCCAGAGATTCTAAATCCCAAAAGTTTTTCAGATCGTGAGAGACATTCATCACAGCAACTCTGTTACAAGCTACAGATGTTGACCTCCGTAAATCGGCTTGACCCAGAACAGTGCAGCCGAATATTGTTTAGGAAATAAATAAGCCAGATTTTATTTTTTGAGTCTCCCCCACGAATATTTGCCACAAAAAGTTTCCTCCTAACAACAACTGTATTGGCAACTGTCGACAGCTATCGGCTAGTAAACAACTACCCTCAGCAATAAAGTTGTTTGCATCCGGGTCCTGTGAATTATAGCACGGCAATGTGGTGCCGGTAATATTATCTGTAACTAAAGCTTCTACTTCGATATTTTGTTTGGGATCTATCAGACTGGATAACTTTAACAACACAACTTCAAACTCT